>CM076581.1:1362579777-1362654339 GCA_034641835.2 Pinus albicaulis
CGTTCCGCAGCTATTTTAGTGTTTAAATGGGTTATAGGTGTCGTCTGAAGGAAAAACGCATATGGGTGAATTCCATACCTCATCCACATCATTCGTTGCTCTCCACGAAGTCTGAATAAAAATCTCCAAGTGGTTACGCACGTGGGAAACCAAAACCAAGAGGTAGAATTCTATCGGGACACGGACTCTACAGATGTCTGAAGCAAAGTACGAGGCCTTAAAAATAGTTCTAATTTGATTTTAATTGCAAAAGACACTTGTCCCTATATTTTCTCAAGGGCAGTTATGTATTTCCCTTATAAAAATAACTCGAGAGACCAAGATCCAGCTAGCTGGTGGATGTTTTGTTGTTAAGTTTTCCCAGGACTGTAATACGTTGTTTTTGAAGCATTTTCCTTTAATAAAAGAAGTTCAACCTTGATGCATGACCTGAAGCAGTTCTAAGGAGATTTGTATGCTGATCTGGTGGTAGAGGGCCCCTACTGCCTGAGAAGCTCTATGCGTTTTGTTTAGATAAGTAATTCTAGCTCTGTTTTGTTCCTAGTTTAAACAATTTTCTGAACTTTGTGTTTTATACTCACTTGCAGTGGATGCTACAGTTAGTCTTATTCTTACGAATTGTTCCAAAATATCACTAATATTGAATGAGATATAACTGTAGTATTTTAGGAATTAGTTGTATTTTCTGAACTTTATTTGTTATGCACATTTACATTGAATGTTACAGCCAGACTTGTTCTTATAAATTATTCCAAAATATCACTCATATTGAACGAGATAGGGTTGTAATATTTCAGAGATTAGTTGCATTTTAGTTCAGTTGTTATACTCCAGAGGTTGATTGCATTTTAGTTCAGCTCTGTCACTTTATTTCAAGATTGATAATGGCACTTTAGTTCAATTCTGTCCATTGTATTTCAAGTTTCATTAGTTAGTTGTATGCTAGTTTTGTTCTATTAGACTTCAAGGTCTTAATTATTTACAAAGTACTCTTGTTATGAACCTCTTCCAATACATCATCATATGAAAAGGAATTAGTGATATCAGTCCAAGGCCTTGACTGTTCTGCAATCTCTTGTAACTTCACAAATAGCCTTTTTCCCAAAACTATTCCAAAAGATTTCTAACTTCCGAATGAGGCTTAGTAGTGACAATTTGAGTTGCAGAATGGATTAATCTCAGTGTTATAAGTTAATTTAGAGTAGAGTTTCTGACTGTGCTACAAATAATATTTTCCAATTGTGTTCCAACAAACTTCTAACCATGGATGAGATTTTTGTAATATTGTAAGTTGTTGTTTACTTAGGAAAACCTCATTGCATAAAACTTATCCTTTTCTCAAGCTATTCCAACATATTTATAATGAATGAATTGGAATGAGTTCATGTTATGAGTTATTGAGTTCATGTTATGAGTCATTTTCAAGCTTTGCATTCTCTGTTCTTAGGTGCCATACATAGTTTAGGGTAGATTTTGCTCTGTTTTTCATCATTTTCCTAATTAGGGACAAAATTTACAATTACACTCTGTTTTGAGTCTAAGTTTGCCTTTTCTTTTCTTTTTGACATAGATTTGACTTCATCTTTTGAACATAGAGTAGCATACTAAGTACTAAAAATACAAAACCCCCCAAAAAAATAAGAAAAACACATACAATGAAGTAAGGAAGAGGTCACTTAGGCACATATAGTGCACCACACTTCATCAAAGTTACAAACCCTGGTTGATAATTAATGGAAAAAATTTAGGAACACTAAATTGACTAGACATTTTGGCGCCGTTTCCAGGGAAGTGTAACTAGGTAACCTTATTTCTTACATGCCAAAAAAAAAAAAAAAAAAAACAAAAACTTCAATCACCTACCACACCCACTATATCATGTGGTGTAGTAAGAGCCACACATCCACATCATGAATTCATATTTTTGCAGGTAGAAGAAAAGGTGACAAAGGAGGTTGAAAAAATGGATGGATATGATGACAATGAGGAAGATCCTTTTGGATTTCCCATTCAAGAAACTGATATCAACGTTCAAATGAAGAACATCCATCCATCTATACTTCCTAACTTCAAAGGTATGAGATCAGAAGACCCAGAAACCTTTCTTTTTGAATTTGAAATAATTTGTAGATCTTATGGCTACTCATTGCACATGCAAAAATTGAATTTGTTTCCGGCAACATTGAAGGATAGAGCTCTTAGATGGTTCATGACTTTAGGAGCAAATTCTATAAGGACATGGGATGATATGAAAAGAGTATTTTTGGAAAAATATAAAGGTTATTGCATGCACCATGACCTTAGAAATGAAGTCTTTAAGATGAACCAAAAAGAGGATGAAAGCCTAGAAGATTTAGTGGAGAGATTTACTTATAATATCAAAAGATCTAAATTGCATAATTTAGGATCAGATGCATTAAAAACTCTCCTACTAAATACTATAAAGAATGAATGGATTGATCTTCTTAATCTCGTGGGAAAAGGATATGTCTATCGATTGTCATTTCAAGAAATTTGTGAACTATGCAAGAACATATCAAGAGGAAAAGCAAAGTGTGTAAGATCCCCTCAAGATCCATTTATTGCAAAAGTAAGTAAGTCAGCATCAGGATTGGTAAGTCAAACTGAACCTAACAATTTGCTAAAAATTCTTGGTAATTTAAATGAACAAACTGACATGCTAAGAATGCAAAACAAGCAAAAAGTTGCTTCATTCATATTTTTCCCTAAATGTAGAAAGAAACATGCTTTGCATGAATGTCCACTTGATAACATTAAAATGTGTAAAATTTGTGCAGGATCACATACTGCTGAAGATTGCCCATCATTACCAGGGTTGAAGGCAATTTACCAGAAGGATAATGGAGCAAATCAAGCACAAGAGCAACTTTCTTATGTAGCTCCAAGAGGACTATGGCAGCCTCATCAACCCAATATGATGCAATATCCTTATGCACAGTTTCAAGGTTATGCACAACAATCTCAAGGTAATTGGAAAACATCCTTGCCTTGGCAACCTTGGGTATCTCAATCCCAACCTCAAAACCAACCTTGGAAACCTTGGCCATCTCAATCCCAACCTCAAAACCAATCTTGGCAACAAAGTTGGCAAAGGCCTTATAAAGAAAATCCACCATATCCTCAATATTTCCCTCTCTATCCTCAATACCATGATCAATGTTATCCATACCATTTACCTCCACTACAACATCAATATCACCCTTATTTTACCTCAATTCAACCTTTCCCATTATCATCCACACAAGCACTCCAAAGATTCCCCACTCCACTACCTCCACAACCATTTCATATCCCCAACAATAAAACACCTCAATCAACTTACAATTCTGAGGTATTGCAAAATGATTCACCAGCTGTCATTGAAGAACAACAACCAGAAGAAGAAGACTCAGATAAGGTCCAAGAATCAGGGATGTCTATTGATAAAGAGGAGATATTGGAACCAGAGATTGAAAAGTCTCATGCATGCCTATCACTAGATTCTATGAATGAAGATCATATCTCCGAAGAATTGCATTTCATGATAGAGGAAAGACAAGGAAGACAATATTACATTGAATCTTGGTTCAATTCAGTCATTGGATTCCAATGCTCAATTATTCAATATCTTCTGACATCATCTAAATCAAGACAGTTGGCATCTCATATACTGGTACATATCAAAGAGTATCTTTCAAACTTGCATATGAGTTTATCTATCATCTTGTTACAAACATGGTTCCATTGGAAGTACTCATATACTTGAACAAGATTTTATTTTTCAAGTAGAGTAGGACATAAAAAAAAAAAAGAGAAAAAAAAGGAAAAAAAGAAAAAAAAAGAGTAAAGAGAAAAATAAGTCCTATTGTGAAAACCAGCTTGCTGGCGCAATTGGACATGAGCTTTTCTTGAAAACCAGGCAACTGGCGAGCAAAGTTCACAATAATTTCTGCAATTTCATGATGGTTTCAATCTTTCATGGTTCTTCAAATCATTTTTGGTTCTATGCTCGAGTTGGATGATGTGGAATTCCTTAAGGTCCACCTTCCAACAAATCTTGTTCCATCGACCTCAACACTTTATCTGGGATCAATATTAGAGATTATTTGGAGTGCCTTGGAGCTTGCATTCATCAATGGCAAGCCTCCTCGTTGATAACAATGGGAATACAACAATGTCTCTTGATTGTCAAATCTTGAAGGCGACTCGACTTCGACACATTCATTCGTCCCTTTCAAAATGCACTGAGGTACCTTGACACTCATTTACATTATCGGTGAGTTGTCTCGCATTGGTTAACGATTTTCATTATTGATCAGTAATCCAATGATTTCTTCCCATGCTCGACTTCGACACATTTATTCACATGGTAAGAATTGTACCATGAATGTTGGCTTTGATGAAGACTAATGGTTTTATGGAATCAACAACAACTTGCAGCAGTACATTTTATTAGTTTATTGTAGCAGCATGTTCATATTTTTGTCAATTCAATAACAGCTGCGGAAAGTGGCAGTTTCTGCAGCTATTGCTGTAGCAGCCTGTTTTTTTTTTTTTGCAACTTTTTCCAGAAGCAGTTTTGGCGCAAATATTGCAAGAGATTGGAGCAGAAATAAAAATTCTGAGCTTCTGGGTTTTCTCAGAATATGATAAATTGAGTAAAACGTGGATAGAATTTGAAAAAAAAGCAATTTTTGAGGGCATTTCAATTGGGTCTTTAAGGCAGATTTTCATTTTTCAGCGTTATGGACAGATTAGGACAGATTTCAGTATTTTTGCACAACAACGCCTTTTATTCATCAAAATGGAATTCTGAAAGCATGTGGTAGTAGAGAAAGTAAAAATAAACAGTTTCCCTTTTGAATCACTCAATTCGGCCTTAAAATGAGTTCGTGGCATATTTTTTTTGTTGCAACATTGGGCAAAATGAAGGGTGAAACAGAGCAGAAATTGATTTTATCATAACTTTCAAACCGTGCATCCGTTGGTCCTGAAATTTTTTATGGTAAATGAATTGAGGTAGGGTGAATAAACATAGAAAATTTCAGAAAATTTCAGTATGTATTCTTCAAGAAATTGGCCACTTTCACCTACAGCCATTTCTCATTTTTCGGGAGATCCATGCAACCAATGGCAGAGATTTTTCGTCGGAAGATGCATAATAATATCAGTAACAACCTCAGAAAATTTCAGGGAAGTCTGATGTACCATTTGAGAGAAATTGCAAAATTCATTTCATTTTACAATTCCACTCCATCTCACTCCACTTTCACTCCATCTCACGCCACTTTCATTCCATTTCACAAGTCATATTCCACTTTCACTCCATTACATTTTACATCCATATTGCATAGCCATACTTCATTTATTTTTACAGATTGCATGTTGTAGCCACATCTTATTCAACAGATCTGACACAATTGTACAACCTACAAAGAGATGATGATTACAGGAAATTGAAGGATTCTGTTTTGATGACCAACATGCTAAAAGAGGACCAAAGGAACAACATCAAGCACAGCAATTAACAAGGTCAAAATTCTGAGGTAAATTGTGAAAATTATTTTAATAGCAAAAAGTTGAAACATGAAATAGATACAATGTGTATAATCATATGTTTCCTAAAACAACCTATCATTCGTGATTACAGGAAATTGAAGGATTCTGTTTTGAAGACCAATATGCTCAAAGAGGACCAAAGGAACAACATCAAGCACAACAATTAACAAGGTCAAAATTCTGAGGTAAATTGTGAAAATTATTTTAATAGCAAAAAGTCAAAACATGAAATAGATACAATGTGTATAATCATATGTTTCCTAAACAACCTATCATTCGAATTGATTAGCCATATCCCTTATCCAACATTCCATACCTCACCACAAGGTCATCATAAATTCTCCATCAGATCCATAGCCACTTCATTCTCCCTTATAGCTTAATTACCTCCATCCATTCACTTCCATTACACTTTGTAGCCAATCCATCTCTAAGTGCAGAAAGGTAATTCTAAGGGTGAAGCATCGTTCTTCAACTAATCCATCTTCAGACACAGAGATACAGTTTCAAAATAAATCATTATACTTCGTAGTCAATCTAGCTTCAAGCATAGAAAAGTAATTCTGAAAGGAAGATAATCTGCACAAAGGAGGAATGTGGCTAATTGTCAGGACACAATCAGTTGAAGTCAAGTATTTGGAAGGATATCCACAAGTCAAGGAGCTACTACAATAAGAAGGGAGGCTAAAATTTATAGAGAAATTTGATGGCTTCCATAAGGAGATTACAAAATCTTTTGTCAAATCTTTTGATGGAGCAGAAGAAGAGAAACTGACATGGATATTGAAAATAAACTTGACACTCTACTACAAAAGGAAAATGAAGAACTAATCTTTGAAAAGTTAACAGAGATTAGAAAATAGATTAGGGCCAAAAGAAGCAGAAAGATAAGGTTGGATGTTCTAACAGAGGTTTCAAAGCACATGGAATAAATTTTGATGAAATTGCATGAGGACATGCAATAGTCTTGCAGTGGGGGTATGTTGAGCCTTAGAATTGCCTTCTCTTTTACAAACCTTCACTTCATTTCATAATTATTTTATCACTTCATAAGCCTAAAATCAATGAAGAATGATTAGGATTGCTTAAAGGTTACATGAAATTGATTAACATATTATATTTTCATGATTTTTGCTATTTTAACAATTTTCTGCAAAATAGCTACAGAATACAGGAATTCCGTAGCTGACCGCGCATTCCGTAGCTGATCCCGCATTCCGCAGTTGTTTTACAGTTTGAGTGGGTTCCAGGTGTCGTCTGAAGGAAAAACGCATATGGGCAGATTCCTTACCTCATCCACATCATTCGTTGCTCTCCACAAAGTCTGAGCAAAAATATCTAAGTGGTTATGCACGTGGGACACCCAAACTAAGAGGCAGTCTCCTATTAAAACACGGATTCTACAGGTGTCCGCAATGATGAACGAGGCTGTCAATTAGAGTTTCAATTTGATTAGAAGTAGAAAGACACTTATCCCTTTATTTTCTCCAGTTCCGTTATGTAAATTTGCTATTAATATGCTTGGGGAACCGAGAGAAAGAGGTTAGATCTTAGTTAGATTTTGGCTTTTGCTGCCAACCGTGAATACTTTGTTTTTCAATATTTTTCTCCTTTAATGAAAGAAACAGCATTTCTGTGAACATGTTGAGTTAGATTGCGTGCTACCAGGTGGTGGAGGGCCCCTACCTCCTGAGTGGCTTTGTTTTCACTATTTAGATAAGTATTTTAGCTCTGTTTTCACAGTTTAGATGAGTATTTACTTTCAGTCTTACGTTTGTGTTTCAATTGCATTGAGTTATACAACCAGAATTGTTCTAATAAACTTTTCCAACATATTATTCATGATGAACAAGATGGACTGTGTAATTTCATAGATTAATGGCATGTCAATTTCAATAGAATACTCCGGAGTTAGAATGCATGTGGTTCAGTTTTGTTATTTCATTTTCAGTTTGATAATGACTTTCTTTAGTTTAGTTTTAATTCATTTTGTTTCAAGTAGATTAATGACATTCTAATTTAGTTGTAATCATTGTCCTTTAACATTGATAGATAGCGTTCTAGCTTGATGTTATCCATTGTATTTTAAGTAGTTCTAGTTGTCAAAATTAGTCTCTCGGCCTTCATTATTCACAACTTACTTTTGTTCTGAATTTTTATTAATATATCATCACATGAACAGAGGTCAGTAATATTAGTTTAAGGCTTTGATTATTCTGCAAATCTTTTACAAATTCACCAATAGCCTTTTTCCCAAACATTATTCTAGAAAATCTCTAAATTTCTGAATAAGGCTTAGTAGTGATAAATCAAGTTGCAGAATAGAATAACTTCAGCATCATAGGTTAATTTAGATTTTTGTAATATTATGAGTCGATTGTTTAGTTAGGAGAACTTCATTTACACTTAGCATTCCATTTCTCAAGTTCATTTCAAGTTCATGTTGTGATTTGTTTCTTTGCTATAGAGTCATTATCAAGCTTTGTATTTGTTGTTTGCTAGTCATAGTTTAGGTTTGATTCTGTTTCAGTATTTGCATTTGTCATTTGTCATCTATAGTTTAGGCTTCACTCTGTTTTGACCAATAGTTTCCCTTCATTAGCACTTAGTTCTTTTCCTTTTCAAAATAAAATCACAAAACCAAAAACATCATAAAAACACTAAACACAACGAAGTAGGAAGAGGTTACTTAGGCACATATAGTGCACCACACTTCAGCAGTTTACTGACCCTGGTTGACAATTAAATGAGCTCAATTTAAGAGACTAGATTGAGACCAAACAACCTTCTGCAAGGGTCTTCCTCCCACCAAGAGGTTTTTCCTCACTAGTTCACAGAAAAATAGGATAGAATGTGAATCAGAGGAAAAAATGTAAAAAATGATCACAATTTTGTTGTACACAAAGGTTAAAACATCATAAAAGGTTCATGTTTACAATAGAGGGTAAAGGGCGTTGTTTGAGTTGGTTGAAGGTTTTGTTAGTATAGGAAGAGCAGTAAGAGGCTTCCAGCAAAGAAAAGAACCATATTTTTGTTAGACTGCCAACTACAGAACCAAAAAGGCCAGAAAAAAAAAGCACAGTGAGATGAATGAAAGAAAAATCAACATTAGGAAAGTGGGTTTGGGCTCATAATTTTTTTTTTTTCAAAAAGACTATAAAGATTCCTTTCCATTTCCCTCAACCTCATTTTCATTGCAAAAAGGAGACAAGGCCGTTGAAAGCAAGTTTGGAGGGTTTTTATGCAAGTTTGAAGAAAAATCTCAAGCGTTGCGCACCAAGGCCAACACTACGCACCTGGCCATCGGTGCTACGCACAGAGGAGGCAGCGGCAGTGTTATTTAACATTGCACTGCGCACCAGGAGGGCGGCACTACGCACATGAGCGGGCGCTATGCACAGGCCCAGAACGGCTAGACCTACCCACTGCACGCCGGCGCTGTGGTCCAACAAGCCCGACAGGCCCATCTACCAGCCTGACTCACGCGCAGAAAACAATAGGATCTACGCACAGACCTGCCAGCCTGACCCGACCTGAACATGTAGTTGAGTGGCACTATGTGCCTGGGCAGGTGCTACGCACAAACAGAACTTAGCCCAATTTGCTCAAAAAGGGCAAAAAAATCCATTTTTTGCCTCCAAATCTCCTACAATCAGTCAAGCAAGGTTGGTGGCTCTTTTCCGTACCTTCCAAGTAGTCATTTTCATAAGCAAGAAGGTGTTTAGAGGCCTAATGTGACCAAACCCTAATCTGCATAAAAATTAATTTATTGACCTCTTAGGGCAGGATTTGCAAAATTGAGAATTGTCATAGGGGTAAAGGTACTCAGTGCAAACAAACCTACCTCCTAAAACTTTGAATTTGTCCTAGACATACTTCATTTGGCCCTCATTTGCAAAAAATTTCCCTCACATCACTCATTTTCCCTCTCTAGACCTAAAGGCTCTCAAACAATTTAAAAACCTTTGTTCTAGGCTAGTCATCATGTCTGAAGAAGAAATTCATACAAGCAATGATGAAGGCCAAAGGCCTATCAAGCCAAAGCACAAGGGAGGAAGGGTTAATAGGTTTGAACCGCTAGACACCATTCAAATTACTTCCTCTCCCATGATCCTTGCATGTTTTTAGGATGTTGGGTGTTATCAGTTTTGTGAGAAGATTAAACAAGTCCAAAGCCACTCAGACTTGACTAGGTTGTTCATCCTCAGCTTACAAAACCACCAAGTCAACCTTGGAGGAGTGAATTTTGAACTCTCATATGAATTCATTGCTAAAGCCATAGGAAACCAGATATTGGTGAGATATGGTTTAAACAGAAGAAATTGGACTTGATTTATTATGAGCCCTACCTCAAACCTAGCTGTCAACAAGGTTGCAAGGCTGTCTTCCCCTTTTCCCACCTGTTAGAGAGGTATGCCCTGTTGATGAGGCAGATTATCAAGTACTTCACCTGTAAGGAGAGGTACTCCAGGGTTTATTCTTATCACATAAGGCTTCTGATGCACTTCACTAGGGTTAAATTGCTGAACCTACCATACTATCTATACTGGAGCATTGACAAAATGGCTTGAGTGGTCAAGAAGAGGAGTTATGCCCACCAAATGCAAAGCCTTGTTAACCACTCCTTGGTCAAGATGATTTTTTTACACCAGCTGGAGGAGCAAGGAATCCCTTGGGAAGTTTTTATCTCACATGATGTATTTGCCAATCCCCAAGCCTTTATTCAGCAAAATTTTCCTTCCACTTCACATCCACCTACCTCCACTCCTCCTTCATCTCCACATATGCCTTCTCCAAAAAGAAACTGACCTTCTATCTCTTCTCCTAATGCATCAAGTGAAGGAGTTTATAGTAGCCCTAATGAGTAGCAAACAAATGACAATAGAGAGGAAAAGGACAGTGAGGTAGAAATAGAGTTTAATGAGGAAAATGAAGAGGACAGCAGTGCTCAGGGAGAAGATGATGGCAATAGCCATGAAGAACAAACAAATAGCAGTGAGGAAGAGGCAGAATATAATGAGGAAGACCTAGAGGATGATGATGATAGCATGGAAGAGAGTGATGAAAATGAGGCAAAGGTAGAAAAAAATGAGGAAAGTACAGAGCTTAATCAAGAAGATGATGAGGAAAGTGAAGAAGACAGTGGGGCAGAAATAGAGCCTAATAATGAAGAAAAAGATGATGATGACATGGAGGAGGAGGATGAACATGACAGCCATAAAGGGAAAAACAGTGATGAATTTGAGCAAAACAGTGATATTGATGACACCCATAAAAAAATCTCAAATGCAGAAAGGAGTGTTGATGATGAACAAGATGAAGACCACGGGGATTATGAAGAAAAAAATGAAGGTGACAGTCAGCAAAAGAATGCACAAGACAACCAAGAGGAAGATGTGTTTGAGCATGATAGTGAACACAATGATAGTGAAAAAAGTGTTGAAATTAATGAAGACAATGAGAATGAAGAAACAAAGGAAGAGGATAAAGAAAATGAAGACCTAGATTAGACAAATGATGTGGCTTAAATAGAGTTTGAAGATGAAGGCATTGACCAAGGCAATAGCACAAATGAGACAATCAGTAATAAGCAAGGGAATAGTCATGACAATTATGACAGCTGTCATGACTGTCATGACACTAATCAGCCTCTGAATGACCAAGAAATCCACAGTGATAGTGCAAAAAGTGACAGATAAAAGGACCTCAGTGAGGGATAGAGCCAAAATGAGGCAAGTGAGGAGGGTAGTGATCAGTTTGAGAGCCAAAATGACAGTGAAGAAAACAATGAGGAAAGAAAGGATGATGATAAGGTTAAAGGTCAAGAAATCAGTGACCCTATGGAGCATCAAGTCACTCATGAAAACCATGACAAAAATGAAAAGGCTTGTGACTTCATCAAGGATCAAGGCACCCTCAACACTCCTCTCACATGCACCTACCATAGAGGCAAAAGAGATGTGTTGCTGCCTCAAAAAGGAAAAGGGACATCTCTCCTCCAGCTATCAAGCACAAAGACAAAGGCAAGGAAAATATGGACAAAGGTGAGTAATAGGTAAAGGTAAGGAGAAGCAAAAGGACCAAGAGGACTTCTCCAAGGCCTCAATTCATTGATCTAGATAGTGACAATGAGGACAAGGAGATGAACACTAGATTGCTTCTCTTAGAGAAAGATGCACAACTTCAGGAGTGGGAAAGAGACTTTGAGATGGCATAACATGTCATCCACTATTACAAAGAGGAGCATAAGCATTTCAAGGAGGTAAAGAGAGGCCCTGCCCTACAAAAGAAAATGACCAAGCATTATGCAAGGAAAAACATGCTTGCTTGTGCCAAATTGAGGAAGGCCCTCATAGAGCTATAAGACCTAAAAAGAGCAAAAGTGTAGGACAGACTTGGAATTTTGGCTGAGGCTTCTCAAGAGGTATCCAAGACCTCTTGAGGGACCTCTCCACAAATTTTGAGGCAAATTGGACAACTTTTTGTTTTTTTCCAAATTTTGACCCCTTTGTGCACAACACCCTAGGCGCTACGCACAACATTGGTACATCCTCAGCTCTCAAAGTTTGCATTTTTTTATTTCTCACATCACCAGCAGTCTACTCACCAATTTTAAGATCATTTGGAGCATTTTTACCCCCTCAAAAGGTCAAAATACATCAAACATTTGACCTTTTTGCCTCATTTTCAAGCCAGGCATTGCGCATAGAGCAGTGTTGGGAGATTTGATTTTTGGATAGGTAAATGGCATTCACTCAGCCCAACTCAAGAATTTATGGAAATTAGACTCATCAGGCTTTCCAACAAGCCATCACAGAGCCAGATCCGGTGTAGGGAAGGGGTCCAAAACTCAGCTGCAAGAGACCCTATTTTCTGCTGAAGTGGCGCTACACATAGAGGCTGGCTAGTGTGTATTGGACCAAAAGTCACCAAAACACACTAATTAATTACAAATAGATATTTTTGAGTTTTTTGAGGCAAATTAAGCTATAATTAAGTGCAAATAGTTATTTTAACATTTATTTCTTAGGATATTATGTGCCTTGGGCCTTGCATGGTCTCTTGGCCATAAATGATATTTATGACTATATTTGACATTTTCCTACCACATTTAGGGTTTTAGTCCTCATTTAATCCATAAATAGAGCATGATCCCCCTATGTATTTTGTTGGCATTTGATGAGCTTGAAGAGAAATATACATGGTTTCATGAGCTTGAAGAAGAAATTAGTTTTGTGAAGTGGATGAATGGCTTGTTTGGCTTGATGATGGAGAAGCTTCATTGCATGATTCCATAGCTTGGTGAATGGTGATGTCTTCCTAATTTTTCTATTTTTTCCTTTGTTATCATTATTTTCATGTCTCTTGGCTGCTATTAAACAGAAAAGTATAGGTTGAGACATGTTCTTTGAGGCACCTCAGTCCTCCTGTTTGTTATAGCTTTTATCTTTTCTCTTTTGGCCATGTTAAGGAATTCTTGACTGCTCCTTAGGTCCACAAAAACTTTTTTTTGTTTCATGTATGGTTAGTATGCTAGCTTACAAGTATGATTCATGGTATGCCCTGCTTATTTGAAGTTTTCAAAACCCTATCTTGAAGCCTTTCTGTAAAATATTGATTGTTAGGTTAAGTCAAAGAGGTCTCGTTCGATCTTGCCCTTTGTCTGTGCTTACAAACTTGTTTCAAAGTTCCCAATAACTTGATATATGTTTTTTAGGAGTTCCCTATCCATAAATTGAGTTATTTGTATCGTCTTATGTGTTTTCCCAAAATCTGAAGGTGAATTTCTAAAGTTAGAAGCTCTTATGCTTTCTATGTTTCACTAGAATGTTTCTCTTGGATGTTTATCAATTTAGAGTATTGTTTATTGAGCTTAATGGTTGGCCCTACCTCATAAATTGTAACTTTTAAACTATATATGTTTAAGATCTCTTAGTATTTCCCAATCTTAATGTTCATTACACCTCATACATCACCTTAAGGATCCATTAACCTTGCTACATTGGCCCTGCAACACACTCTGTTTCATCATTTAGACACTCTTGACTTTCACTTGAATCCATAGCCCAATGGCTTTGACATGCTCTCACTCCACCTATTCCATTTAACCATCTTACCCAATCAAAACAATCAACAAACCCTACACCTAATAACTAGCCTAAAATCAAAACCTTAGAGCAAAAAGAACACATCCTTTGCATAGAATAGAGAGATCCCTCTCTGAGTCTAGGAAGGCTAGGTCCTCAGACTCTAAAGCTTGGTTCCATGTTACCCTGTCTTTTGGTCTGCCAATCAGCCAAATCACGGGACCCTAACACATCCAACAACTCCAGTCCGCCATAGTAGAGAGAGGGAAACTTTGTGCCAAGGTAGCTTGGAAGTAAAGACATCATTTCATCGGGACTTAGAACCCCTAGTTCTAACGGCCCCTTGGCAAGTGGGTTAAAGTTTCATCCTCATTTCCTACCAACACTCAATAAGAGGGGACGTAAGTGTCGCCGTTTGGATTATTGAAGTTGTTTGACTCTATTTAAACCTTTTGTCTTATTTGTTTTAGTTTTACTTTAATTTTTATGTGTTAATATGCATGTTATTTCTCTATATAGTATGTTTATGTTTTAGCATGTTCCACCAACTTGCTTGACTCCATTTATTTTCTGCCTGTGACTAATAACTTAAGAGGGAAAACCACACCCCTTAAGTTGGTGTGATTTCGTACATACATGCACCAAACACACTAACACAATTATCTTTTCTGTTCTTACTGTTATATTATAACAGTTCTGCACAAACACTTTTTTCTCGACTCGACCAAGTTGGCACGTTTCCAACAGTGCCACCATATCTCCTTTTTCCTGACTCTGCCTCTTCTGCGCGTGCCCGCAATGTTCAGCCTCCACTTCTCTTCTCAACACTCGATTCTACCCAGAGGGTTTTGCTAAGCCCAACTTGACCCATAGTGTCTATCTCCTCACCACGATGTTTAGCTTACTTTTCCCTTTTCTCTGTGTCGGGTCCCTTACCCGAGCCTTTCTGACCGTGTTCAAACTTTCTTCCATTATCAAGGCGTAACTTATTTACCCTTTACATGTAGTGTCAGGTCTTATTCTACCCAATTCCTTTTGTCGAATTTATCCTTTTCTTCATAAGCCGTCATTACCGCATCAACCACTGTTCTACACGAGTGTCGAGTCTTACTCTAGTCTACTTCTCGCGTTCACTTTTCTTCATCAAACAACGCAACTACAAAGAACCCTAGACCTTAAATAAATTCCAATTAACCATTTAATAGCCTCACATTCGATCCCTTAATCGCATTTCGGTGATCCAATCGTTCTACGTTATAAGCCTCTTATGTTCTCCGATGCGATTTAACGGAAAACCACATACACCCGGACTTAAATCCTTTATGCAACAGCGTTGACCTGCATTGCGTCCACTTCATTATCACACTTCACACTTCAGTGTTCTCATGTGTTTATTGTTATGCATAGCTCTTCCAAACCCCGATGCAATTTCTTAAAGAACTTTCATATACACCTGGATTTGAAATATATTTTCTTTTACTTTTGAAAGGTATCACGCTCGGGCTCTTATAGCATTTCGACACCTTCCTTTTTTATTTTTTTATTCATTGCTCAACCATCCTCCCGATCCGATTTCTCAAAGGGAAACCTTATCCCTACGGATTTGAAATCCTTTAGAATTTTTCTTTGAAACTACATCACATCCGGTACTCTTATCGCATTTCACATTTTGGCGATTCAACCTTGTTCTTATGATCTTCACCCTTTCGATCTTGTGATTTGCGATATGTGAATGGGTCCCACGTTGGACTTTAAATCCTTTAGATTAAGCTTTGAATCATATCGCATCCGACCCCTCATCGCATCTCGAACTTTGGCATTTCAACATGATTCTTGAGCACTTATCCTCCTGAGCTTGTGAATTGCGATATCTGATTGGGTCTCGCATCAAACTTTAAATCCTTTAGTCTTTGGTTTTGAAGCGTATCACATCCAGGCTCTTTATCGCAGTTTGCATTTCGGCATTTCAAGGTGGTTCATGAGTGCTATCCATTTTTAGCTTTGTGATCTGTGATATGATATTTGGGATAAAGAGTTCGGGTCCCACCAGGGGTGCCACGTCATCTACCACATCACCTGCTGCATCATCAAGATTTATTTGTGATTTGTGGGGTCATGTCCATGTCATTTGCTACGTTATCTTCCACATCACTTGCCACGTCATCTCCCGCACTTCGTATTTTTAAATTTTTGTGTCTCTGTTGTTTTGCGATACTCCTTTCGTTTCAATTTGTGGTATGCGATCAAGCCTTCTATTGCAATTGCGATTTGCGATATATCCGTTGAACATTGTTCTGAACCTACTTTTCTGGAAATTTACTCGACTCTGCTAGTAGAACTGCACGCGCCTTCATGCACTATTTTGAACACAAACTAGCCCGACTCTGCCCGCGCGTTCATGAATCTACCCACTCGTGCACGACTACTTCACACCTTTTCTTCTTTGGTTGCACCTGTTCATTTCTCCTTTGATGCACGTAGAACACCTGACTCGTTCATGATATTCTGAATGCAAAACCACTGTTCTACACGCGTTTTACAACCAACCTGAATTGGCCCTGCACTGCACACTTTTCTTCTTTGATGCATGACATTGTATTTTTCCTCTTTAGTTGCTCCTTGCTTGTTTGTTGCTCCTTTGCCTTAAGTAATAATTCTAAAGCTGCTCCATGCCTCTTTGTTGCTTCTCTTTGCTCCTTTGCCTTAGAAAATGATTCTAATGCTACTTCTTACCTCTTTGCTACTCCTCTTCCTTAGATTATTCTTCGAATGCTACTCCTTTGCTTTGCTTCTTTGCCTCTTTGATGCACATTGTTGCTCCTTGCTTCCTTTTTGCATAATGTTTCTCTTTTGCCTCTTTTCTGCTCCTCCACTGTAATTTTTCCTCCTTTTCCTTATTTCTCCTTTATACTCCAGCTGATCCTGATCTGCTCCCTTGTCCTTAATGATAATTTATGGTGCTGCTCCATTATGCTCTTGGCATCAATGACAATATTTCTAGCAAAGGTCATCCGTTCGAAACTTTGTGGGAAAAAATTCAACAATGCTAAGTGCTGGTATGGCCTAGATCAAATGCATTCCTTAAATGACTTAGATGCCCCTAGATTATGGCTACTCAAACCACAAGTCAGATGTACCAATTATCCCAAAAATCATGACAAACAAAAAAATAAAACTTTTGGCACAACTATAATTCTTTATTTTTTTAAATTTAAAGTAAAAAAACTAAACCGAAGAAAATATGTTTAGTCGTTATATAATTTACCAAAGGATTATGCTATAAATGCTACACACTTAATTCATAAGGGTTTAGAGATTTGGTGATTTGTGAATATTTTGTAAATATACAAATGTGAAAAATATTAAACATTAAAATAGAAATGAGATATTGGATTTTGGATATTGGAACCAAAAGTCACCACATCATTTTATATCTATGTGTGCTTGGCTAATAGAAATTCATTCAAGTTCTGGGATTTACTTCCGATAACTTAACATAATATCAAAACCAAGTTTAGTGATTCTAGCCCACTTTTTGTAACTCCTTTCTATTCCTGAAACTTTGTCGGTTCACTAACCTCCCCGTCTACCATCCCTGTTTATCAGGCATACAACCTTCCTATGCCATTTCATCTACCTCCTTTCTGGTTGTAATGTCACATTCTGAACATTCATGTTTCTCAAACCCTGAATGCATTGATTGGGAATCAAACCCTGGTCTGTATAATGATAGGGTATTATTCTCTCACATCTCCTTGTCGGACACTTGAGAGCCTCTCTTCTACCTCCCTCGTCGAACCTTCAATTCAATTGAGCTTTGCCTCCTATGGCTCTTACATCGCACCCCACCACTTTATTGACCCACCTCTAATAGGTCGCGCTCGAAACCCTATACCACTTTAATGACCCACCTCTAACAGTTCATGCTCGAAACCCTAATCTATTTATGTACCTCCTGGGGCTCTCTCTCACACGACCAGAGATAGAAATGAGTCGATCGAACTAAGGGTTCAAAGAGAAATTTGTAGATTCAAATCAATATGACATTAATCCGGCCTTGCTCGACCGCTTTATGGGTTGTCTCTAAAGAATTTTCCTGCCTGAATAGAAGCATCTCAATTGGTTTTCACAACTTTTCCAACACTCAATCGATGCTCAGATCCCTCTAGGTTATGTTATACAATTTTGTGGTTTTTTTCACTCTATTTTTCTAGTTTAAATCAAAGTCATGCTAACCTTGTGTGTCTAATCTGGAGAAATCTATTCCTATATGTGCACGGAGACAACGCTCCATGTCATTTTTTATAAAATGACCATTGTTTCTATTTAATGTTAGAAATATATTCAATAATGAAATTTAAATTCTTTGGGAGTCTATGTTGGGAAAATATTCTATATTCATTTCATATCTATGAGGTTACTAGTATTTCAGTGTTCCTTTTTTTTTTTTTTAGGTCTACCCGGGTTTATTTCCATGGAAACTTTTTCCAAGCCTAGAGATGAGAATTTGCTAAAATTTCTCATAAAACGCAATTTCCAAATCAAATATTTTATTATGGAAGAGACTTGGTGGAAGAAGGTAGAGTAGACACCTCTTGCAAAAGTAGAAGGTACACTTGAAAGGGAGGAAGAAGAAGCCATCAACATTAGCACTATTTCTCAACCAAATCTACCAACTCTTGCCTTTGAATTTTTGGTGAAGATGCATTCCCACATCTCTACTGTTGACATTGTGCTAACTAGCAAGGAGAAATATAGAGAATGGTCCATAAATATCATGCACATCCTCATTTTTATTGACTTCTGGAAAGTCACTTCAGAAGGAGAGGAGGACATTAAATAAGTAGCTAACAATTTGGGAGAACAAGGATACCAAATCCTATGCCTTCATTTCTATTTCTGTAAGTGAAGAGGTGAGTTTTCATATAGTTTCAATTACAAATTCTTAAGGTGCATTGAATTTTGCATACCTCTCTCAGCACAATGAAGGTAAATTGCAATCCGGTATTCTATGACATGCAAAATTTGGACATCTTAATTATGACAATATTTAGTTAGCAAAAAATAATAGTGTTTATGATTTTATAACTATTCGTGGGAAACTAAAGGAATGTGGTGTTTGTATCCTAAGAAAACATAGCAAACATCCATTTCATGATTCTACTTCTAGAGCACATAGAAAACATGCACTAATTCATTATGATTTGTGTGGTTATATGCCTACTCCTTTTGCAAATTGAAATACATGTATGATGACTCTTATTGATGATTACACCATGATGTGTTGGGTATATTTGTTGAAAAAAATCACAAGCTTTTGAAACTTTAAGAAATTTTCATGTATGGATTGAAAATTATGCAGAATCACATATTGGTTCCCTTCGTACTGATAATGGAAAATAATATACTTCTAATGAATTTGAAAGTTATTTTTGCCCAAACGAGATTCAACATCAAACCATTGTTCCATGCAGTTCTCAATAAAATGGTGTAGTTGAAAGAATGAACAAGACTATGTTAAATATGGTTTTCTCAATGTTGTTTTTCAAAAATCTAAAGTCAATGTTTTGGGTTGATGCAATTCTATGCACAATATATGTAAAAAGAAAATGTACATCTCATGCTCTCAAAAATAAGACTCCTTATAAAATGTGGTATGGCCATATTCTTTTGGTAAGGTATCTCAAGGTCTTTGGTTCTACCTGTTATGCTTTGATTCCTAAGAAACAAAGAAGCACACTTGATGTAAAGAGTTCAAAATGCGTCTTCTTGGGGTATTGACATACTAGCAAGACATTTTATCTTCATGATGTGGCAAACAAGAAGTTTATTCTTTCTAGAGATGTGATTTTTCTTGAATCTTCCAAGACTAACAACACTATTGAGCGGAAGCTTGATTGTTTGGATAGATTCAATCATTCAAAAACATATCAAGAATTTGATCATTAGAATGGACATATTGAGGGGGGTTCCTATCATGGATCAATCTATGGAATCTCTTTTTGAAGAATTCTCTCTCTCTCTCTCCCATGAAATTCAGACCACTTGCTCAAATCTGGAAGACCTTTGAGATATGTGATTGAAAGGATTATAAGGATAAATTTTAATGCAGACCCATCTCAATCAATGGAGAAACTTGGGACATCTTAGAAAGGTCTCTCAAAACGGCTTACCAAAACACTTGAAAGTGTTCATCCTAATGAGGTTGGAAAGACAAGAACAAGAGGTCCCACTAAACAAGATGGAGGTGATGTAGATAAATTTGATTGAGTTTATGTAGATGACATGGATGTTTCATATGATTGTGAATTGAATTTAAGGTTAAAAAATTTGAGCCAACTTTCTTTAAAGAAGTTGTTTCTCATGATGAATGGAAAGAAGAAATGGCGAGGGAGTATGATTCTCTCATAAAAAATGGTAAATGGAAGTTGGTGGACTCTCAATTGGATGCAAGTGGATATAGAAGCACTAGTACAAATTGAATGGCTCACTTGAAAAGCACAAAGAAAGACTAATGGAAAAAGGATTTGCATAGAAACAAGGTGTTGATAATGGAGAGACTTTTACCTCAGCGAAATGGGCCACCATCCAAACTTTGTTTGTCTTGCCAACTTAGAATGAATGGAAATGTTATCAAATGGAAGTGAGGGTTGCTTTCTTAATGGGGACTTGAAATAAAATGTTTTCATGGCTCAACCAAAAGGTTTTGTTGTAAAGGGAAAAGAACATAAACTATATAAACAATATGGCCTAAAGCAAACAATGCGAGTCTGGTATGAAAAATTAACTAAGCATCTTCTGAAATTGAACTTCAAACACTTTAATCTAATTTTGTTTGTCAAGAAAGTGGGAAACATTGTTGTATATCTTGTGGTTTATGTAGATGATCTATTAATAATAGGGAACAATGAAAACCATATTGCATCCACAAAGAAAGAATTGAAGAGGAGCTTTGAGATGACAAACTTGGGACACCTTCACTACTACTTGAGCATCAAAATGACCCGACGTCTAAAATATATATTCCTCTCATATAAGAAGTACATTAAAGAATTGTTGAACATATTTTGTTTGGTTGAATGTAATCTTTTATCTGCACCAATGCGACAGAATCTGAAGCTCACACCAAAATAATGGAATGAATTTGAGGATGCACCAAAGTACATATAGCCTATAAGAAGTCTTATCTACCTCAACAATATTAGACTAGATATTTCATTTACTGTCGGAATTCTTTCCAGATTTGTGCAAAAGCCATGTCAAGGACATTGGTCTGCTACAAAAAAATTTCTAAAGTACTTGAAAAGAACTTTATATTTTCATAGGTTGATGACATGTTTGATTGAATATTTTGATTCAAACTTTGATAGAAACAAATAAAATGGAATATCTACTTCAATATATGTTATGTTATGAGTCTTTATGTTCTTTACCTTTTACAGCAAAACCTTTTGATTGAGCCATGAAAACCTTTTCTTTCAAATCTCCATATAAGAAAGCAATCTTCACTTCCATTTGATAGAATTTCCATTCATTCTAAGTTGCCAAGAAAAATAGAATTTGGATGGTAGCCCTAGAGAAATGCTATTGATTATGCTAAAGTGATGCAGGCTAGCTGCAAAATATCATAATTACACTACGGAATGGAGTTTTTAAGAATTAATACAAATCCCTTTTACTTCGCAACATAGCTCAACCTTGGAGTTTAACAACATACATACACACGCAAAATCAACATCGGGATTGCATAACATATATAGACTATACAACAACTCAAACAAATGCAACTTCGCAGGATTCCTTACTGGAGGGTCCCATACAGTCCCGACCAATCACGATCAGTCGCACTTAGCAGTTTTTACAACGTACCTTTAAGATTTAAAACCTATCCTCTGTGTGATGTGATGTTGTGTTGTGTCGACACGTGGCTTCCTGCACTTCGCATCGCAAAACTCTTACCTTACCTTGCGATGGCCCTTAGTGCTATCTTTCAAAGTTTGCGATTTGCGATCACCGCTTCCAATCTCCGTCGTTTGATCTCGGCTGGATTCGACGGTCTGCGCTACACCTCTGTTATACCACTTCGCATTGCAAGTTATTAAACTTAACTTGCGAAATCTCTTAACCACTATTCTCCGCGATGTGCGATGTCTCTTCACCTGCGATGTAATATTCCACCATTGGTCGGTTGGATCCAACGACCCTCGTCGCGTCTACAAATCCGATTGATATATGCTCTATAGTCAACACAATATTACATTCAACAAAGAATATGCAAGGTCTATAAACCCGTCATGCATGCAAATCTGATTTTTATTCTTGTTGTGCGTCTCAAATACAGATATTTGATTTCAACACAAATTCAAATAATTAATTTAAAAACCGGGAGCTCGATCAAAGCACAAAACACTTGGATTAATCTTGGAAATAAAGTATTGTTCTAAAACAGAAATTCCAATCAAACACAAAACACTTGGAAATAATTTGGAAAATAGAAAACACATAGCCAAGCCCTCAAATGGCTGGTTTTTACATTTACTTCTGCTCTTTTATTCTCTCCTTTCTCGCTATCGATGACATAACCCCACAATGGTAGATTTGGTTCGTTTTTATCCCTTTCCCCAAAATCCCTAAAGAATTTCAAAACAATTTATTCAACTAAAAACTTAAGTAATTATTCTTTTATTCTGCAAATTACAATGGCTGAATTAGCCCACATTAACTTAAACAAAATACTTAATTAAAAAAAATAAAGTCTTCATTCAAATTATTGGACTGCTGATCCTCTTTCCCAGCTACAACATGTGACCAACTTGTCATATCGCTGGCTCTACCTTAATGCTCCTGCATCATAAAGCACAGACTATTTTATAATCATACTATCTATTAAAATCCTTACAGTTATTCTCACTACTGGCATCTTGTAGAAATGCTACTGAAGGACTAGACATCGACTTGGTTTACCTGGTTTATAAGTAAAGCATTTACAGGGCATTTTCCTTGAACATTCTGGCTCATATAGACAGTTCCATACTCCTCAGCTTTAATGGTTCGGTACTGCCTGGGATGAGCTTCATCGATCAATTCAGAGGCAGCACCAATCATCACGTCAGGCTGTGGAACCAAAAACATGACGATCGACATGCGATTTCGGACTGTATTCACCACTGCCCGGTGCTGGGCACTCGTGTATATCCCATTACTTACGAGCTGCCATTACAAAACCCCCGTATCATTTTAGAAACCCTCTGCTAAGATTTAACCCAAGTACCTACTCCAAATGAGGCAAATAATTGAAATATCAAAAGACGCTCAAACAATTTCACTTACTTGTAACAAATCCCCGATGTTGATAACAAGAGATCCAGGAACAGAGGTCACAGTAAACCATTGGTCGTCTTTCTCAACCTGGAGACCATCCACCCCATCATCGAGCAGAACAGTCAGCATGTCTGCATCTGAATGGGGTCTAAGCCCATTCACTAGATCTGGTTGAGGGCAAGGAGGGTAATAATTGATTCTGACTTGCAGCAAGGATTCCTTGATGAGGGTGTACATATAATTTGTCTCCAAACCTAACCCCTCAGAAAGAAGACCCAGCAATTCCTCCATAAGCCTCCTCACCTCTTCCCCATATTTTTCGTAGGTTTCCCTTCATAGTGCATACAGTACTGTGTCAGAATAGATGCAAGCTCACTATCAAAGTTTCAAATATCACACAGAGTGTATATGTGTGTATAGAGTTGTACCTGTATGTGGAGGGTGTTTTGGGCCAGTGCTCAACTGCCTTGGCCCACTCTGGGGAAATAAAATGAGCAAGGGCGTCGACCCAGTCCAAGACTATGTCATCAGAGATGTCAAAGAACCGGCCATAGCCTTCAAGCATTAGAGTACCAGCCCTCACAGGGCACTGTCTCCGTTTCTCTTCTAGAGAAAGACCAAAGAACTCCTGTGAAACCCCTTTGACACTCTCCAACAATGACAGAGGTATGCCATGATTTATTACCTTCAAAACAATTGAGAATCCATGAATTCAGATGGCCAAAAAAATAATGAAGTTGTATGGATAATCGACACAGAAATGAAAAAGAAAATCAAAACTTATGACGCCATCAAACCTGAAAGAAGCCCCATTCCTTGGATGCTTGGGCTATTTGGCTCACAATCTTGAAGCGTTGATCGATGTCTTCCAGACCTGCAAGATCGATGATAGGAAGAGACTGCTGGACTTGAAGTGGACCGGATGGTCTCTGATCAAAAGGAAGGATGTAACGTGCAGGGACTTCCTCCACTTGCCTTTCATGTAGAGTCTGCACGAGATCAATTGGTCTCTGAAGTCTTTCAAGTTGATTGAGAAGAGCCTCCCTAGCAGCTGATGTAGGATCCATATTGGTAGCAGGTAGTGGAATTGGAGTTGATCTGAAATCTGGAATTGGAATTGCTCTGAAACCTTGGAGACATAATTATAGGACCCTCAGCCCAGTGACAAATAAATAATTGCAATTATGGGATAGAATAGGCATGAAACAGAGGAATAAGTCTTTCCCAACGTATCGACTATTGTAAAACGTTTTTCCACATGCAGAACTCTGTTGATAATAGTCTTTTGGTATCTTGCCCAAGGTGCTGTTTAACTATTATAAGGTATCTTGCTGAGGTATTGTTTAATTATCATAAGTTTTGATATTTTTATACTGCGCAAACCGTCATTATTATAAGTTTTGAGGTTTTCATACTCTGCCCAAACAGTCACCATTAAAAAATAATTGTGAAGTTTTTAATATCTTCATAGTCCCCAAACAGTAATTATTAATAACTATTATTTCCTAATAATTATTATTAAAAAATGGTTGTGCAGTTTTTGATATTTTCATAATGCGCAAACAGTAATAATTAAAAAAATGATTCTGAGATGCCAGACTTGCTTGTTTGTCTCTGTTTGCGTTGGCTCGAGTTTTCCAAACCATGGTATCTCACTTCAATGTTTCCGAGTACTGCCAAAAATGATCGTTGACTTTACACTCCAGTATTTTTATTTTTCTTCAATTTAATTTATATATATTAATAAGTTATTTAATAATATATTAATTTAAAAATAAACTATTTTTAATTTAGTTATCGGAAGGCCTATTTTTTGATGGAGTAGGGTGAGTAGACACTGTTCACTCTAGCTAATAAATTTTTTTTTCTATCACTTTTCCAACCACTTAAATTTCGTGTAGTTTGCAGTCTGGG
Organism: Pinus albicaulis; assembly: GCA_034641835.2. Lineage (NCBI taxonomy): Eukaryota > Viridiplantae > Streptophyta > Pinopsida > Pinales > Pinaceae > Pinus > Pinus albicaulis. The sequence continues at coordinate 1,362,604,659 of CM076581.1, forward strand.
CTATCCCATTGCCTGATTAGACAACTCCCTTAAATTTTTCCATTTACTTATTCCTCCAACCAATAAAAATTGGTCATCTGTCCTCCAGTTTGTACTCTGTCCAGCCTTCTCATTTAAATTCTTATCGTTTTGATTTTATCACGCCGTAAATTTTGGTAGTTGAGATTACATTCGCCTAAAAATCTTATCGTTTTGATTTTATCATGCCATAAATTCTGGTAGTCGAGATTACATTAGCCTTGTCCGAGCCGAAAGAGAGGCTACCAAAGAAAACGACTCCCCATGCTTGATTGTCGGACGGGAGGCACAGGCCGAATTTTCGATCTTATTCGAGGGCGACCGTAATTGGTCCTTAACTTGAAAGGGCAGGGCGAGGGGAGCCCAATTCATTCCTGCCATTCCTGCTACTCCTCTGGCCAGCCCACGTAGAAGAGCAGGCCAAGTGCAGACAAAAGCGAACTGCGGGATTTTAACTTTGGTACCTTTAATCGTGGATAGGGCCACTACGTCTTGGGAGAGTTTTGCATCGAATACCTCTTTCCCAGTCATTGCATTCATCAGCTCTTCAATGTAGTTATTTTTTTTACATCTTGTACTGGACATAACGTATTGGCAATGCAGCCAAATAGACCTAATCCAGAGGTAGTACAGAGGGGAGTGTGACATAGGATTGGAAGGTATGTGGATGATTTGTAAATGGCTCCAGTAATGGAAACATTTTGAAATCCCTATCATAGTAAGGCCTTCTTGTTTTCTATATTTTTCCATAATTTGATTATTGTTTATGTATTTTTCCATAATTTGATTTCAATTTGTGAGTGCTCTTCAGTCTTCCTTTAACTTGGGCTATCTTAGGGTATCTATTCCATCAAAATAATTTCTGAGAACTTAGCACCTGTTCTCATCTCGATGAAACTCTTGTCATTCCAGTAGGGAAAACGAAAATGGAAATGGAACCCTCGTTGCTGGCTCTTAATACTCGTTCAAGTTTACGCAAATACCCGAACAACTTATTTTTGAGTTAGTATTTGTAGGTTGCTTAAACTTTCTCGGTTGCAATTTCATTTCTAAGAGTATAATCTCTTCGAACTGTTCTGCACTCACGATTTCAGAATCACACGATGTTCTCTTTTAGAGTTTGTATGATCTTTGGATATTTTGTTTACCCATGTTGTTTTAGTTCATCTACCAATTCTGGCATGAAAATTGCAATTTCATATTTAATGGTATTCCTTTCCCTAGAAAGATGCCTAGGAAACCTCTGAAAACTTCATTGTTGCCGATGCTGTGTAACTGTGGTAAACCCCTGCAGCCTAAATTTCAAACATTTGAACACTTGGAGAGTTGAACCCGTGACCTTTGGGAGACAACCCCTAACCTCTCCAACTTGAGATATAGATATTACATCTAGCATATCACTGTTAACCCAGGAGACTATGAAGGTGAGCACCCAGCCCAACCCTCGTTTTTCCGTCCATTTTTCAATTTTTCACTTACAAGCTGTTGTTCGGCACTGACCAGAATTAAATTTGAAGCCGTGACTGCTTAAAATAGGCAGATCAAACTGCATAGAATTTTCTTTTCCAACTATACATTCACGCAGTTCTGTAGTTTTTAAGTTGTTTTGTTTCTTGTAATTGGTGGCTAAGACTGATCCAACCAACGGACATTGTCAAATTTTGTCTTGGGCATCAAGAAAAATTCTGCCACTTCTCAGGTTGTTGAGGTGAATTAAATTTCTTTGTACATAGATAGTATGGAAGCTAGACAAAGGGCTGTTTCCCATAGGATGTTATATTGAGATGAATTTGGGTATCAATATCCAAGATTTTGATGATCATTACAACATTTCAGCTTTTCACGGAACAGACCCTAAATTTCAGGTTCCATATTAATCAATCAGACATGATAATTCTTGACGTCATATGTTAATTTCATTTTTAAACTATTTTCTTCTGCTTGATTTATATTTATGATTCAAATTTCGATGGCGGTGGCAGGGAGGAATGTAAAGTTGACGCATAGCTCTGTGGAGTGTCTGAATTAGTCCCAAAGAGACGCCCATCCCCTGGTCGAATCCCTTAGAAGAAAAACAAGTTGTCAAAGAGCGAGTAATTTATGATGCATAACATGACTACAAAACTCGGTGCACCTCTAACTGTCTCCTATTTTTAATTTTCAATGTAGCTCTCTGTGGGGTTTTCTGAGAGGGGAGTATTTCGGAAACGTGCTTAGTTTATTTTATGGAAAATTGGAGTAAATCATGAGATCAGGCATCTCAGCAGTCAGTTCATAATGCTAGAAAGGCTGGGTCTGTAGGCGTTCTATAAGGAGATTAATTGAAGTAAATTATATTTGACCATATGGTTTAAGATCAGATTGTAAAGTAACATCGTTAATCTACATCCTTTATTCAAGGTTACGGTCGCTTAGCATTAATCTGATAGTCTACAGTAAATTATGTAAATAAATTAAGAAGTTTTGCCTACTGGTCCGCGGTCGAATTTACTTTTAATTGGAAGCTTAACCAACTGTGGTGTGGAAGGTCTTGCTCTGGTTTAACCTTAATCACTTTTCACTTGAGAAGAGGTTGTGCAACAGGTAGGCAGCCTCATAAAATATCCATTTAGAATCATGATATGTAATAATGATTACCCTCTCCTTTTTACCAATGGCACACTGTTACTACCACATTTTTTCGAATTCGTTCTGCAGATGTCCGGGTGTCGGCAACTAGGATGAGAAAATCACTACTTATTATTTAGTTGTAGTTGAATTTCTTATAATTTTTTCGGCCTTCTAGGTCGAACATTTGTTGCAGATTGTTGATGGCCATATTATATAGCCTGATTATTTATAGTGACATTAGTCTCATAGTCCTATGATTCCTTTGGCCAGTTGAGAATGTCGTCTCTCTAGCTTTTTGTTGAGTCAGATCACCATATCTGTATAGAATTTAGAGGTTCCATCCGCTTCAGGAGGTTGAGCATTAGGAACACTTAGTCTTCAACATCCCATCTATCATGATGGGATTCAAAGAAGATTTTACAGTCTCTACAAGGTCTCAGGGGCCATTGTCCTCTTTCTTCAGTTGCCCTGGCTAGAGATGTTTGGCATTTTTATTAGAGAGACAGCTACATTCCCACTCTCATAGTTGCATGGGTTTACTAGAGGCCGTAGGCTAATCTCATATTTCGTTTGGCCAATATGTTGAAGTGTTAACTTCAACTGTTGTGCAGTCAAACAACGCCTTCTATTTTTGTTTGGAGGGATTCTGTCAAAAGTCACTTGCCATTTTAGTTGCACAGTCGTTTTCTCTTAAAAACCTTACAGTCCTTTTTACACTTGAAAATAGAATTTTTTGTTTTTGTGTGCACGATAAAGCCTTTTGGTTTGAATGGTTTGGGGCACGACAGCACCGGTCCCACTGCCAACCCACAAAGAACGTGGACTAATCGCTCTTTATTGCGCAAGTTCGGAGACGACGTCAGCAACCAAAATCCGAACCCGAAACCATTTTGAAAACTCGATTTAATTGTTTTCGCATTACAAAACCCCCTGATGTCATCGGGCCAAAGTGTTACGCGAACTTTCTATTAAATCCGACGTATAAAATGTTTGAAGTCCGCGGGCCCCATCCCTCAACCAATGGGAGGGCTATCGTGCTGAATTTTGCCCGTGATGACGTCACAACAATTGTTACGTGATTTTCTTTACAGTTTGGTTAAATGTGTTTTTTGAAGTCCGAGCGAATGGAAAAGTTTTATGTTTTGTTAATGTTTTGTTATATAATTGCCGCAACCAAAAGTATTTGACTTTGGTTATGAATCATACGCGGGGAATATATATGTACGCCATAGTTTGTTCTATTAAAATGTGCCATTTGTAATGTGAGCCCGGTGGGCCACTCGTAGTTTAGTTTATTTCTTTTATATATTTTTCTTAGTTAAAAAGGTGTGTTGCACCACATATATGAATAGAGCCCGAGAGGTAATAAAAATGTAAGGAAAAAGTTTATAAATAGTAGTGCATTAAAACAAACCAATGAGCACGAAGGCTAAAAAAAAAGATAGAAAGACAGAGTGTTTTTTTGTAACAGAGACAGTTTTTATGCACTGCGTTGGTAGTAGTCATTGTGAAAAACCCTCAAAGGAGGAAGATAAGTTTTTGTAATAGATTTTTTAGTTAATGAAATAGAATCACATTTTGTGAACCTCTGTCTGGAAGTGAGAAAATTAATTTTTAATTCTCTGTGTTAGAAGGGGAGTATTATTCTCTCTGTGATTTGTTCTGGAATTCTCAGAAATTTCAACATGGTATCAAAGTTAGTCCAGGCTCTTTGAAGGTGTCAAAGAAGCTGAAGGAAGGATTTTTTGTTGTAGCAATTTCTCCAGCAGTGTGAAGGCTCAGCTAAAATCCAAAGTATTTCTTAAAACAAAATTCGTGTTACTATTTGAAGATAGTCAGTTTATTTTAAAAATCATAGTCAAGGTTTAAAGCATATTTCAGAGTGTTAGGCATGGTAGGAGCCAGCACAAGCATGAGTATTGGTAATGCTTAGCTCCCACAATTCAATGGGAAGAATTATGATTATTGGGCAATCACCATGCGAGCCCTATTTGCCTCTCAAGATTTATGGGAACTTGTTGAGGATGGTTTTGAAGAACCAGTAGATAAAAATGAGTTTAATGCCTTAACACAGGCAGAGAAGGAATTCTTGAAGAGAAATAAGAAGAAGGACTCTAAAGCCCTCTTCTATCTCTATAAATCAGTACATGAGAGTGTATTTCCAAGGATAGCAGTAGCTAAGAAATCCAAGGAAGCATGGGAAACTCTCAAGACATCCTATCAAGGTATGAAGAAAGTGAAGACAACAAAACTACAATTGCTGAGGAGAGATTTTGAAACTCTCTGCATGAAGGAATCTGATAACATAGACTCATTCTTCACACATGTGATTGGAATGGTCACACAGATAAGGTCTCATGGAGAGACACTTGAAGAAGGAAGGATTGTGGAGAAAATTTTGAGGAGCTTACCCTCAAGGTTTGATGTTATAGTCACAACCATAGAAGAGACAAAGGATCTCTCAAACTTTCCAGTTGATGAGCTTCATGCATCACTGATGACACATGAACAGAGTTTGGGTAGAAATGAAAACTCATATTTAGAGCATGCCTTCAAGACCAAAATTTCCTTTGGAAGAGGAAGAGGTCAAGGAAGAGGAAAACGTAGAGGAAAAAGCCAAAACAGAGGAGGAAGAAAAAACCCAACAAATGCTCAAGGAAGGGGCAGCAATCAAAATCAAAACCAAGGCCAAAAAAGTAGCCATCAAGGTGGTCAACAACATGCTCATGGACAAAGGTATGACAAATCCAATGTCCAGTGTCATTATTGTAAAAAATATGGGCATTATGCAAATGAATGTAGGAAAAAACAGAATCATTAGGGGAATTTTGAGGTCTAAAATGGGCCTCATAAGAAAAATGTACAACAAAAATAAACTTTATAACAACCAATAGGATTCAAGATGATGATGTCAACCATGGGGGGTGATTCACCATTTTTTAAATAAAAAGGTAAAAATATTAAAAAATAATAAAATAATAAAACTACTTTTTCAACTTGTATTTTCAACTTATCTCCCAAAGTTTTTACTCAAATTTTGAGCGGGAGTACTCGTTGGATGCGAAATTTAATTCCTCATCCAAGGAGTACCCATGTTGCATACTTTCGATGCGTCCTACTACACGAAAAATGAGAAATACATAAAAAAACGTGATTACAATCACATTTATTTATGTATTTCTCATTTTTATTGTAGTAGCATGCATCAAAAGTATGCAACATGGGTACTCCTTGGATGATGAATTAAATTTCGCATCCAACGAGTACTCCCGCTCGAAATTTGAGTAAAAACTTTGGGAGATAAGTTGAAAATATGAGTTGAAAAAGTAGTTTTTTCATTTTTCCCTCTAAAATTTGATGATGTCATCAAATCTTATTTGATTCTTTCCACTATTATTATATAAGTTCCTTAGGAGGCCCATTTTAGACCTCAAAATTCCCCTAATGGATATGGGTAATAGACCCAGTGCAAATTTAACTATAGAAAATATCAGCTAAGATAGATTGTTCTTAGCATGTAATATGGCTAAGGAAAAGAGTGAAGATTTATGGTTTCTAGATTCAGGATGTAGCAACCATATGACAGGAAACATTGCTATGTTTTCTATGTTAGATGAAAATGTGAAGTCTCAAGTCACGTTGGGAACACACAGTAAGGTTTTTGTCATAGGAAAAGGCATAGTAAATGTCTTTACAAAGAAAGGAGAAAAGAAGAGCATATCTGATGTATATTATGTACCAGGTATGAAATGTTTTGTTAAGCATTAGGAAGCTCATTCAAAAGGGCTACAATGTTTTCTTTGAAGATGATGTATGCACCATCATGGATAAACCACCAAGCAAACAATGTATTGTTGAAATAAGGATGACAAGGAACAGAATGTTCCCTCTCGGGATGAGGGCAGATTTGAAGAATGGAGAAGAAATGGTAGCAGTGACACAAGAGGTTTTCCAAAGAGAAGCAAAAGATGAGAATTGGTTATTGCACTTGAGATTTGGACATCTCAACTTTGGAGGTCTTAGTTTGTTACATAGGAAGGGAATGGTAAGAGGATTACCATTGATTGAGAAACTGGACAGCCTATGTGAAGGTTGTATCTTGGGTAAATAACACAGAGAAAGTTTTCCATCAGGGAAAAGCATAAGGGCAAAGGCACCCTTAGAAATTGACCATTCAAATTTGTGTGGACCAATGCAAACACCATCACTTGCAAGCAGCGACTATATTTTATTGATGATTTTACAAGGAAAACTTGGGTTTATTTCTTGAAATATAAAAGTGAAGTTTTTGAAAAATTCTGCAATTTTAAAGCACTTGTTGAAAACCAAAGTGGGCAGCATATCAAGGTCTTAAGGGCTGGTAGAGGAGGTGAGTATATCTCTAAAGAATTTCTGCATTTTTGCAGAGAAAATGGCATACACAAGCAATTTACAGCAAGGTACACTCCACAGCAAAATGGAGCTGCCGAAAGGAAAAATAGGACAATCATGGATATGGTAAGGAGTATGCTAAAGGAAAAACATTTGCCAAATGATTATTGGGCTGAAGTTGTACACTGTGCAACATATGTACTAAATATATGCCCAACAAAAGCAGTAATGAATAAAGTTCCAGAAGAAGCATGGAGTGGGATAAAACAAGGAGTCACTCACATGAAAGTTTTTGGTTGTGTGGCTTATGCACACGTTCCAGATCAGCTAATTTGGATACAGTGATGAATCTAAAGCTTACAGGTTGTATAACCCATCCACCAAGAAATTTATTGTGAGGAGAGATGTTCAGTTCATTGAAGAAGAAGCTTGGGATGGAAGCATTGAGAAAACAATCAATATAAAGATTTATTTGTCTCATGATGAAAATGAGGATGATATGGCTGAAATACATCCATCATTAGCACCACTACCTCCACCAACACAAGGGCAACAAGGGACACCACAAGTTGGAGTAAGAACACCCTTGAGAAGTAATAAGAGTGCTTCTCCAAGCATACCACAAGGAGTTGTTTTGAGTGCTACTTCAAGCACATGCACACCAAATGAAATAGGAACAAGATTCAGAAATTTAAATCACATTTATGAACAAGAGGCAGTAAATGAAGGTATGAACTCTTTGTTTGCTTCATATTGTCATGTTGATGATCCTATTCATTTTGAAGAAGCTATAAAAGATAGAAAATGGATAGATGTTATGGATGAAGAAATTAATGCCATAGAAAGAAATAAAACATGGGATTTGGTTGAAGTCCCAAAAGGTAAGGAAGTCATTGGAGTTAAATGGGTCTACAAGACCAAAAGTAATGCTAAAGGTAAGATTGAAAGGCACAAGGCCAGACTTGTTGTCAAAGGATATAAGCAGCAACATGGAAGAGATTATGAGGAAACATTTGCACCAATTGCAAGAATGGAAATAGTGAGAGCAGTGTTTTCTATTGCAACACAATACAAATGGAAGGTTCATCAAATGGATGTAAAATCAGAATTTTTAAATGGAGTGTTAATGGGAGAGGTTTATATTGAACAACCTCTAGGCTACGAGAAAAAGGGCCAAGAACACAAAGTTTGCAGATTGAAGAAAGCTCTTTATGGGCTGAAACAAGCACCAAGAGCATGGTACAATAGGATAGATTCCTATCTACTGGAAAATGGGTTTGAAAAATGTGAAGGAGAACCCACATTATACATTAAGGAGAAATATGGTAAGATACTGATTGTTGTGCTATATGTTGATGATGTGATCTTCACAGGTAACAATGATTACCTCATTGAAAATTTTAAAAAGGTCATGAAAGATGAATTTGAGATGACTGATATGGGCTTGCTGAAATACTTCTTAGGAATAGAAGTAGAGAAAAATGAAAATAAGATTTTTATTTCTCAAGCTAAGTATGTAAATGAAGTTTTGGAAATATTTAACATGCAAGATTTCAAGGCAGCAATAACACCCACAGTAATGGGATTGAAACTCAACAAAGAGGACAACAACAAGGATTTTGATCCTAGCTTGTACAAGAGCATAGTTGGCAGCCTCATGTATTTGACTGCAACTAGGCCTGATATTATGCATGATGTTAGTTTAATTTGCAGATTCATGGAGAGGCCAAAAGAAGCACAATGGCAGGCAGCAAAAAGAATTCTGAGGTATGTGAAAGGAACTAAAAAGTATGGTATTTTGTATACTACTTCAAAAAATTCTGAGTTGATTGGATATACTGACAGTGATTGGGCTGGAAGTGTAGATGACCAGAAAAGTACATCCGGTTATGTTTTTCATATGGGTTTAGGAGCTATTTCATGGGCTTCTAAAAAGTAGCCTATTGTAGCATTGTCTACAACAGAGGCAAAGTATGTGGTAGCTACAGCAGCAGCATGTCAAACAGTGTGGATGAGGAGAATGTTGAGGAGTTTATGTCAAGAACAGGTAAAAGGCACAGTGATTTATTGTGACAATAGCTCAGCCATAGCGTTGTCTAAAAATTTTGTGTTTCACAAAAGGACAAAGCACATAGATGTTGAGTTTCACTACATCAGGGAGCTAGTGAACAATGGAGAAATTATTTTAAAACATTGCAGGACTCAGGAGAAATTTGCAGATATACTGACAAAGCCATTGGGGTAGAAAAGCTTTGAATATTTGAGGAAATGCATGGGTATGACTGATAACCCAGCAGGAACTTAAGGGGGAGTGTTGAAGTGTTAACTTCAACTGTTGTGCAGTCAAACGCCACCTTCTATTTCTGTTTGGAGGGATTCTGTCAAAGGTCACTTGCCATTTTAGTTGCACAGTCGTTTTTCTTAAAAACCTTACAATCCTTTTTACAATTGAAAGCAGAGTTTTTTGTTTTTGTGTGCGTGACAAAGCCTTTTGGTTTGAATGGTTTGGGGCACGATAGCACCGATCCCACTGCCAGCCCACAAAGAATGTGGAACAATTGCGCTTTATCGTGCATGTTCGGAGACGACGTCAGCAACCAAAATCCGGACCCGAAACCATTTTGAAAACTCGATTTAATTATTTTCGCATTACAAAACACCCTGACATCATCAGGCCAAAGTGTTAAGTGAACTTTCTATTAAATCTAGCGTATAAAATGTTTGAATTCCATGGGCCCCATCCCTCAACCAATGGGAGGGCTATCACACAGATTTTTTCCCATGATGACGTTACAACAATTGTTACGCGATTTTCTTTGCAGTTTGGTTAAATGTGTTTTTAAAGTCCGGGAAAATGGATAAGTTTTACATTTTGTTAATGTTTTTTTATATAATTTCCGCAACCAAAAGTCTTTGACTTTGGTTATGAATCATACGCAGGGAATATATATGTATGCCATAGTTTGTTCTATTAAATTGCGCCATTTTTAATGTGAGCCCGGTGGGCCACTCGTAGTTTAGTTTATTTCTTTTATATATTTTTCTTAATTAAAAAGGTGTGATGCGCCACATATATGAATAGAGCCCGAGAGGTAATAAAAATGTAAGGAAATTTTTTATACATAGTAGTGTATTAAAATAGAGCAGTGAGCCCGAAGGATAAAAAATAGACAAAAAGACAGAGTGCTTTTTTTGTTAACAGAGACAGAGTTTTTATGCACTGCGTTTGTAGCAGTCATTGTGAAAAACCCTCAGAGGAGGAAGACAAGTTTTTGTAATAGATTTTTTAGTTAATGAAATAGAATCACAGTTTGTGAACCTCTGTCTAGCAGTGAGAAAATTAATTTTTAATTCTCTGTGTTAGAAGGGGAGTATTATTCTCTCTGTGATTTGTTCTGGAATTCTCAAAAATTTCAACACGATCATAGTAGTGTGGGGAGAGGGAAAATGTCTAGTGGATACCATGAATATTGAGATGGGCAACAACAGGCCAGTCTGACATTGCCCCTTCACCCTCTAGATAGTTCCCAAGTTATGCAGAGATACATGAAAACCCCCCTCCATACCCAGTCCAGGGCCTGGAGGTAAGAATGTCCATTTGGTTCCTCCCCTTCACGAGTATGTCAACCTTGTATAGTAGGAGAGCTTTTATGAGGTGCTTCTTACAACCATCCTAGTTAGTTCAACTAACTCCTCTCGTTCTGTGGCACTCTCCCAACAACATAATCATGTTTAGTATCGAGGAATTTACTGTGATTGACAGCATTTCAAACTCTTCCAATGACTGAGAGTAGCTTCATTCTGAGAAAATTCTCTTATACATTGTACAGGGTTTCCTTCATTGGTTCTAATCTTTCCCTTTTTATCTTTATGCATTATTGTTGGTCTAGATTTTTTACTTGTTTAGGAGATGCGCTAGCCACTCCTTATTTTCCTTTTTGTATTGACAGTATTCTTGAATCCCTTTGACCTTTCTTTGGTCATGAGTAGACATTACCATAATTCATTTTATTTCTATCTTGGTCTGATAGGCAACTTTTCAACCTTGCCATTCGCTGATGTGTCAGTTGTAGAGGTCGTGATCCTTTCTTTTCGGACGTACTCTATCTTTACCCTTTAGTTTTGTTATCAAGTTTTAAACAAGTTGTATTTACTTCATCTTCTAGGGAAAAAAACACATTGATGTTTTTTCTTCATCATTACATTTTTGTGGCTTCGATGATGGGTGGAGTGTTCACCCAAAACATCTGACATTTCATAAATTTCCCTTTACAACAAAAAATTTTGGTTGAGCCATGAAAACATTTTATTTCAAGTCCCCATTCAAGAAAACAATATTCATGAACATAAAATATTAATGTGAAACCCCTTTGATCCTTGTGATCGAGTATTTGGAGTACACCTTCCATTTATTCAAGGTACTACAGATAAAATCGCTAGGATCCTTAAAAGGCATAATATTTCATCAACCTTCAAGCACCTTTGCACCATTTGGAGTTCGCTTACATCGGTTAAAGACCCAGATAGTAAGGGTGTTTACTTGATTTTGTGCTCATGTGGGACACCTTACATCGGTGAAACTGGTTGATCCATTAATCAAAGAATTATTGCACACGTTGATGACCTTAAACATAGTAGATCACGCTCCTCTGCCTTAGCAGAGCATGTTGAGAAGACGAAGCATCATAGTTGCATTGAAGATGCTAAGGTTATTGCAAGGATTGACAATTTCCACCACCGTAAGTTAAGGAAAGCCCTAGAAATCAAGAAATGACCTGTTAACCCTAATAGGGATGATGGATGGAGTGTGCAGATGCTGGATTCCTACCCTTCACTCTTAGTTGAGGTCTTTTCTTCCTGTCCCGTCCGTTCTCCTCTTCTTAGCTCCCCTTGTTCTTGGTTTCTTTCTCCCTGTAGATTTTTTGTAGTCTAGAATTTATTCTAATTTTATTTCTGATTTTATTATTTATTGTTATTTTCGATAAATAATGTAGCTTTTAAATTATTATTCAACATTTTAATTACTAATTAATTTTTTTTTTTTTTAAATTATTATCAATAGTAATAACTAAAGATAAATAAATAAATAATATGTACCTATTAGATTATAATTCAACATTTTAGAATTACTAATTAATTATTTTATTTTTAATTATTATAAATATTTAGTTTTATTTTATTTCTAATTATTATAAATATTAAAAAACTAAAGACAAATTAATTAATTAATTATACAATAGTAATAATAATACTTAAAATTATGTAATATACAAACATTATTTCTTTAGATTATTAAATTTCTTAATTTTTTTACTTATAATTCAATATTTTATAATTACCAATTAATGAATTTAGTTTTAAATTATTATATATATTAATAACTAAAGATAAGTAGATAAATAAATAAATAATGTAACTTTTAGATCATAATTCAACATTTGAAAATTAATATTCAATTCATTTATTTTTAAATTGTTATAAATATTAGAAAATTAAAGACAAATAAATAAATAGAATAATAGTAATAATAATAATTAAAGTTATATATTATACCATTATTATTTCTTTAGATTATTAAATTTTTTATTCCAGTCAAACTAGTCAATTATCATAACGACTAGTTGGAGCAACCCCTCATCTATTTAAATTGCTTCTTAGATCAGATTTCTTCATCTTCTCCTGATGATGAACCACACTGGTTGGTGTGAAACGCGTCGAAAAAATTTGATTAGATGTGATTATCACAAAAAGAATTTTTATAATAGCACAATCTTGTCAATCATCCAGTAATCAATGACTATCTCATCAAGGTTTTGCACACCACACAAGGATTTTCATTACAGGCATATTGGTTATGAAGAATATCAACAATGGGTCATCTTGACAATTCAATGTTGGAAATGGCAATAAGAAAAGATTCTAATTTAATTTTCCCTTGAATTAAATTAGAATAAAATTGTAATTCCACAACACAAGACAACTTGTATGAGTTAAATAAGTTAGTATGACTTAGTTTGTTCAGTTAATTCGAGTTGAGAGTCTAACTTGACTCATGTAGACTGTCTCTTACAAAATAGGAGATTTGGTTGATTTTATTTTGAGTTGTATTTAATTAACTTAGTTTATCTGAGTTAAAATCAGTTTAACTAGTTCTAACTAATGAAGGAACTAGTGAGAGGTCAAACAGTGGAACTTGGAATTGCTAGATTTAGTGATCAATAAGATAATTGATGATTCACTCATAAATAGCTCATGCATGTTAGTTTTGAGAAAGACCTAGTCGATATTGGAGTTCACGGGTAGTGTACTATCAATTGTATAATCGTCCAAATTGTATAGGTGGTGCATGTAGTCAGAGGGAGGCCTCTAATGGATTGCACAGTATGGGCTGAGAATTTCCCTAAGTAATAGGGTCTAGTTACCCATGGAAACAACATAAGGAAATAGGGATCCCAAAGGGTAGGAAATTGGTTAAATATTGAATCAAGCTTGTTAGGAATCAGTGAGACATATAGAGATAGTGTAGTGGTTTCTCAACTTGGAGAAAAGCATTGTAATATTCTCATATTTTCTAACTTATGCAATATACAAATAGTGAGGTTTTTAGCTGAGGCTTTCCCTAGGAAATACTTGTGTATTTTGCGATTGAAATTCTTTCTCTTTCATGTTTTGTGATTTTACAATCATAATTGGTTTCCACAATTGGTAGAGTAGATTCAAGTATATTGTTTTAGCATATTAAAATCATCAGTTTGAATTTATGTGGATTTTATACATTGTATTAGAGTAGAAAATACTATATAAGAGAAGAATACAAGTTTGTTTTGTGTAGTTGAATCGAATTTGCAGATCTACTCTTCAGGACTAGCAGCAGGATCAAGATGTCTTTCTCTGGATTGAGACTCAAATATGTCCTTGAGGGTAGTTCGTATTACATAGCTTGGAGGGACATGATGGAAGCATTGTTGGAAGACAACAGGTTGAAGGAGTTCATAGACAGTGATATTCCTAAGCCTACGGCAGCATATGCTCAAGATCTGGCGACCTGGAAGAAGAATGTAACAAAGGCAAGAAAGATTCTATTGGAAGGTGTTCGAGATCATATTGTCTCGAACCTCCATGGAAAGGCAACTCCATATGCTATGTGGAAGGCCTTAAAAAATTTGTTTCAGAACAACAATGACCACATGAAGCTCGCACTGAAGGACAAACTCAAGAAAATCAAGATGGAGAAGGGCAGCACAATACCAAAGTACTTGAAAAAGTTCACCCAATGTCAGGATGAGCTTGGAAGTCTTGGTGTTATAGTTTCTAAAGATGATCTGGTAACTCTAGCACTTCTAGGCCTTCCCAAGAGCTGGAAAAATTACAAGGATTCAGTAAATGGGAGGGAGAAGCTACCAAAGTGGGAGCATTTGTGGTCTAACTTGGTATAAGAAGAGATTTTACAGAACACCAATGATGGATCCTCATCAAAGCATGATGATGAGGATAATTGTGCCTTGGTTGGAAATTCAAAGAAAGGAAAAGGGAATTCATCCCATTCCAAGTCAGATTCTGGTCATGCAAGCAAGAAGAAGGACTTATCGAAGATTAAATGTTTTCATTGTCATGAGCTAAGACACTATGCCAAAAAGTGTCCACACAAGAAGGCTCACAATTCGAGTTGGATTTTAATCTCATCACATGCATGGTGTCATCAGTGATGGGTTCTGTGTGGTACCTAGATAGTGGAGCCTCATTCCATATGACTGACAACAAAGAGTTCTTCAGCGACTTGGAGGAGAAGGACCTCTATATGCACATCAAGATGGGAGATGATGGGAGGTATACCACGACTAACATCAGAACTGTTACCTATTAGAGGAAGTCTAGTTATTCTCTCACATTAAAATATGTCATGTATGTTCCTAGTTTGAAGAAGAACTTAGTTTCAGTTTCTATGTTGGAAGACCATGGCTACAATGTGATATTTAGTAAAGGCAAGGTATTCCTTCGTCACATAGCCACGGGACAGGTGAAGAATATTGAGGTTCGGGTAAAGAACCTCTACAAATTGGATGTAGAATATTGTGTTGCCTTGAGCATGAAAGAAAATAAGGGGAAGAATTGAGACATCATTGAGTTATGGCATAGAAGATTGGGCCATTTACACCACAGAGCTTTGAAGATCATGCATTAGATTTCTATAGGACTTCCCAAGGGTGCACTTGAGCAGCGTGATACATGCAAATGGTGCACATTGGGGAAGTACACCAAGGAAACCTTTCATGATAAATAAATTCTAGTGAAAGTGATCCTTGAAAGAGTTCACTCAAATGTGTGTGGACCGTTCTCGACAGCCTCCACGATCAAGCATAATTATATGTGATTTTTGTAGTTGATTTTTCACGCAATTGTTGGATATTATTCATGGAGAAGAAAGACCAGACATTCTCAAAATTCTTTGAGTTCAAAGAACTTGTTGAAAAAGACACAGGCAGGAAAGTGAAGGCTCTCAGGAGCGAAAATGGTAGAGAATATGTGTCGAATGAATTCAAGAAATTTTGTGCATTAGAAGGCATTAGACGGGAGCTAATAGAACCCCATAACCCACAACATAATGGGGTTGCAGAAAGGAAGACAAAAATCATTGTGGGAGTTTCACAGGCAACATTACATGATCAGGGCCTAACGTTGTACTTGTGGGCAGAAGCATGAAACACGGTTGTGATGTGCAAAACATAAGTCCTCATCAAATCCTTGGGATGAGTACACCAAAATAAGCCTTTTTTGGTAAGAAGCTAGATGTGGCACACTTCAGAATTTTTGCTTCATCATTTTACTGTCATGTTACCAAGGATGCACGGGAAAAGCTAGAACCAACAACTAAGCTGGGCATATTTTTGGGGTACACTAATACACCTCATAACTATCGAGCGTACCTACCATCTCATAGGATGATAGTGGTTCATAGAGATGTGATATTGAATGAAGGAAAGGCCATGCAAATTTCCCTTGAGAGGGAACTTCATATGCATGTAGATGAGGATCATTTAGCTCCAAAAGAAGAATCTCGAGATGTAGAGCAGCCACAAAAAGAGGAGAAGAGAGTGGAAGCACCCACTCATGCAAAGACATCCAGAGAAAAAAGGAAGCACACCAGAGAGGTTAGCAAGTTGATGCATGATGTTAGAGAGAATATGGGAGCACCCACATTACAACGTAGACAGAGAAGCTCCCCATATCGGTACATTGGCTACATGGCGCTTCTGAGTGAGAGTGTAGAGACTGGTCCATCTTCATTCGAGGAAGCAGTGTAACAACCAGTATTGGTTGATGCCATGGTAGAGGAGTTGACTCCATTATTAGAAAAAGTGCATGGGAATTTGTCCCAAGACCAGAGGTCAAGTTAGTTGTAGGATCTACAAGGTGAAGCAAACAACAAATAAGAGTGTCGAGAAACACAAGGCCAAATTTGTGGCCAAGGGGTTCTCTCAGCTGGATGGAATAGATTACGTAGAGACCTTTGCTCCAGTAGCAAGGTGCTCTTCAACCAAACCTATTCTTGCACTTTCAGTGTAGATGGGAAGGGAAATACATCAGATGTATGTAAAGACAACCTTCCTCAACATAGTGATTGAGGAAGAGGTGTACATAGAACAACCAGAAAGATTAAATACCTTCAACAGAGAGTCACATGTGTGTAGACTCAAAGGATCGTTGTATGGACTAAAACAAGCACCTTGTGCTCGGTACACCAGGATCAATAATCATTTCACCAGGTTGGGATTCACCAAAAGTGAAGCATATGTGAACCATTACCATGTTGTGGTTGAAGGTAAATTATTAATTATAGTATTATATGTCGATTTAATTCTAAGAGGTGATGAGAAGCTCATATATTTTTGCATAGAATATTTGGAAAGAGAATTTGAGATGAAATACATCGGGCTCTTGCATTATTTCCTTGGTTTGGAAATTTGACAAAGGGATGGGAAACTGTTTGTCTCTCAGGGCAAGTATGCCAACGAGATACTAAAGAAGTTTCACATGGAGAGGAGCAAAGTTATGGAGACTCCTCTAGCAGGGAATTGGAGGAAGGAAGATGCTACTTCAGGTTAAGTGGTAGAAGCTACCATTTACAGGAAGCTTGTGGGTTCACTTATGTACTTGGTGAACACACAATCAGAAATGTGTAATGCGGTTAACTAGCTTAGTTAAGCAATGGTTAAGCCAACCAAGCTCTATTGGAAGGCAACCAAACATGTGTTGAGATACCTTAGAGGCACCACTGAGTTCGTTCTTTGGTATAGGAGGACAAAGGGAATGAAGTTACAAGGCTTCATAGATGCATATTGGCTAGGGAGTCCATCCAACAAGAAGAGCACATCAAGCAGAATCTTTAGTATTGGTCAAAAGTAGTTTCCTGGTACAACATGAAGTAGAGATCAATTTCAATCAATTCAACAGAAGAAAAGTACACGACTGCTAATCAAGTAGCTTCTGAGGCTATCTGAATGAGGAAAATCCTTATTGGGTTGTTTGGTCAATAGATGGATCCTACGGTGATTTACTATGAAAACCAGATTTGCACAAACTATCGGTTAATCTAGATTTTCACGATAGGTCCAAGCATATCGACATTTGATACCACCATCTCAGAGATTGTGTGCAGAGTTAGATCATGATGCTAGAGCACTTTCCTACAGAGGAACATGATGCAAACATCTTGACGAAGGAATTATCAAGAGGCAAGTTCGAGTTCCATACAGGCAGGTTCGGGGTATAAGATAATCCCTTTCTTGTTAAGAAGTGTTGAAAATGGCAACAAGAAAATATTCTAATCTAATTTTCCTTTGAATTAAATTAGAATAAGATTGTAATTCCACATCACAAGACAACTTGTACGGGTTAAATAAGTTAATATGACTTAGTTGGTTCAATTAATTCAAGTTGAGAGTCTAACTTGAGTCATGTAGAGTGTCTCCTACAAAATAGTAGCCCTCGTTGAGTTTATTTTGAGTTGTAATTAATTAACTCGTTTATCTGATTTAAAATCTATTTTACTAGTTCTAACTGTTCGAGGGACTAGTGAAAGGTCAAAGAGTGGAACTTGGACTTGAACCACATCTAGTGATCAATCAGATAATTGATGATTCACTCGTAAATAACTCATGCATGTCAGTTCCGAGAAAGACCCAGTTGATATTGGAGTTCAAGGGCAGTGTACTATGAGTTGTATAATCATCCAAATTGTACAGGTGGTGCATGCAGTTAGAGGAATGCCCCTAATGGATTGCACAACATGGATTGAGAATTTCCATAATTAATAGGGCCTAATTACCCAAGGAAACAACGCAAGGAAATAGGGATCCTTGAGGGCAAAAAAATGGTTAAGTATTGAGCCAAGCTTGTATAGGAATTAGTGAGATAAATAGAGATAGTGCAGAGGTCTCTTTGCTTGGAGAAAAACATTATAATCTTATCATATTTTATGACTTATGCAATATACATATCGCGAGGTTTTTAGCTGAGGCTTTCCCCAAGAAATATTCGTGTGTTGTGGGATTGAAATTCATTCTCTTTCATGTTTTGTGATTTTTCTTTTCTAATTGGTTTCCAAAATTGGTAGAGTAGATTCAAGTATATTGTTTTAATATATTACAATTATCAATTTGAATCTACATGGACTTTTTACATTCAAGTTGAGAGTTCTTCGGCCATGCCTCCTCTCTTGCTTTACTGGCTACAACTCATCATAAGTGCCTTATTCAATGTCAGATTTCATGGATTTTTCACTGGCTTTGCTTCACTACCAACCCCGCATCCATGAGGGAAAGGTAGGAACAACCATGTTTTTTCCTCTTCCCAGACCAAGGTTGGCACTCCTTTGCTTGACATTGTGATTTTTTGGGGATTCAAACCTTTTCCTAGTCACATAAAACAACACAACTTACATCAAGTTGAGGCAAAAACGCAGTGTCGCCCTCTAGGCAAGACATCCCTTAGAGTCTGACAATCCTCTCAAGCCTAGGTATGTTAGGAGGGGTAGGCAACATGTTTCCATTTCCCCACCTACCCACAGGTAGGCAGGATGTGGCAACATACTCCCTAGGAGAAAATTTAAGTCTTGCATGAAATGCCAAAGGCTGCCACAACAGACCACCCAGTGGCCCTACCTAGCATTCATTACCAAGTTTGGTTATATGTGGGAAAGGGAATTTCAAGATATTTGTAGAGGCTTCATATGGTTCACAATACAACTATCATGAATTGGCGTGATCAACACCACCTTTTCAGTCATCCAACAATAAATGACTAGCCACCAATGTTTATCTCATCAAGGTTTTACACGCCACACAAGGATTTTCATTGCAATCATGGGTATGAAGAGTATCAATAATGAGCCACATTTGCAATTCAAGACGAGACTTCTTTGGTTGGGCCTCCCCTCTCACTGAACTTGCTGCAACTTGTCATAGGTGGCCTATTCAATGTCGAGTTTCATGGTTTTTCCATCGACTTAGATTTGCTGCTAGCACTGTGTCTAAGAGGGAAAGGTTGACATATCCAAGTTGTTTCCTCTTTCTAAACCAAGGTTGACACTTGTTTTCTTGGCACTAATTTTTTGGGAATTCATACCTTTTCCTGATCACATAGAACAACATTGCTCACATCATGCCAAGCCAACAATGTAATGTTGCCCTAAGAGGCAAACGCCCTCGCAAAGCCAAGAGGTCCTCTTAGGCCTAGGTATGTTAATATTCTTTGGGTTTTCAATTTTAATACTAATCCTCAACTTGGTTCTAGATATTGTCCTACAAATGGTTTTTATTGTGTGTTTACTTAGCCACTATGAAGCCCGATCAAATAAAAAGGACTTTGTTGGGGACCCACTACTTTCACTGAATTAAGTACACCCACCTCTAACCTTTAATCACCCTAGCCGGTTTCCATGCCCAAAAATGGTCAAAATTAGGAGAGGATTAGCTTACTATTAATAGCCAGGCCACTCTAGAGCTTAAACTCAAGCAAAGAGCTCAACCACTTGCTACTGGGAGTTGACCCCACAACCAATTTAAGAAGAAATAATTTAGGTGGAACATGAACTCTTCAATGAGAAACATAATTTTACAAACACTAAGGTGTTGGTTGAGGTTACAAATTGGGTTCTTGATGTTGGTCATATAAGGGGTAGACATAATCAGTACAAGTACATACTAGACATCTACTCGCACCTCAAGTTCCTCTTAACAAGAGTGCTTGTAGATTGCAATGAGCTCAAGGACAACATAATCCTATCTCTTAATCAAATGCAATGACTTTTGATGGCCATCGACCATAGACTTGCAAGAATTAAATAAATGGGACCTCCTCCTAATGTTCATTGCTCTTCAGGGAGCAACAAGGAGCCCATCCATGTCTAAGTTATGGATTTAGAAAAATAGGCATGCATGCATATCTGCCTCTTTACTTCTATTTGCTTTTATGTTCTCTTGTTTTAGTTCTATGCAAAATAAATGCCATTGTGGCTACACATATTATTCCATTGTTTTGTATTTTGAAGCAAAACATTATTTTTTTTCTTCCTTTTGATATTTTGGAACAACTGAAGTTTTGTGTATGGTTTAGTTTCCCTAATAGTAGGTGAACCTAGACTTCCTATGCTTAGCATGTAAATCTATGATATTACACAATACAAATTTTTACCTCACAAAGCTATATATATATATATATATATATATATATATATAATTTCAAGTATATTAAAATATTTTAAGGAATTTTTTATCTTTTAAAACTTATCAAATTGTTAATAATTGTGCTAAGGGGCATTCTACAACACAATATGGGGGAGATGTTGTATAGTCAAGTAATGTTATGTTATGTTGGCTCAATAATAATAATAACAATAATTAAGAAAATTGAAATTATCAAAGTAAGAACTATAATAGTTAAAATTTATAATTTGAATTGTTAAATGCCAGCTTACATTTTTTCAAAGAATCACAAATACAAATATTACATATCAATTATTCAACATACTTCTCATTTCTCAAAATGCAATGGTAGTAATAAAAACTCAACTTTTCTCTTCACAGACGATCTAGAAGGGCTTCCAAACATCCAACGATATCAAGGAAATGATCAACAACAAAGAATTTATATTAAAGTATGTCCTATGTCATTGTGTTAAGGTATTTCCTGTATGTTTTTTTTTTCTCTTTAAATATACATGTTTGAAAGCAAAAATTATCAAAATCATGTACGTATAATTTATTAAGATAGTGTAGAGAAAATTTTAGAGAGTTAAAACTCTTGAGGGTTTCACCTGCGTTGGTGGTTGCTTTCTCTTTCTTTGCAAAAAAAATATTAAAATTATCAATATATTATTAGAATTATTTTGCATTCAAATATTTTATTGTTAGAATTTATCATAGCACAACAACTTAGCATAACTCCCAACGATTTCACCTATGTGGGTGATTGCTTTCTCCTGACCAATGATGTTGTAAAATGTTATGTAATGTAACTTAATGGTATGTTTACTTGGTTAAATTATTTAAAATAAAATATTTTAATTCTTTTTAATATTATAAATAGAATCATTTTATGTTAAGAATTATATATATATATATATATATATATATATATATATATATATATATATATATATATATATATATATATATATATATATATATATATATCGAACTAGGTTGATCCTAGACTAGGGCCAACCCCAATGTTGGATGGAAAAATGATTTTCCCACTAGTGGGATGGTATCACCAGGATTGTGTGAAGCAATTTGGCGAACATCGGCATCAGGATAAAATCGACAATGGTCGGGAAAACCAAAAAATCGTAAAAATCAGGAAAATATCGGTAAAAATCAGCTAACATTGGAAAAATAAAGATACCATAAAAATTTCTTTAAAAATTGCCAAACATCGGGTAAACCAAAAAATCATGATTTTGAGATAAAATCGGGATGTTATCGAGATGTTCACAAAAGGAGAAAAAGGATGAGAGGGAACCCTCTCTATTTTCGGCCACACCTACTTGGGATTATTTTTGAGATGCCATCAAGGAACAATATTATCACGTGGGAGCTATGAGGACAAGTACATACAATGGACTACGTTGTGGCAGGAAAGGGATCAAGATGTGCATGAGCTGACGAATTTTTTCCATACACTTGGCACAAAATTGGGTATCAAAGATTCGGAGAAACATTTTGTGTTGAAGTACCACCATTTTCTGCATAGATACATTCAGGAGGAAATGGATTTCCTCGACATCTCCGCACTTAGTGCAACATTCCAGTCTGCTGCCAAGATTGAGCAAAATTTCAAACAAAAGAAACAAGACTTTGGATCTGCGAATCAAAAGCAAGAGAAAGGTACCCCCAAACCGTAGAATAAATGACAAAGCTAAAGTTGGGGGCCTAAGATAACCTGTCAAAGCTGCAAGAAAATAACAACATTGCGAAGCCAAATAAGGACACATGAAAGTGGTGCGAGTTCCATAAGAGCTCCACTCACAACACAAGTGAGTGTCACGCCAAGCAATCACTAGTGGTTGAAATTAAGGCTTCTAAATTGGATGCTTTCTCCAACTCTTAATCATAACTTGACAAGGCGATTGAAAAAGGGAAGAAAATTATTGATGTGGAGCCCAACACCACCGTTTCCACCACAAATATCCAGAAGGAGGAACCGGAAGATCCAGAGGAGGGGGAGCACCTCTTCCATTCCCGGATGTGGGTAAAGGGTTCCCCGCTATAGTTAATTGTTGACAGCAGGAGCCAAAAGGGCCTCACTTTAGCAAAGGTCATAAAGCGTCTAGGCTTTCCAACCACAACACACCCACAGGCATACACCATTGGGTGGCTTCACCAAGGACGGGATCACTGCGTCAGCCACCAGTGCCGCCTTCCATCAAGCCCCTCACAGATGAGGTATTATGTGACATTTCTCCTCTTGACTTTTGTGATGTATTATTAGGCTAACCATACTTATGGAAGTGACATGTTGTGTATTAGTCCTAACATCGCACTATTATTGTTACTTTGGGCAATAAATTGTACAAGATACCAGAGGTAGAACTGCCTGCCGCCATCTCTTTGGTTACTACAAAACAATGTAGTAAGCTCATTTTGAAAAACGAGAAATTTATTTTCTTGATGATCCGCCCTCAGGGCAAGAGGACGACTATGGCCATGACCTCCAGACATGGCTCCTCCGAATGACAACAACAAATGGAAAAGGTCGTGGACAAGTACGGAAATATCTTCATCTCACCTGCAAGGGTGCCTCTACACTATCAAGTCAAGCACCTCATCGATCTAACCTCATGTGTGCAACTTCCCAATGGACCAATCTATCAATGCTTTATTCTATTGAATGAAGAAATCAAGAGGAAGATTTAAGATATGTTGCAGAAAGGTCACATCCGGCCAAGTTCATCACCTTATGGGTGCTCGATCATGTTGGTGTAGAAGAAGGATGGGACTTGGAGACTCTGTATTGACTATCAGGCACTGAACAAGATTACTTTCAGGAATAGATATTCGATCCCATGGATTGGTGACCTGCTGGACCAACTCAAGGGGGGAAAATATTTCAGCAAGACCGACTTGAAGTCCATGTATTACAAGGTACCAATCGAACCCTATGATGTGCGGAAGACTTCTTTCAAAGCCAAGGAGGGCCTTTTTAAATAGTTGGTCATGTCTTTCAGTTCACGAATGCTCCCGCAACCTTCATTATGTTGATGGATGACATCTTGTGGCCATTCACCAACTCATTTGTAGTAGTGTACTTGGATGACATCCTGATATTCAACTAGACTTTGGAATATCACCTCCACCACATCCGATAGGTCCTCCAAACACCGTGGCAACACAAGTTGTGTGCTAATTTGGAGAAATGTACTTTTTCCATGACTCGGGTTCAGTGTCTGTGATACATTATTGATAAGCAGGGGGTGCATGTTGATCCAGCCAAGATCCAAGTCATTCGGGATTAGCGAACCCCAAGCACTGTAACAGAGCTCCACAACTTTCTGGATCTTGCTAATTTCTACTGCAAGTTCATGATGGGATTCTCTCATATCACTTGGACCTTGAGTCAATTTACCAAGGGTGGAACAAAACCAAAATTATTTTGGTATGAATCTCAATGGAATGCATTCGTAGAGTTGAAACATCACCTCTTCTCTGCACCAGTGCTCACATTACCAGACTTACAACAACCATTTGAGATTGAGACAGGTTAGTATGACTATTCTATTAGGGAAGTTCTTACTCAACAGGGGCATATGGTGTCATATCATAGTGAGACACTGTCTGACACAGTCCAGAATTTTCCCACTTATGAAAAAGAGAAGTATTATATTGTGCAAGCTTGTCGAAAATGGAAGTATTACATTTTGGGGAAGCAAAAGGTCATCCACACAAACCACCAACACCTGCATTTCATACATACACAAGGGAAGTTTCAAAACGATCGCCATAAGAAGTGGTCCACATATCTACAAAAATTTCATTTGAACATCAAGTACAAGAAGGGAAACACTAATAATGTTGCAGACTGCCTCATCCAGCCACCGATCATGGCACTAACCACCGTGCTCAACTCTTGTGGGAACGAGACTTCTGATTGGTTTCTTCTTTACAAGAGTGATCCAGAATTCAACCACACATACAAAACACTCATGGAAGAAGCAAGTTCCAAATTTTCACCTCTAGGATGCATTTCTATGTCACCTGGGACACCTTTCTGTTCTTTCAAGTAAGTGTGTCGAGATGATTTGGGAAGCACACTATATTCAGGTCGTTGGGCATTTAGGGGTCGAGAAAACAGTGGTAGTACTGAAAAAGTATTTCTATTGGCCGAATATTTGATAGGATGTCGGGAAATACATCAGATCCTACACTGCTTGTGCCATTTCCAAACCGACCTTCAAGAAGCAAGGCGTTTATATTTTTCTGCCTACCCCTAGTTGACCTTGGGAATCCATCTCCATGGATTCCATGTCAGGCATTCCTTCTACTAAGCATGGCAACGACCGTGTTTTCATGTTTGTCGACAAATTCTCGAAGATGGCCATTATGGAAGCCTACAGAAAGAATATCACAACAGAAGCCAGTACTAAATTCTTATTTGAACGAGTGTGGGTACACTTTGGGATCCCACAGTCTATCATATTAGATAGGGAAAATAGGTTCCTCAGTATATTTTGGTCTAGCCTATGGTCAATGTTGGACACTAAGCTCACCAGGTACACAGATTTACATCGCCAAACTGATGACCAAACAAAGGTCATCAACAGGATGATCGTACACATTCTTCGTGTGTACAACTCAAAGAATCCATGCACACAGGATGAGAGCCTCCCATATCTAAAACAGAACTATAAATGAGCTCTCTGTAGCTCAACTGGCCACAACCCCTTTTAGGTGGGCTTGGGATTCCATCCACTATGTCCCATTGGTGTAGCCATACCATTTGCAGCTACTTAGGCTAATTCGGCTCATGTCTAGTCTGAAGCTGACAAGGAGAAAAAATTCATTGAGTGCATTCAATACACCCGCCAATAGATTCATGACATATTGGACAAATCCAATGCTAAGTACAAGCAATGACATGATCAACATAGGGTGCCACACAACATCTAGGTGGGTGAAAAAGTGTGCCTACTTTTGTAGAAGAAGCACCTCGTTGGACCCCACTGCAAGCTTCACCTGCTCCGATATGGGATATACACCATCACCAATGCTATAGGGGACAATGCCTTCAAGCTCAATATTCCACCATTCCTTGGTTTTCACCCAGTATTCAATGTGGACCTCCTTCAACCCTACTTTCCACCTCTACTGGACACATTCGACATGGAAGAAAAACTCACACAAATAGAGTTAAACCCATACTGCATGGAATAAGCCACAACTGATTGGATCATGGACACACATATCAAAATCACCTTCCAGCAGAGGATCCAACAATATCGAGTTGTCAAATCAGCCAATTCCTTCATTAAGGCAAGTGGCTCACCAGGGACCAAGTTCAACAGAAGTTTCCTCATCTCATGGAGGAACTAAACGCAATGGTGACCATTATTTCCTAAGGGGGGGAGAAATGATCCAGGTGGATATTGGTGGCCACCCGCCTATTCCACTTGGACTCCCATCATTGTTTCTTTCAGTTTTGGAGTTTCCATAATTGTAGCACAATTTACTATTTTTGGTAGTTTTTCTGGTCCTGAACTTCTGGAACCGTTTTGAGGCCCTAAATGACGTTTTTTTGGAAAATCACCTTGACAAATATGAGCCTTTGACTCGACATTCATTGTTAGAAGTTGTAGTCCTTGGATAGATATTTCTAACAAGGTAGCATGTGTGTCAAATAGAGATAATATGCCAAATTTACGACCCTAGGAAATTGATGTACCAATTTACCCCAACATGGCCCATAATTTGGTGTTTCATCTCCTAGGGTTAGGTTTTTGGATGTTTAGGGTTTTCCATTGTTTCTCAATAAAAAATACGCCTTCAAGTCTCATTGTAACACATTTCATAGGCCTGTAGCCATCACATCTGTTCTCAGAGATAAGCTACCAACTCCCTAGCTGGATTATTTCCATTCTGGCTGTAAGCATATTTCAGTTATGTGATTTTAATGAAATGAAGTCTTATTTCTGCTGCATCTCTACAGTTATGTGTATTTATGTATTTTATTGTGTTCATGCATAAGTCCGGATCACTGGTAGAAAATAAATTAGCAAATTATAATCCCTAATCAACTAATAGAAATGGAGTCGGGTAAGAGAGAAACTTCTTACAGATTGAATAAAAAACTATTAAACCCTAAGTAGGATAGAAAATTAGAAATGTTTATTATAGATAGTCTAAATTTCTATAATACTTTCTTAAAATTAAGAATGAAGATATAGATAAAATAAAGTAAAATTCTGTTGAAAAACTTGAGATCTTAGGTTGGTCACAGAGGATAAAATCATGCCCGTAATTTACTAGGAGCATACCTTGTGGAGAAATAGTATAACTCAAAAAAACCTGTGTTATTTTGTAATGTCGTCACGTAGGTTACTGTGTAATTACTGAATAAAGGAGAAAAGAGTATATGAAAACACAAATAGACCAAAAAAACCCTGATTGTAGAAGAAGTACCATAACAACGAAGGAGGAAAATGGCTTCGAAAATACTGACAGTAAAATAAAAGAAGGAATTTTGGGCATATAACTTAAAGGGTTTAAAATACTGAACTCGAAGTATTTCTATCAAATAGAGATAGAAACACTAACTCCATTCATGAAATTAAATTTATATCTACACTCCAAATTCCTACAAAAAACCTAAGGAAAAACTAAAGCAAGATAATTATTCAAAATAAATTAATATTCTAAGAAAAATAAGATTTTTTTTTTAAGGCATAGTGACAGTATATACCCTTTAGACTAAATTTGTGTCGAATTACTCCTAGAGTCGAATTGTCAGAATCATAGTGAGACCATAAAGAACAACTCAGAAGTATTGGAAGAGAAACATTCAAAATTGTGAGATCATAGACTAAAATATTTTTCAATAAACATAGAATGGAAATTTATAAGAAAGTTACAAGTCTCTTAAAAAAACGAGAGCCACATCAGTGGTCGAAGTCCCTACTGAAAAGGGAAAGGGCCATTTACCTATGACTTTGTTGTTTGCTTGCTCAATTGAATATACTCATTATTAATTAATATGTTTCTTGAAAAAAATACCAATACCAAAGACCAAAAGGGGATCATATGGTAGAACAAAAGACCAATTGACTAAAAAGGGAAATTAACTAAAAGGGGATATGGGTAGAACAAAAGACCAATTGACTAAAAAGGGAAATTAACTAAAAGGGGATATGGAAGAACAAAAGACCAATACCAAACTAAAAGGGGATATGGAAGAACAAAAGACCAATACCAATTGGCGAGTTATAGTAAAACCATTGACATCTTACCAGAACCTCCACAATTGTTGTTGGTATAGAACCTAGTTGGTTTTTGTTGGTATAGAACCTTAAAAAATATAGAGTCGTTGTTGGTATAGAACCTAGTTGGTTTTTGTTGGTATAGAACCTTAAAAAATATAGAGTCCAAACCCTGCACCACCCAGGATTACATGTTCCCCTAAAGGACTGCATGTCCAAAATCAGAAATTTAAATTCACCTAAACATGCACAAAATCTCAAAGGAAAAATGGTTTCTTTAAAAGAGAATACATGTTTAAACTAATAATCCCCGGATAGAATATAGCTAAATTTTACATAAGAGAACCCTGAAGAAGACTCTTAAGTCTGCTTTTCAAATTTTCGGGGCAAAATTTGATGATTTCTAAACTAGTATGCCAGCGTATTTATTGAGATCAAGTTAGCTGAAGAAGAGTTTAAGATATAAAATTCCACCACTAACTAAGGGAATATACCCAAAATTCAAGTAACAATGAACCCCAACAAAACATTCCTTCGGTAATTTTCTCTAATTTCATTTGGAACCGGACTGTATTGGAACCCGAAAGAATAGTGAAAACAATTATCCAAAAACAATCCTTCGACTCAAGAAATAAAGAACTCTTAAATATGGGCATAAGGGTAATACAAAGAAGTCACTTGAAATCGAACTCTAGAGGTTTAGGTGACTTCGCTTGGAAGATGGATATATATCTTCTATCCCTTATTTGTCCAGTTCATGAAGCCATGTGGATGCCAAGAAGCAAAAAAATCTACAACGAATTGTTCCCAATTTTCAGCAGATTGTGCGCTCACGGAACCATATTGGTTACCTCCACCATATTTAAAGGCGGTGCTCGATCAATGCAAGAGTATTTCGATTGATGGATGCCAAGAAGCAAAAAAATCTACAACGAATTGTTCCCAATTTTCAGCAGATTGTGCGCTCACGGGACCATATTGGTTACCTCCACCATATTTAAAGGCGGTGCTCGATCAATGCAAGAGTATTTCGATCAATCGATATGGGGAAAATTTGTAAAACCAATGAACAAAATTACACCTGCATACAGCTTAAGAAAGAAGTAGACAAAGTAGACAATTGTAAAGCATGCAACTTAAGAAAGAATTAACTATTTTATATATTTGTTTATTTATATTATTTGATTTATATAAATTACTTATAATGTACTTAACGTATTACAAAAGTGAAAATGAAGATATTTTATATGCCTCTCGGTTGTAGTGAATAATTTGGAGCTCGCCATTACACATTTATACCATTCATGTAAAAGATGATATGCTTTATCGTCTTGTCAACTTATTCATAGCCAACGCGTTATCCTTCTTACTGTAACCTGGTAACCTGGTTTTGTTGCGTGGAATTGGATCACTTGTAAACAAATACTTCCACTGTGTAAGTAGTGTTTAATAACGATAACAATAACATGCAATCCAAACTATTTTTTTCTATTTCTGGTCTACAAGGGCACGTGTATCAACAGGCACCGCATCATCCAATTTTTTGAAATTTTTTAAAAGACAAAGCATGTCTGAGAACAAAGTTTCACTTGACACAACTTCGATAACTGTAGTTGGTAAAGCCTTCTAAGACTCACTATCAGGGAGTACTTATCTTCAGATACCTAAAAATTATAAACATTTCATCATATATTGGATGTATCAACACACCATTGAATATGGAAAATTTGTAAAACCAATGAACAAAATTACCCATGCTTGTGTTATGGAAGATCTAAGCTTGAGAATAAGCTCATCTTCCAATTCCTTCAACTTATTCTGGGCAGAATCTTGCAAGTCTGCTTGGCTTTCACTAGCGCAGAATGTGAATGACTTTAAAGTGTTTGCTTCCCCATGTTTGAAAAACTCTTCTTTTATAAGCTGAAGCACAGTCATGAAATTCTGAGAATGCAACACACATCATTAGTACCTTTACTCACTTGACAATTAAAGGCATTCAAATATGTAGAACCAACAAAATTTCGAATACAAACACAATTAGCTCTAGGTGCACCTGCTCTTAACGTTTGAGTGAATAAAGTTCAAGCTTCATATGCCAGCGATAAATATATGTAGGTACATACAGCTCGGGACATTTTTAGTGTGCCTTGAAAAAACGAGTAAGCGGAATCCCATTATAAGAATGATCCAACCATAACGATATCTCTTTTTATCATTTTGCTAATGTAGGTACATCGTCTGTTGCATTTTTAGTGTGCCCTGAAAAAACGAATAAGCAGAATCCCTGATTGTTATTTCGAAAATGCAAATAAGTATTGAGAAAATTACCTTTAATAGAGTAGTTTATAGCTAATGGCTTGTTCATGGATTCTGTCTTGTTCATGGAAGTGCACTACCGATCACATGATATACTTTCACTTGTTCAGTCATTTAAGCACCATTGTAATAGCTAATAAGTTCAGTCATTTAAGCACCCTTCTAATAGGTAATAAAAGGAGTAGAGATAGATGCAAAGCCAATTCAAGTGGATCCAACAATGTAAGATCCACTGGTTCGAGAGCCATTTAGCTATAGATTGAGAGCTATAGCGGTCGTCATCCATCAAAGGCCCTATCCCCTCCGCTATAGATCGAGAGCTATAGCAGTCGTCATCCTTCAAAGGCCCTATCCCCTCCGCTAATATCTAGATCGTGCAAAGGTACATCCCAAGGAAGAAACTCAGATTATCACAACCAACCTTGCAATCCCAAAGGCCAAGGAACAAATCCAGATTATCACAGCTGACCTTGGAAGGCAGTGATGAAGTTGCCATACAACTGTTGAGTTGAGGTGTGTTAAGTTGAGGCTGCAAGGCAGGTGGCTACAATGGACAGCTACAGCTAACTGGCAGAGGTGCTACAAGTGTCAGCTTATCTTTACTAAGTAGTATCCTTACTTTGTTTGCAGGGGTCACATATTAAAATATAACACTTAATGTTTGAGAGTAATGCTAACTTTCAAGTTAGCATTAGTTCGATGCAGAGGAGGAAAAACTAACCTAACAGAATCTTAATCCAAAGTTTATATGCCTTTGATAAAAAGAAAATTGGATATATGCATTAGCAACTACAAAATAATACATTGAAAAATGAGAAGCGCTTAATAACGCTTCAAACATCGTCTAAAGTTTGTAATAAGAGGTCAAAAACAAAATTTTGGTTAAATTTTGGTGAAAAATATAGCGAGAAGAAAATTTTGGTTAAAATTTGGTAAGAGGGTTGTTCAACCCAAAATAATATGAATTTTACGATCGAGTGATCGCTATAGTCCCACCGGCAGGGACTAATAATACCTCTGTGCTGGAGTCTGAGTTAAATGAAAAAGTAAAACTTTCTAATTGATAGATTGTGAGGTCAACCACCTATAATCAATAAATGTAAGTTATAAATGAAAGAAAAGCAGTTAGTATACACATGTTGCAAGGTTGTGAAGGGGTTGACATATGCCATAGCCATGAAAATCGATGCAACAAAGGGAAAGACTTGGAGTAAAAGTGAATGTATGAAATAAAAAAAAACCGAAAGGTCATTAAACCACCGCAAAAACCCTAATTACAATCGAAACTGTTGATTTGGAAAAATAAAATCTAAAATGTAGAAATATTCAATACGAAAGAGTTGATACGTGGAGGACGAGAAAGCGTTCTCGCTCAGGAATAGAACAATATAGAGAATCATCAAATACATTCACGTATTGAAGGCATAACAAAAGTCCCACGTCGAAAATAAACATGATGTAATCACCATATTATAAGGTTAGGCTCGGAGTGTGAATAGAAAACGAGTAATGTGTTGTTAAAACTATTAACCAGTTATAAATGTAATGATAAATGCTGTGCAGTGGAAACATTAAAGTCGTGGAACCACGATCATGCTACCTATATATGTATATCTCAAATTGTGTATGAGGCTAAGATCCCTACATTTAATAGTTCAAATAAGAACAATGAGACGCTATCGTATCCATATGATTGACTATTGTGTATTATATATTTTTAATAAAAGTTCCCTCATATAGAAAAGAATCTTATTCCAAGAAATTCAGGTGTATATATATATAGTATATATATATATAGAGCATGTAATGAGGAAAAATATTAAGATAGAATTTAGAAATAAAACTCTATAGAGAGAAAAAAAAATGGAATATAGTGAGTATAAAAGCAGATATAAAGGTGCTTCAATGAGTATTCCTAACCTATGTAATTGTGAAGAAGTTGTAATGATAAGTTATAAATGTATATTTATATACAAGGTAGTATTTGGAAAATTATTTTTGGTATTTAGATTTTCTTATATGATTATGTTAAACACATGCATGGTAAACAAGAAAGTAAACACACAAAGAGAAAGATAGGCATGAGATATATTTCCATTAACCATATATGTGTATATATAATATAGTAGGTGACCCTTGGTTTCCCATTCCAAGTTCTTTCTTGGACTCCATTTGTCCATTCGCCTTCCACACCTACCCATTTAGGATTAGGTGTCCAACATTCCTTCCTTCCCCCCACCCCCCCACCCCCTTAATCTGAAGGGGTATGTGTGAGTCCAAGAAGAGAGTTGTAATAAAAATATGCAAATTATGCATGGCAGCACTTAGGCTGAATCAACTCGCTGAAATGTTGGCATAAAGAGGTGGTTCAAGGAT
Organism: Pinus albicaulis; assembly: GCA_034641835.2. Taxonomy (NCBI): domain Eukaryota; kingdom Viridiplantae; phylum Streptophyta; class Pinopsida; order Pinales; family Pinaceae; genus Pinus; species Pinus albicaulis. The sequence continues at coordinate 1,362,637,318 of CM076581.1, forward strand.
GACCACCAACACTGGAACACTTATTGGAGTTCCTGAAACTCTTCCAAATCTGGTAAGAAGCTGAGAGTTTTTGTTAGAGGAAGTGTCCCTCATATTTGAAGAGGGAGACCTTCAACCTAGAAGAAGGGAGGTCTACAACCTGTGATGGTTTAAGGATGACCACCAACACTGGAATGCTTAATGCTTTTCCCGGAACTCTACCAAAGCTGGCAAGACGTTGAAGTCTTCTGGTAGAGGAAGTGCCCCGAATTCTTTGAAGAGGAAGAATATCAACCTCGCATAGATGGTTTAAGTCTCTCCACCAACCAATGGAATGCTCATGGGCATTCATGTCTTTGGATACAACTCTGAATCTAAAATGACAAATTGTGGCTCAGGCTCACTTGAACTGTTGTATCTCTGGCTACAACTCTGAATTTTGAATGAGAGATTGTGGCTCAGGCTCGCTTGATGTGGCTTCAAAGCTTGTAGATGACCACCATTTCCCCCCCTGTCAGGTACAAGGTGAGATGATGGAAAAAAATCAACTGCAAGTTTGTTCAATATTCTAGAAAAAGTTCTAACATGTGACTTAAACATCTTCTTAGTTGTTGATGCCCATTGCCAAAAAGCGATCCATCCAAGATGAATCTTTATAATCGTAGGAGACTTGTTTCTGAAGCATCTATGTGAAGAATGGGTGTGCCGACCATAGTGCTTGCATGGGTGAAGACCGAAATAGTAATCTTTCATATGGCCAGCTTGATCACAGTGTTGGAATTTTAAAATTTGTTGTTGCTGCTGTGGAAGAGGAGTAGGATCTGGAACAACTGAAGGTGAATTGTCATAAAGAACTCCGACACTTTGAAATTTGATAGGCTTGGAGTAGTCTGGAATATGAAAGGACAACTCCTCGTCATATCCAAGACTTGTTCTGTGCTTGTTATGGAAAAGCTCTTCCCAAGGTCTAATAATGGGCTTGGGAAGTAGAACCCGATATTCTGCATTTGCATACAAATTTGTCGTAGAACTAGGGTCTGAATGTGAATCAATCACAACATTATTGACTTGCTGATTGTGGGAGTCTCTTTCAATGTTCTAAAAAAACAGTTTCAGAATGATGACTCAGCTGTTGTAATTCTTCTTGCTGAAGCTGAGCCTGCAACTGCAAAAAATCAATCTTTCTTGTGCATTTTGTAGAGAGACCTTAACATTAGACAAATTGTCCCTACTGATTTTAACTGTGTCTCCACCAGTAGATAAGATTAGAGTGCTCAATAACTCTAACAATCCATGAATTTTCTCCATTATTCAAAAAACAAATGACCAAAAATGTACTTGTAGAAACTGTGATGATTTTTAGAAAATAAATTTTCCAAACTTTTGAACTTTAAGGGTCCAAAAAAATGGAAACTTCGCTTGCACTTTTCCTTGCCTCACCACAACTAATTTCAATGATACCTTGGAGCAGCGTTGGGAAGTCGATTCTGCTCCCACTTTTTTTGTGCTCATTCTTCTCCCACTACGTCACCACTCCAACCTATTGTTACACTGCATACACCAGACTCCACTCCACACATCTTCCATGGTCCCATGTTCATTACTCCATATAGTGCTCCTCCACGCTGTGTTAATACAATGCACCCCTTACCACCAGTCCACCCTTTGCTCTGCATGGGTCATACGACCTCACCTCGGTCTCCCCCTCAACTCCACTACTCCATGCTGCGTACAGGAACTCTGTAGAGAGGTGAGTTGGGGGTGGAGGGAAACCGACAAGTGGATGGAGGAGGCCCGAGCGTGAATGTATGGAGATTCCGTGTTTTGGAAGAGGGTCGAGAGGCCAGCAATCTCTGAGTGGAGAGGCGAGAAGTGTTAACTAGTGTTGGACTGTGGAGAGCAGAGGTGGAAAAGGTAGCCGAGGCTATAGTTGGCTGTCGATTCTACATGCAGTACAATGCGACAGTGTAGGAGGTCGAATGGGGAGGAGTAGCATATGGAGAGGTCGGAGTATTGGAGGTTGCGTATTGGAGGACCAAAGTATTAGCAGTATGGAGGCTTCGTATGGAGAGGAGAGTTCTATTTTGTAGGAGAGCTGATAAGAGGGAGATGTGAGCCGAAAGTGGTGTATGGAAGGGCACCGCAGAGCACAATGGAGGTGAGTACAAAGACTAGAGTGTGGTATGTCGACTGTGGTCACATGGATAGATTGAAACGACGAGAGCCAAGTGTAGTGGTATTGTGGGAATCTTGAACAAATGCGAGGAGTTGACTAGGGAGAGGAAGCGATATTATATTAAAAACGATTTCTGAATATCCTGTTGGTAATTTGCTCCCCACTAAATCCAAATACCCTCTCCTTATACAACGGTCAGCGACAGTGGATTTATTGCTCGCAATATTGGGTTTGAGAACACGGCCGGGCCAATCAAGAACTAGGTCGTGGCGCTTTGAGTGGGATCAGATTAGTCCATATTGTATCGTTGCAACATGAAGGGTTATCATGACACTCTTTACGCTCATTCCCTTCACCAATTCTTCAAAGAATGCAAGATCTACGGTACGATGGATTTCATATTTGAGAATGTCGTAGTTGTTTTTCAAAACTGCATAATATTGGCGATGAAACCGGTTCACTCAAATCCCTTAACTGTGCTACCACTCCACCCTCTGCTACATTCTGTCCTGATCGATGGAAGTTTCCAAAATAGAATATGCTCTTACACAAACAGAAATGACCATGGGAAGAATGGTAGGAAAATGACAGAGATGCAGGTAGAGCGCCCAGAGGATAGAGTCACCAGCAAAGACTACACATTTTCTATTTTGGAATGTAGACATCGCAGATAATGCAACTATAATTTAGCTGATTCAAGCAGGGCCAACAATCGCCCGCTCTGATACCATGTTAAACATGGTAAACAAGAAAGTAAACACACAAAGAGAAAGATAAGTGTGAGATATATTTCCATTAACCATAGATGTGTATATATAATACAATAGGTGACCCTTGGTTTCCATTCCAAGTGGTCTCTTGGACTCCATTTTTCCATTCGCCTTCCACACCTACCCATTTAGGATTAGATGTCCAACAGATTATCAAAATAAAATAAAAAATAATGTTGGTATTATAGGGTCTTTGCTAGTGGTATGAGAGTTGTAGTTACAACATTGGGCCTTTCTTGAGTTCAGAAAACTGAAAATAATACACTTTCCATGAAAAATTGTATTAAAGAACGAGAGAACTGAAAATGGTGGAAGATTTTAATGGTCTAACCTCTATGGGATTACCTAGAGTTGAAGCAAAACATGATACTGAGATGAGAATGGTTGGAGGTGGAACCAATAATGTGGAAGAGAAAATCTTGAATTGTTTCAAGTAATAAGGAATCTGAAAACTTATCTGGATAATATTAAAGAAAATTAGGAAAGGTTGGTCAAAGCAAGAGAATACCAAGAAGAAATTAATGGGTATATTTTAAGAAAAATAGAGAAGGAAAAGGCTAGTAAAAAGACTCATAGGAAGAGATATAGAAATAAATTTGTTAGTACTACAAGAAGAATTAATTAAAAAACTTCTACTAATAATGAAACCAATGAGTCAAGTGAACAGTATGAACATAAATCAAACAATAACACCTCTTCATCAGGAAAAAAAAATCATCCTCTCAGTTACAGGGAGATTTTAAGAAAATTGAACCTCTCAATTTTGATGGTGAAACTAAAGGAGTAGAGGCATGGCTCCTCAGTATGTCCAAATACTTTGAAGTGTACAACCATATAAGTAACCTTAATACCAAATTTCCCACATACCAATTGACTGGTAAAACAACTTTATGGTGAGACACAAAGTCGTTAAGAGAATCAAAATTAAGAATCTAGCTTGGAAGTTTTTAAAGAAGGAATTTAAGAAGAACTACATGATTGAAATACAATCTGATAAAAAGGCTAGGGAATTTAATGAGTTAAAGCTGGGGAAACTCACCATGGATGATTTTTTCAATAAATATATGAGCCTATTGAGGTATGTTCCTTACTCGAAGGAGGATAAAGAAAAAATTCAAATATTTTTCAGTTGTAAACCTTTCTCGTGCAGAGAAAGAATTGAATTTGATTAGCCAAAAACAACGGATGGAACTATTGGAAAATAAAAATTATGTTTCAACTAGAGCTAAAATAAAGGTGAAAACTATAAAGGACAGGTGTACAATAAACAAAAAAATTCAGCAGTAAGAAAAATGGGTTTAAAAACCCACTTTTACAAGAAGTATGCAAGACGAAAATTATAACGAAAATTTTAATCAACAAAAAAATATTGGAGAGAAAGGAGGAATTATTTTAAGTAATAAAAACTTCAGTGAATCTATGAGACCTCCCATAAAGTGTTGGTATTGTGGTGAGAATCATTTGTGGAGGGATTGTCCACAAAACCCACTAAAGAAGAAAATAATGTTAAATAAAATTTAGGAAGCATGAACAATAAATGATGTAGTTGGTAATATATCAAATATCAACACTACATTAGATGGAAGGGAGGAAGATCATCAGTCAACTATGGTAGAAGTACAGGGTAAGATCTTGGACAACAATGTATATTTGTTTATAAATCTAGAATCTGCCTTAAATAATGTCTCACTTATTGTAGCTGAAAAATGTAACTTAAAAAGGAAAAAAAACATAAGCCTTGGTTAGTACAACCGATTACTGACACCAAAAGGAAAGTGTCAGAAATTAGTAAATGATGCACTCTAAATCTTAATGGAATGCAAAATATCCTCAACCTAAACATTTTACCATTAGGATCCTATGATGTCCTCATAGGAATGGACTGGTTAGAAAAACATAAAGTGATATTAAACTTTCTGTACAAATCCTTTACCTATGTGGATGATGGAGGAAAAGCATGCATGTTTCAAGTTATTCCAAGAAAATATTTCTCAGGCAAATTCTTGTTGTGAAAATGAAGAAATATGTTAGGAAAGGGTTCCAATTTTTCACTATTAAAGTGCATGAACTATTTGAAAATGTACAAAAAAATATCATTAGTTGAATATCATGTATTATAAGAGTTTAAACATGTGTTTCCAGAAGAAATACCAAAACTCCCTCCAAGGAGGGATATTGAATTTACAATTGGTATTGTACCTAGTGTTGTTCCAGTTTCTAAAGCCGCATATAGAATGATTGTACCTAAAATAATGGAACTGGAGATTCAAAAACAAGAATTATTAGACAAAATGTACATAAGGCCAAGTGTGTCTCATTTGGGAGCACCTGTATAATTTGTGAAAAAGAAAGATGAAACATTGAGGTTATGCATAGATTATAGATAGTTGAATAAGATGACCATAAAAAACAAACATCCCTTACCAAGAATAGAGTGCCTTTTTGATCAAGTTAGGGGAGCTTCCATATTTTCAAAGATTGATTTAAGATCAGGATATCATCATATCATGATCAAGGATGAAGATATACACAAGGAAACTTTTCATACCGACTATGGGCACTATGATTTTGTGGTGCTTCCATTTGGGTTTACTAATCTACCATCCACATTCATGTGTCTCATGAACAATGTATTAAGGCCATTCCAAGACAAGTTTGTTATTGTCTTCACAGATGTTATTTTAGTATACTCAAAAGGTAAGAAAGAACATGATCAACATCTGAAGATGGTCGATTAGGGGAATTTTGAGGTCTAAAATCGGCCTCCTAAGGAAATTATAAAATAATAGTGGAAATAATAAAATAATATTAGATTACTTCATCAAAGTTTAGAGGGAAAAAAGAAAAAACTGTTTTTTCAGCTTGTATTTTCAACCTTTTTTTTTGTCAGCAAGTACATGCCTCCTTTTATTAAATATTTAAATGTGTACATACAGTGATATGTCTGCACTTCAAAAACCAGACCATGTTTCCAAAATTACAAAAACATCTCCGCCCATATAGTGAAACCGGAGGAAGATCTAGTATGATGGCCCCTAACCAAGTAGAAGAGCCAAAACTCCCACTTGTAACTAGCTAAACCTACTAAGACTACGAACTATGTACATTACAGGGCTGAAATCACACAGATAACTTAAAATAACAAAAAAGGGGCCAAGGCACCTGATCAGTCCTGGTCCTGGTCCTCCCGTCCTGGGCTTTCCGACTCTTCCTTGGTCTCATATTCCTCTTCTTCTCCATCCCTGGTAGTTTCAGTAGGAGCACACTGTCAGACTGCAGAATGTTGAAATAACCAGCCATGCCCAGGGTGTCCTGCAGTTTGCCAAGGATTTTCCCAATGCTTCCTAATGCTGTTGAGGTTTTCCTTGACCACTTGCCCAATTCTCCTCCTCTTTTGAATTAGACGGACCAATAGGATCCTTGACACCCAAAGCGGGTGCACCTCGACTATTCCCCCATACTCAAGACACAGAGACTTAACCAGGTTCGCCTCCATTTTTGAAATGGCATTGAAATCCTTGTCGTCATTCTCAGCAAAGAACAGAGACTCCCAATCAAGTAGCTGCACCAATTATCTAGCTTAGAAGAATGTGTATTTGTTACGCCTCTGGACGCCTCTCCTCTACCACTACTTGTTCCACAACCCACGCAGTGACAGCCCTGAAATAAGCGGTCCACCATCCTCTCTTCCAGATGTGAGTGCCGACGAACCTCAACCGCAACTACCTACGCAACTCCAGAAACCCTTCCACCTTTCTGCCCGACCACCTTGCTACACCAAGCTAAAAAAATGCCGCCCCTGCTTCTTCGCATCCATATAAACCCATTCTGGCCTCCACAATATCTTGTGCCTCCTTCCCTCCACCCTCTGGAAATAATGACTAAGCACGTGTGTGAACTTGAACAGAGGTGGTGCCTCCCCCCCTCAAGATCCTTCAACTCCATCGCCTCTACCTCCATTTTTCTAACCTATCTATTGTTGATCGCTATCACTATCCTTCCCCCACTTAAACTGTCAACCCCTGTCATCCCTACACCCACGTCGTTGCTTGCATGCATCCACCACATGCTCATCCCCGTGGTGAGCACGTGACACCCCTCCTGCCGCCCATGGGCCCTACTCACCTGTATCTGGGGAACTCGTATTTTCAACTTATCTCCCTATGGGTTTACTAAAATTTCGAGCAAAAACAATCGTTGAATGTAGAATTGGATTTCTCATCCAAGGAGTACCCATGTTACAAACTTTTAATGGACATTTCTAGAAGAGAAATGAGAAATACATGAAGAACGTGGTTGTAATCACGTTTTTTCATGTATTTCTCATTTTTCATGTAGCAGGTTCCATCAAAATTATGGAACATGTGTACTCCTTGGATGAGGAATTAAATTTTTCATCCAATGAGTAATCCCACTAGAAATTTGAGTAAAACCTTAGGGAGATAAAATGAAAATACGAGTTGAAAAAGTAGTTTTATTATTTTTTAATTGTGTTACCTTTTTACTCCAAAAATGGTGAATCATCCCCCATGGTTGACATTATCATCTTAAATCCTATTGGTTCTTATAGATTTTATTTTGGTTGTACAATTTTATTATGAGGGCCATTTTAGGCCTCGAAATTACCCTAATGCTCCAAACTATAAGAGATATGAATTTTATGCTAAATTAGCAAATGTTTGTTCTACCAGAAGCAAATACATTATTTGGGACATGTAATATCAAAAGAGGGAATTGTTGTAGACCCTAAAAAGGTAAAATAAATTTTAGAGTGGCCAACACCCAAGAATGTGGAAGATGTTAGATCCTTTATAGGCATCACATGCTATTATATGATATTTATAGAAGGATTCTCTAAACTTGATTATCCAATCACTAATCTACAAAAGAAGGGAATCAAGTTTGAGTGGAGTCTTAAGTGTAAATCTTGTTTTGAAAAGCTTAAACAATTCTTAACAACAACTCCCATTTTAAAATTGGTTGATTCCAATAAGGCATTCATGGTGTGCACAAATGAAAGCAAGGAAGGAATAGGAGTTTTAATGAAAGATGGCCACGTCATTTGCTATGACTCCCATAAAATTGAAGGAACATGATAAAAACTATGCTACACATCATTTGGAATTAGCATCAATAATTCATGCATTTAAAATGTGGAGACAAAATTTAATAGGGAGAAAATTTTAGCTAAGGACAGATAATGTGAGTCTCAAATATCTGTTAGATCAACCTAAGTTGAATGCTAGACAAGCTATATGGTAGTATTCATTAGTTAGTATGATTTTGAGATTTTACACATTAAAGGGAAGGAAACCAATATAGTCGATGCCTTAAGTAGAAAGTTTAACCAAATTTGTGTTGCAACAACAATTAGTTGGTCAAAAATTTTAGTTGAAAAATTCAAAGCAATTGCAAATTTAGATTTAGAGTATGTGCAAATTAAAGAAAAACTCTAGAAAAAAATTAAAAATTAGGAGAAAAAGACTCTGATTTCTCAATCAATAGCCAATATATATTGTTTTTTAGAGGCATAATTTACATAAAAAATGAAGTAAATCTGATTTTTTTTGGTATTAGATGGGTTGCATACAAGACCAATAGTTGGTCACCCTAGTTATAAAAAGCTAATTACAGTCTTGAGGAAGGATTTTTATTGGCCAGACATGAAAAATGAGATAGTTGACATCCTGTTGGTTTGTTACAACCATTTCCCATTCTTGAATGGAAATGGGAGACTAACTCAATGGATTTTATTGCTAGTCTACTAAGAAGTAGAATACAACATGATGCTAATATGGTTGTAATTGACAAACTCAGTAAGAAAAAAAAAATAATTACAGTAAAATCCACTTTTAAGGCTGTAAACATTGTAGAATTGTTTATGAGGGATATTTTCAGACTTCATGGGATACCTAAGGTTGTAATTTTAGACAAATATGCAGAGCTTACCTCCAAATTATGGAAGGGATTATTTAAAAACATGGGGACAAAGTTAAAATTTAGCACATCCTATTATCCTCAAATTTATGGTCAAACATAAAGGACCAATCATATATTGGAGGATATGCTAAGGATGTATATGAAGGATAAACAAACTAGATGGGAGGATTACTTACATTTAGCTGAATTTTCCTATAAAAATGAATATCATACTTATTTAAAAATGAGTTTATTTTAAGTCATTTAAGGGAGAAAATGCAAGACCCACCATTGACCTGGGATCACTCAGAAGACAGATTGATACTAGGACTTGACATGCTAAGAGAAATGAAAGAAATAGTCAAGCAAGTCAAACATAATTTGAAAAAAACCCAATATCATCATAAGAGTAATGTAGATCTGAAAAGAACTCATAATGAATTCAATGTGGGAGATCATATATACCTGAAAGTTAAACCTACAAATTGATAGTTTTACTAAGCTATCTCCTAGGTATTGTGGACCCTTTGAAGTTTTAGCCAGAGTTGGACATGTTGTTTACAAACTAGTCGTACCCGTCAACATTAAGATTCATAACATTTTTCGTGTTTCATTATTGAAAAAATATGTGCATGATCCTTCTCATGCAATTGATTAGTATATTGTACATGTGGAACCAAAGGGAGAGTTACTAATAGAACCGCTGTGTATTCTACACCAGAGAGTGGTTTCCCTCTAGAATAGAAAAGTGGTGCAGTTAAATGTTAAATGAAAACATTTCATTCAAGAAAAAGCAACATGGGAATTAGAGGATTCTTTTAAGGAAGCTTATCATTAAATGTTTTAAACTATGAAATGATTTCCAAAAGAAAGAATTTATTTAGACACCTGGACTGTGTCAAATTTAAGAGGGGGAGGATGTTATATCCCTTAGCTTAAATACTATATCGTAATTACATGTATATAAGTTTTATTTAGATTTAGTATGCTACATTAAAAAGACAAACATATTTTTAATTATCAGTAATTTACTAATAATAACTTATGTACAACTGATGTTTGTAAAACTGTATTTTTGTTTTATTTTATGAATATAAGAAAAATGGGAAATTAATGATTGAAGTACAAATGGATAAAAGAGGAAAAATGCTCCCCGGATGCGGGTGATAGAACTGACATGAATTATAATGATTTCTCACACAACCCGGAGGATGCAGATATTTTGCGTAGAGCGTCACCTGCTGCGGATCCTCAAACCGTTAGCCATCTGCATGAGACAAACATAATAAGGTATGCTGATGAGACATTGGGAACAACGTCACCCTATCTAGGGTACCCTTCCACATCTATCACCATAAATTATTATCATGATTGATTCGTATAACAACCATCCCCCTTCCCTCGAGCCTTCTCAAGCGATCGGTCATGGCACATAGTTGCGTGTGAGGCATACTCATTTCCATCCTCCTCGCATGTGTCCAAGCCCCTTTAAAAGGATGAGCTCTTAACCCCGAGCAACCCACATTATTTTCCCTTTGCCTTTCATTCTTTTAACTCCGCTTTGGCACTTCCCCGATTCCAGAAGTCTGCGCAGCCCTACTCTCACCGTTGTGTTGCGCAGTCCCCTCTGGGTTGTGACATCCCAACCTGTGCATCTCTTCTGTAGCCCTTTCGAACCCCTAATCCGTGGCGTTGTTTTCCCCCTGCTGCATATCCCTCCCTTGATATCTCCCCCCTGCTTCATTGTGCAATGCCCCCCAGATTACGCTAGAGAACCATCCGAGGAAGACAGAGAGGTGCTCTCCTTGGTTGTTATCACCATGGCGGGGACAATTGACTGGAGTCGATGGAAGGCTCCTCCTCCAACTTTTTTGCGCAACAGAGCCCCGACCCAAAGCAGGAGGAAGATTCCCCTATGCAAGCTTCGTAGAGAGGTAGGAGCGACCCACGGAAGTCTACCATAGCGCACCAGAGGCATCCCCAACCCTGCAAGGCTGACCCACTGTTAGTTCAAGAGAAGAAATACGATGAATCAGATGTCTAGGTGATGGACTCCGATGGAAACTGGACGCATGTACCTGAGGGAGAAGATCTGGAGTCCCCCATCCTCTACGCAGTGGTCCCCAAACCCATGCATTCAATGGAATATTTGGAGGAAGCGACTGCGCAGGCACCCACTTGCCCCATTGAGGAGGAGGTCCCCAACAACGATGATGAAGATGAAGATTGAGGCTTGCGTAGTTGCACAAATCTTCCATGTTTTTGTCACACCTACTACCATCAGCATTTTTTTGCTTCTGCATATTTTGTGCTACCTAGATACATCAGCGCTACTGCGCATATTGTAATTTTTTGTCTTAAGTTTTGTTCGGGCTAGTTTCCTCCTCTGAGGTAGCCCCGAAACTGAGTAACCAAGGAAGGGATTGGTTAACCGCAGCTTTCCAACCCCATCTGTAGCATATGTAACACTTCGTTTCTTGAATTAATAGAATAGCCTAACTTATCAAAAAAAAAAAAGAGGAAAAATGCTGCAATTATTTTAGAAATTATTTTATTCATCAACAAGTCCTAGGCATCTAATCTAAGTGATTAGATTTAATTATGAAAATTGTGTATTGGACATATTAATGTTTCTTAGAAGACATAAAAATTTCTCTAGAAGTGGGAATGGATGAAAATGTGAAGTTGGGTTACACTTTTTCCCTTTTTTTGAGAAAAATTTTCATTTTTTTTTCGGTTCTTCAACTTTCTGCAAGCTAAAACAAATTTTTTGTTTAGAATTTTATTTTGTGATAAAAATAAAATTTGTCAGAAATTTTGTTAGCTTTCTATTACTTATTTTTTAGAATTTTTTTAGACACATTTGATATGTCAACTTAGTATTTCTTTGAGTGTGTGTTTTTTAACAATCAAAGGATTCATAAGAAGTCATGTTAATACGCAATGTTGTATTCTTTGAAAATTTGTGTTTTTGAGAAACAAAATGTGTTACAACAATCTAGATAGAGTTTTGACTTTGGTTTCATCATATTTACAAAGCCAATGGATGCAAATCATAATTACTAGAATTTTTTGAACTGGTCCTATATGAAAAAACTGCATATTTTGAATATGTTTCGCAACATAAGAAATTTATTAACATATAAGTTATAAACTAAAAATCTAAAAGCTACCCATTAGAGACGACGAACCAATGTAATGCACCATAATTTTTTCAATTTTTTTTACAATGTATTTTGGAAGATATAGAATTTTGATTTCACTGAATCACAATGACCTTCATAAATTGTTTAAACACCTTTTATTACAAAATTAATTAAAATTAGTAAATATTTATGAAATTCCATAAAAGTTATATTTCCTGAAATTAGATTCAATTCTGAAAATGCTTGTCTTGGTTCCGAAAGTTAATTCCATATGTTTCATGATGTTTAATCAGGACAAAGTTGCAGATACGTATTCAAAGCTTGGTTCTGCGTAACTGGTGACGCGTTAGTTTGGCCGAACTCTTAAACAAAGTTCGACCGAACTATTTTTTGCGCCGACGGCCCGTTAAGTCTAACAACATAAAAGTTCGGCCGAATTTTTTATAAAAGATTTGGCCGAACTTTTACTTGACTTTCCGTCGATTGGAAAATACCGCGGAGCCCCTCCAAAAAAACATTTTGCGGCAATATAAATTGCCACGAAATTATTCATTATTTTTGCATATTTTCACACATTTGGTCTGCTTTTTACAAAGGTCTTGGTTTGATTTTGCAAAGAGTTGTTTTGGGTTTAAGGACATTTCTTGGAGGTACATTCAAAGGACATTTCTTGAAGGCATTTATTATTTTCTCATATTTTCGTACATTTGGTTTGATTTTGTAAAGAATTGTTTTGGGTTTAATAAATTTTCTTGGAGGTACATTCAAAGAACATTTTTGAAGAGTTTTCTTGGAGGTACATTGAAAGGATATTTCTTGGAGGTATGTGATATGCTTTTTTGGATTTTTTGGGGCTTCATTGAAAGTATGGATTTGGGCTTAATTTTCATTATTTTTGAAGGTATGGATTTGGACTTAATTTCGAAAGGACATTTTTTGGAAGTATTTTTTAAAATGATATTTTTTGAAGTATTTTTTAAAGTGGCATTTTTTATGAAGTTGGACTTAATTTTCAATGGACATTTTTTGGAGGCATTTTTTCAAGTGACATTTTTTTAGAGTACGTGTTTTGGGTTGAAGTAAATCTTTTATAATGATTTTTTAAAATGAGTTTTTGTCTAACATTTTAAATGAAATTTTTTTGTAGGACTTGGAAGGAAATATTTTGAACTTTGTTTCATTTTTATAAGACATTTTTTGCTTGAATTTTTTAAAGTATGTTTTGGATTGGAGTATGTATTTTTTGCAAAAAATTTAAAATGAGTTTTTTTAAATTAAATCCTTTGTGATGTTTTTTTTAATTGAGTTTTTGTCTAAATTTTTCAAGGAAATTTTTTGAACTTCATACTCTATTATCATGGGAAATCGAAGGAATTGTACGAGAAAATATGATCAAAAAAGAGACCCTAAGGAATGTAGAGAAGAGACGAGACAATCTCGCATAATAAATATAGAAGCACTCTCAAATATTGAAGGGAAAAATCAACCTCAGCTAGAAGTTGAAGCAAGTATGTAAATGTAAATATTATGATTTTGATATATTTAAAAATTTCCTAGTGTAAAATGTGAAGCCTAATTTTTATTTGATGAACTAGTTTGAAAAATATTTTGCAATGTAAACAGAGAGAGATATTCCTCAAAACATTGATGATGAGATACAAAATTTTGAAAAAGAAAGTGAAAGAGATATTGAACCAATGATTGAAGATGGTGAAAATGTTGAAAGAAATTCAAGTGAAGAAATTGAATCACAAGGTTGTATATATATATATATATATATATATATATATATATACCTTGTGATTCAATTTCTTCACTTGAATATATATATATATATATATATATATATATATATATATATGTTGAACACATGCACGTATTATTGAAATTATACATATATTTATTAATTTAGTTATTTATTGAATATGTAAACTTATTATGTACTATACATTCGAATATGTACAGATGAAATCAATGTCGATGATGAGATGTTAGAAAATGTTGACACTCACACATATGGAGATAAAAAAGCTGACCATTATATATGATATCATGTTAACCACATTTTTGAGAAGTATTTCATGAAGGAAAAGGTGTCAATTCAAGCCCAAAAGTTGAAAGGTCTCCCATCATTAAGGAAATTAAAAGAAGCTATGACTTTATTGGGTATTCGAAAATCAACAAAAGATAAAAAAAATGAAGGAAAATGTGATACAAAATATAAATAGTGCTATAAATTCAATTAGAATATCTAGACAGAAAAATGTTTCAGCTGTACATAGAGTAATACATATGGCAGTGGTTTTATCAAGTACTAAAGAGAATCACTTGGTAAAATCTATGGCACGAGCATTAGGAACCTCGCAAAAAAATTTGCACAAACATCAAAAATTTCGGCTGAAAATAGATGTAAATGATGAACTCGCTTGTTGGAGAGCTATTTGTAGGCAACCATACAAAGATAGACTTGGAGAAAATGTTAAAAAAATAATATATGAATATTGGAAGAACAATTTGCCTATTTTTCCAACTGCAAGGCATGTGATGCGAAGAAGAATAGCACGAAATCAGTACAAAGAACATGAAAAACATTTCTTGGAAACCACTCAGATAGAGTTGTTCAACAAGTTCAAAGTATAGAATCTTGAAATTCATGTTTCAATCAGTGCTTTTGTTTAACAAAAACTATGGTATGTAAAACCTATCACCGTACGTGACACTTGTTGTTGCCATTATCATGTGGAATTTGAGTTATATTATGACACATTCCTTGATTTTTGTAGAACATTTCGGAAGGATTCACCTCCTCCTTCCACTATCCATGATTTCATATATTAAATTCTATGTTAAAGAGAAAACAATGAACAATTTTACGAAAAGAAATGTGTTGGTGGTAAAAAGGTGATGATTATGGAAATTTGACTAAATTTCAAAACAAATATTGTACTAATATAAATGATCAATCATTGTCCAACATGAAAGTGAAATGAAAGAGATATGAATATCTCCATACATCGATTCAAGGTGCAAATAGTGTTAAAAGAATTGAATTACGAGAAGAAGAAATTTTTGTGATAGACTTTTTGAGAAAGTTTGAGGCAAAAATTTACAAATACACCAAGAATTTCCATAGAGCTCGATGGCAAGACTTGCAATTCAAAAAATCCCGTGAATTTTTTCCACTAGGGACCATTTTGTCAGTAATTGATTTTGCAGAAAACTACACATTTGTTCCACAAAAAGAAATTCAGAGTGAATATTATCATTCTGACCAAGTCTCCATGCTCATCCATATTCTATATAGACATGCTGAACAAAATTTCGATCATATAGAAAGCACCAGTGAAAATCGACATATTATTAAAGAATATCACTTTTATATCAGTGATGATTGTGCACATGATAGATATTTTGTACACCATTGTTTTGGAAAAAATTATGTTTCCTTGAAAAATCGTGGAATAACATTCAATGAACAATGGATATGGTCAGACGGATGCGCAGGTCAATTCAAATCTGCACGATCATTCTTTTGGTTGTGTTGTCTTCATAAGAAAAACTGCAATAAACATTGTTTGAATTTCTTTGAGACTGGCCATGGAAAATGAGAACATGATGGTGTAGGGGAATGCATAAAACAAGCACTTCAAAGATATCAAATGAACCCCTCTGCAAGCTGACTTGTGGATGCAAAAGAAGTTGTTCAATGGTGCATCACTACTCTAAGCCATGAGACTAACCGATCCAGGGAAGTGCGAAGGTACATTCAATTTAATTTTTATTGGATATCTAATTTTAAACAGTGTACATTTATCACAATGATTATCTTTGATTATATTTTGATATCATATTTACATTATTCTTTAAATTTTCCATATAAAGGTTTTTTTGGCATATTGGGATATAGATCAATTGGAAATGACGTTGAAACAATAAATGGGACTCGAAAATTGCATTCAATTAAAAAAAAGTCGTCTAGAAATGTGTTTGCATTGGATAAAAGAAAATATTATTGTTTTTGTCATGTTTACATAGAAAACACAAAATCCAGTGACGTTTGTGAAAACAAAATGTATGTAAAAGATTGGAAACATACAAAGCTAAATACAAAGGGCAAAATGCCTATTGCAATCAGAGGAGACTACAATATCATCCAATGGTGATTGATTTTCTGATCTTGTTAGAGAAGTTAACATTTGAATTGCTTTCTAATGATAAACATATAGAAATAAATTTAAATATGTATAATTTTGTGAAGTTTGTTTTATTGTGCAGGAGATGTTTTTGCTATAATTGCACCTAATGAAAACAATGAAAATGTGAAGTATTATTTGATGCGTTGCACTGAACGAAAAATGAAATTATTAGAAAACTATAATGATCACGTATTTCCATATGAAAGAGGATCTATTATACTGAAAGGTTATTTTTTCATACAAACTAATCAAAGTGGGGATTTTGTTTACTTTGAAGACTATGAAACTAATTTCATAAGTTGTCAATATAGTCACTTGGTGTGTGCAGCACGCATAAAGTTGATAGAGGTTCAATCAAAGAAAAAAACGAAAATTAAGAAATGGAAAATGTCAAAATCCGATCATGAACAGATTATTGAAGATGGCATCCCATTGGAATTTTTTTGATTGAACTGCCCAACAATTTATTCTCTTTGGATTATATGTTTTAGAACTTCCAGTACTCAACTAAAAATTGAGCTACATTGTTATGTTATCTGTGAAAGTGTTTGCACATGTACAAATTATTTTGGTACATGCACACTCTAGTATCAACTGAAAGTAGCTTTTCTATACATGCATTGATGAAAACTGTTGCATGTATTAGGTATATACATATGTTCTAGAATGCAATTAACTGTTCAAGTAGTTTTACTATGTGCATTTATGAAAATGTTTCACGTACTAGTATATATATATATATATATATATATATATATATGTGTGTGTGTGTGTGTGTTCTAGAATGCAATTACCTTAAAGTAGTTTTTCTATGTGCATTGATGAAAAATGTTGCA
>CM076581.1:1362654439-1362937681 GCA_034641835.2 Pinus albicaulis
GAAGTTTGAGGCATTTAGCTTATGGTTGTTATTTGGTCAATTTAGTGTGTCCTAAATTGCTGCATTTAATTGTCAATCAGGGAATCGTAAGCTGATGAAGTGCGGCGCACTATATGTGCAAGATAACCTCTTTCTTAACTTTTTGTCGTTTGTGGTCTTTCTAAGGTAAAATGGAAATTCTAAAGTGAAAAACAAGCTTGGTTATATTTATTCAAGGAAGTGATATCCCCTATAATGATTTACCAATCTCGAAACTTTAAAAGCAAATTGAAATTACAATGACAAAAGAAAGTAAAAGTGTAATGCTGAAATGAAAAGTGCTGCTAATCTAATGAATCAAAACAAGAAACTAGTGAACATGAAAACTAAACTATTCTTGCTGCCAACTGAACACAAAAGAAACTACTCTTATGGAAATTCAAAATTGCAATGAAATAAATCTAAATCGGATTACATCAATTCATTTTCTGACCCTTCATCATTAGACCAGCTATGACTTGCGGAAGTAATCATAAACAACTTGTGTAACTGATTATTTAATTTGCAGAAAGTAAACTAATACTAAACCATACACACATAATTCAATCCCTCGCCATCAGTCCAGCTGTGGCTTTCGGAGGCAACTAAAGATGTCATACATGATTTAATATATCTAAATTTGCAGAAAAGGAACTAATACTAAACTACACATTTCATCATGCAGCCCCTCACCATCAGTCCAGCTGTGGTTTTCGGAGGTAACTGAAGACGCTATGAGCAGCTTAATATATCTAATTTTACAGAAAGGAAACTAATACTAAACTACACATTTCATCATGCAGCCCCTCACCATCAGTCCAGCTGTGGCTTTCGGAGGTAACCGAAGACACTATGAGCAGCTTAATATATTTAAATTTAACTACTAAATCAGATAAACAAAACTGAAATGTACAAAGCAAGACTGAAGTTAAACAAATGCTATGAAAAGGAAACTAGCAGCAGAATAATGTCAGTCTCATATCATTAGCTAAAATACTATGAAAATGCCCCGGGCTGTCTACCTAAAACCTGCACAAGAAAACTGATCAGTGATTTAATAATCATAAAAACATGAAAGACAAGAATGCAATGGAAATTAATGAACATAAATGAAGCAACTATGAAATATGAACATGTAATGGGTTATGATACAATGACTGTTTAAAGAAATGAAATGAAAAATATAAACATTAATACACAGAACCTCGGCTGAGCAGGGGCCCTCTACACAGCTCTGGTACGATCCTCAACACGAATTAAATTGAAAACAGAGTCTTTTCACATTAAGAAGCAGTTCATTACAGACTGGTAGTATTACGGCTCAAGGCAACGTAATCACTACATAACAGAGTACGCACATCAACTCAACAGCTATGATCAACTAACAACTATCAACTAACTCTACGTGCGTATGCAAACGCTCTATATAAAGCAATAAACTGTAACTGTCTCCTGAAGTTTATGATAGCAGCCAGCACGTAGACCACTAAGGCCACGGATATAGGAGTATGGCCATGCTGGAAAACGGATCTATGGAAGGTGGGCGCTTGAATTCAACTCCAGAACTTTGCACAGATGTCAATTAACCTCCGCAAGCTTAGAAACGGCCGTATGGATGTTTATATGCCACGAAACACAGTCCAGCCGACATAGAACTCCATAGTTGACTTCCACGTGGATGGCTTTGACCGCGGCTTTCTTTGACGAATTTACTTGAACCAATAGGACACGAACCATGTCCTTGTCATTCCTAGCCTGCCCATGTGGCTCGTTTCCTTCGTAGACACCTGTAACATCGATTTCCACAAAATAGCTGCGGAAAGTTGCAACAGCTGCGGAAAGTGACAAGTTTCCGCAGCTGTATGAACAAAATCTAAATCAAATAGAAAACACACAAACATAATTAAAAACCATGTTAGATACCCTTTTGCACATGATATTGACAATTTTGGAGGTTTAGGTGAGTGAAAGAGATATGGAAAAGTGTATGGAAAAGAGACAAATTCGGGACTCAACATACCCCCACCGTGAAGGTGTTGCATGTCCTCATGCAACCAAAATTTTGACACTCTCTGTTCAATTCATGTGCCTTGATACTTCAGCCAACACATCTAACCCCCTTCTCTTCTTCTTTGGTACTGCCATCATTCTGGGTTTCTTCATGAGGCACCCGAATTTGATATTCACAAGTGCTCTGCTCAATTTTTGGCATTTCCTTTTTAGCTTCTTATTTTTCTTTTGCCAAATACCCAAACAACATAAGTACTGTCATGGATAAAATTTGGTCCAGCTTTGCCTTGACTACTGGAGTGTTTCATTTTCATTTTTGACGCCGATTCAAAGCTCAAGCTCAAAAAATTCTCGTTTTAATGGTTTTTAACCAAATCATCCCGCAATGTATGAGGCCCGAATAGAAGAGGTATCTGGCTCAGTAGTGCCTTCTCCAAGACTTTATAATCATACACTCCCCGGCTGTCGGCCTACTCCTGTCTTTTCTATCACGTCCTCAAAGTGTTGCAAGGGAGAATTATGTTCAAAATCTGGCCGAGGAGAACTTACATCAATATTTTGCTGAGAATAAGATGGAGTACGCTCATTGTCCGATTGGGAGTGAAAGGAGTCAGGTTCACTAACTGACTGAAATGGACTATGGTCAGTTGGAGACTGTTCAGATGTCTCCTCACCCAAATCAATGAAATGAGGACCTTTACTTTGTGTTTTTCTCAATTTTCCCTTAAGCCTGCTGCTTCTCCTCACATGCTGTGGTACACTACCCTTTTGTTCTTGTTTTCCTCGTTGCCTTCTTTGGATAGAGACATCGTTCAAGAAAAATAATCTTTCTCGTATAGAATTTTTATGATCTTCTTCTTCGTAAGAAGAAGTTTTATGGGACACTTCAATATAGTCTTTCCCTTTGGTATTATTGGCTTAGTTTTGATTTCCTTCTTCTTCCTTTTACCAATCTCTCTTCCTATCATTTTTCTCCACAAGTAATAGTAGAAGTAGAGATTTCATCTACTGTTCTTTTCCTTCTACTTCTTTGTGCTGTGCTAGCTGCGGGAACTTCCTGTGTAGGAGCAACTTGGGTTTCAACATCCATTTTCTTTCTTCTACTCCTTCTAATTGGATTACCTTCAGGAATTTCCTGAGGTTCTTTAAAGAAGTTTCTAACTAGGAATTGTTCCCATGTATCTTTTCTTTCTTTTAGCTCCTTTTCAATCAGAATTTTTATAAACCCATGATGATATAAATGAGGCTCTACATCTCCTAGGTGTTTTTGCACAGTGACAGCCATTTTCTTCAAGCTATTATATAGGAAATAAGGAAGATTGAGAGTTTGGTTTTCAAGAAAATTCATCAATATCCTAGTATGATACATGGTACCGCAGGCTCCTTGTGTATACATGTAACCATTTCTGAACAATGAGTAGTAAAGTAGCCCATTCATCTTTTATTGCATGTACGGGGATGCCTCTTTTAAAAACGATGATATCAGCCTTGATTCCGTGAGATTGTTCTCCATGCCTCATACCGATACTTTTATTTTTGAACCAACGTTCTCCTTCACAGAAGAAGCTGCGTGACATTGCTATTGATGCTTCATTGACCAAAAAAACTTGAGGTCTCCCACTTACTTCATTATCAAATGATCTTACAAACGCTTTGGTAACTTCTACTGTGGTAACCACGAATTTAGATAAAACATAGCCATTTAGCTTTCCTCAACATCTCTTTTGCTTGTGGATATCCCTCTATAACTTCGGTCCTTAGAGCTCTTGCCCTTAATAATTTTCCCATTTGCTATACGTAGCCATAGGCTTGCCTGCGCGGGGGATTTAAATGGAAATGGGCCGATGGAATACACGGGATCGAGCACAATCTTGTGGGATGTTATCATAAAATGAGAATGAGTACCATAAACAGAATGGAGTAGGCTGACAGGTAGATATACGGGAGTGTGTGAGTGAGCAAAAGAGACGAAATGAGTGAAACGAGGAGTGAGAATAGGTAGTGGGGTTTTGTAAACACGACGAGAGACACGACAAAAGAGGTTAACAAAGTATAATGCATTCGGCCGCATTTTGAATTTTGGTGGCTGTGTAATAAATATAAACACGTTTCAATAAACGGTTATGAGATTATGCGGCTTGTAAGTCCTTTGTCAACTCAAATACGTATCATTATCTCTAGGGTGGGATATTGGGGAACATGAGTGAGAATCGGAATTTCAGCCGATAAACCGTTTGTGGAATAAATGTAAGGGGATAACATAGAGATCGTGGAAGGTTACGGGGTAGCTCAATATAATCGGTGCGCGTTATGGGTAGAGCTCATAGTTTAAAATTATATAAAAATGTGTTTTTCGATACTATTTGAAATAAACTTTATTCCATGCCTTTTTGGAATCCTTCTTTTGCCCTTGGTCTTCAGCGATTGATCTTCATTAGTGTCTTGAATGTTCCATTGATCCTCCCTCCTGCATTTTATTTCATAATTATGAAAATAACAACTAACTGCCACATTCTTTTGGCTTCGATATTAATGACTGTATTGCGGAATGCATACATTTGGGCAGGTCGAGCTGAGGAAACGGATGTCGGTACACGGAAATGCATTTCTGACTATTACTTAGGCCACAAGGAAATAGAAATGAACAAATGACAAATGACCAAGTGGAAATGGTCATGAAATATTTTTATTGATGGAATGGATGAAATTAAGTGGAATGAAGTGAAATGAAATGAAATGAAATGAAATGAAATGAAATGAAGTGGAATGAAATGGAGTGGGTGGTGAGATGAAATGAAATGAAAGACATATTTTTGGAAAATATAGAGTGTCGGGTGTCACGATTCCCACTACTATATTTTCTATATGACTGCCAATCAATGATTGGTTTCGGAGCTTATACCATTTTTTTCTTCTTCTTCTTCTTCTTTTTTTTTTTTTTTTAAACTTGAAAAACAAAAGCTAAAGAACACAGTGGAGAAGAAGAATTCTTACACAATACTTCTTTGATTGCAGAACTTTCTTGAAACAACCCGGCAAATCCTCTTTGAGAGTGGCTTATGATAAACTTTCAATCTATGGCCATTCACTATAAGAGGAGTTTTGAAAACTCATCAATGGTCTTGATTCTTACGGCTCCATTGTTAAAGATCTTGTCAATCTCATATGGCCCAAGCCAATGGTCACGAAATTTCCCTTGAAAATCTTTTAAACTTGGAGTCAAATAACAATACCCAATCTCCTTCTTGAAACTTCTTCTCTTTGATATATTTGTCATGCCATTTAGTTCTTTGATATTGAACTAGATCAGTTCTTAAATTGCTTCTTGTCACGATCCTCATCTAGCTCATTCAAGCTGTCCATTCTATGCTTTTGGGCTTGATAAGTCCATTCCCAAGCCCAAACTGCTATCTTGAAGGTCTTGACTTCAGAACTCAATGAGGGGAACAAGACTGCTTTCCCATAAACAAGTTCATAGGGAGAATGTCTGTTGTATTCCTCCATGTGTAGTTTGTAGGCCCTGAGCTTTGAAGCCTTTACTTAATCTCTTCTATGTAGATGAGCAGGTTTTTGGTGATGATACTTTCAAGAACTTTGTTTGTGGACTCCCTTGACCATTTTCTTGTGGATGGTAAGGAGTAGATCTTCGTAGCGATTTTTGTATTCTTCCATCAACTTCTCTGGGGTGATGTGAATTGGCTCCCACGATCTGTCACAATTTCTCTTGGAACACCAAAGCGAGTAAAAATATCCTCATAAAGAAAATGAACAAGCCCAAGATTTTCGAGTATGAGATACTAATGCTTTAGCTTCTACCTTATTAACATAATGGAAATTCAAAACAATATATACTTATTTTTCTTAGATGATGGATTAATCGGTCCAATGAAATCTAAAGCCCATTTTTCAAAGGGTTCAATGGTACTGTGTTTGCAATAGCATTTCATTTGAAAAGATGAGTTTCACACTCTTTGCATGACTATCACACCTTTTGACATATTGTTTTGCATCTTTGAAGAGAAAGGCCAATAATATCCCAAGGAAAGGATTTTATAGGCCGTGTTTCCATCTCATACAAAGTGTCGCCACATGGTTCATCATGACATACCTTAAGAATATCGAACACATTTTCATACCACGAAACATCTTCGATCACAAGATGCGGCCACCCATTTAAACAATTCGTTAGAAATCCATGAATATCTTGAACTCTCTTGAATAATCTTTCGTTTTTCTCTTGGAAATAAATGTGAAGGTAGTTTCCGTAACCAAATAGTTAACGATATCTGCATACCAAGGGGTCTTAATAGTTACGCAAACAAATATTCATCGGGAAACTTATCTTCTACGGAAGATCTTCTTTGGTATTCGAATTCTAGACAAGAAATCAACTACGTGATACATTTTCACAGTCTATCTAACACGATAATATTGAATTCTTGCAAAAGTAAAAGCCATCTTGTCACTGCGCCGTAGTAACGGGGTTTCATTAAATATCTAATTGCGAGAATGAGTCGATGTAGATAAAAGTTTCATAGCTGATGTTATGTAATGTCTAAGCAGTAATTGCATGAACAACGACTAAGAATTCTTTTCGATCACGGTATAATTCAACTTTCTGTGGGATTCAAATTTTCTTTGGTGTAATAAATGGCATAAGGAATTAAATCTTTTTGACCAACACGGCTCCAAGAAATTTGTGTCTGACTTATCTGTAGAAATATGAAGAGAAGTTTCAATTTGGTCCTCTTAAGATAGGTGCTTGAATATTCTTGTTTTCAAAGTTTCAAAAGTTGATTGACAATCGGGATCCCATTTAAATTCACGGTCTTTTGCTTAAGCAACTTGAAGAGTGGAGATGCTATTTTAGTGAAGTTTTCTATAAATCTTCTATAGTAGCAGATAAATCCTAGAAAACTACAACATCTCTTTGACAATTTTGGAATAGGCAACTTGGAGATGGCTTCAACTTTTGATCTATCAACCTTAATCCCATCTCCCGAAATATGATGTCCTAAAACAATCCCTTCGATGAAAGCATCTAAAGCATTTTTCATGGCTTAATGAAAGGTTTGTTTCTTTACATCTTATAAGAACTTTTCCAAATTTTCTAATGCCTCTTCAAATGAATTACCATAAGCGCTAAAATCATCCATATAACCTCACACAATCATGGATTAGATCAGAAAAAAATTCCTAATCTTGCTCTTTGGAATGTTGTGGTGCATTACATAACCCAAAAGGAAGCACTCGGTGAGCAAAGGATTCCCCATGGACAAGTAAATGTGGTCTTATCTTGATCTTCGGGTGCTACACGAATTTGATTATAGCCACTAAAACCATCCAAAATGAAAAGTACTTTTACTAATGTATCTAATACACGATCAATAAAAGGCAAAGGAAAAGTGATCCTTCAAAGTTGCTTTGTTCAACTCCCTGTAATCGATACATACTCTCCATTTACCATTCTTTTTAGGTACTATAACCAGAAAGGAGAAACCCATCGGCTATGCGAAATTGGATAAATGAAGTTTACATTGAGAAGTTTTTGGAGCTCTTCTTTCACTGTCTCCTAAGTTTGGATTCATCCTTCTTTGAGGTTGTCTAATTGGTCTCTTGTTTTCCTCAATATAGATATGATGGATGCAAATCTTAGGATCAACTCTCCTTCATGTCAGTATATACATGCAAATCTTTTGATGGGAAATGTTTTTGCGGGTGCAGTTAGTTCTTCTTGTTGTGACTTCTCCGGATGTTTATTGATATTCAATGTCTTTTGCGGAAAAATCTCAATATTAGTAGAATTGCCAAATTCTTCCATAGAGTAAAGGGCATTTGTCTTGATGATAAATATTCTATGTCGATTCCATTGAAGTGACAGAGTCATATTACGATTATCTCAAAATTTTCTAATGTGTTCGAAATTTGACTATCCTCACTAATTTCGAAATGGTAAAGACGGGTTGTATGGTGTTCTCATCATCGACCCATTCATTGTCTCCTATTTCTGTGATTATCTTCTTCGGAGGATACAAATTGAATTTCTTTGTCGAATTACCATTAGAAATGTACATGTCTCCGGATCTACAACTAATAAAAGCATCGATTTGTGGCCGACCAAGGTCTTCCTAAGATAAGTGGATGTCACTCTAGATTACTTTTGGGAGTCAAAATCATAAAGTCTCACGGATATTCCCAAGAATCTAAGGAGACTGGGAAATATCCTTCTAATACACCATCTGGTTTAATAGCAGGTCGATGCGAAGTTGCAATAAAGTAGGTGTAAAAGAAGGTTAGGAAGTTTTAAGCATTCCATAGTGTTTGTCTACTCATAATGTTGATGTGACCCCTAATTCAATCAATGTGTTTGGAATTTCTATCCCATTTATGTGTCTTGACAATTGGACTTCTGGATCTACATACTTCTGCATGAAGTAAATTTCCCATCATAATGTCTGTGATCTTTCCCTCTTGGGTGGATTCTTCTTGTGTCCTTTAGCTTCCTTCACAGTCCTTTGAAACTCAACTTCCTTTGGTTTTGCTAGAATAGGAATTTCTCGAATGGCTTGTAACAATGGAATCTTGATACAAACATTCTTCAATTCATCTAGAAAGTCATAGTTGAGCATATGAGATTGTTTTCACCCCTTATCAATTTGTAGTCTTCCAGGAAAAGGAGGTGTAGATGAAGATCTGAGTTGCTCAACTATAGGAGTTGTGAATGTTAGCTTTTCTTTTCTTTTTGAATTTTTGAATTTGAAGAGATTCTTCCCTCGAACTTGCTATTGACTTGAAGAAGAGAGTCCTCCTCGGAGGTATCTTGCTCTTGAATTTTTATAGAAAGGTTTTTCTAAAACTCTACCGGATACGAGTTGCACATCGTTGAGAGGAACAATCATACATAGGTAGGAAATTGTTGTCCTTCTACCATATAAGTAGTTTGAGATTCTTATTGTTGAAGTTGTATGCATTTGAGAACTTGGAGAGTTGATTTGTCTTGTTGGTATGGGAGCATGAGTTGAGGATTTGTATTTTGTTGAAGAGTTGTTGTTATTGGAAATGGCAATGAAAGTTGTGGATTTTGGCTTGGAAATTGTGGAGCTTGTTGATTTTGAAAAGATGGAGGATATTGATAAAATTGAGCAAATCTCCCATAAGGATTTTGCATCCCTTGTACCCACATGGCTGATATGAATTTTGATGTTGGGGCCAAGGACATTTGCCCAAGGAGTCCAATTTGGGTAGGGTTTGAAGATTCATAGGGTTATTAAACCCTTTAGATTATTGTCCACACGAGTCTCCTTGCGACAAAACGAGAGAGATTCTATTGAATTTGGATCTTCTTGAAAAATAGCTTTGAGTCCGGGGATTGAAGGACAATCCTTGATCTCATGAATTTTCTGAGCAAATCATACATGTTTCTACAACTTTTGCATCCAAGGGACATTCCCCTTAAAGCATGTTTCTTTCTACATTTCGGACAAAAGATGGCTAAAGCATCTGTGTTTACGCACTACTAACATTTTGGATTTTAAGGGTGTCTAGTTGTTCACTAGGCTCCCTAAGATATCAGTTTAAACTCATCAAGCATATTACCAATCTACGCCCTACTAACGATCCGATTGCAGATTTGTTAGTCTAATAAGAGAAGAATCCCTAGGCCTTTTCAGTTTTAGATTTTCCCCTTGAGAGATGAATGCATAAGTTACGGTATATCACGAAATGGAAGGTGAGATATGTCTCCTTTCCCCATCATGTTTAAAATTTCTATCATTCATCTCTAGCTGGCTTTTTTAATAGGAGGGCTTTCAAGGTTTCATTATCTAAGTTGCTCATCTTTGCTCTTTCAAGTTGTATTGAAATCTTTCAATTAAGTCTTCCAAATTACATAGCTATTTTTTGCATCATTTTGAATACCTCATCCTTGTGATTGGTGGGCATACAATAGTCCAAGTATCTATCCAAAAATGTTTTTTTCACCATCATTCCAAGTCTGATAGATTGAGTGGCTAATCCCATGAACCATTTCAGCGAGATCCCTTCAAAGTTGAAGGAAATAGTTTGAGTTTTGAGAATCTTCCATATATAGTCATAAGTTATTTTTACTACTTCAAACTCAAGCAATGTTTCGGGATCCTCACTTCGTAATCCATAAAAGTTACGGAGAACGGATGGTGAGATATTTTCATTGTTGCATGAGTTTCCTCTTGACTATAGGGAATCAAACAGTGTCCCTATTTCTGCAGATTATTTCCTTCACCATTGTTATCTTCATTATCTCCTCCTCTTCTACCTCCACCTCTATTTATTACTCTGCCATGATAGTTTCTTTAGAGTCCTTATAGTCCTCTAGTTCTTACGAGGAAGGATGAGAGAATCTCTTTGTTTTCTAAGTGGGTTTAGTAAGTGGTATGGAGAATCCTCTGATTATTTGTTCCTTGAATTCCAAAATCTTAAGGCTAAGGGTAGATGGTGGTGAATACGAGTCTATGCCTTGAAGAAGATGGAGTTGTGAAAATCAAACTCTTGGCTTTAGCTATAAACCTTCCCACAGAATCTCTTGCTCTATGCATGTCATTTTTTATTTTTATTTTTTAAAAGTTGGGCTAATAATTCTCTTCCTGATCTTCAAGATCACACTAGGTGCAAGAGAGAGGCATACTTGGGAGTACTAAACGATAACTCTCTTTTCTGATCCTCCCGGATCACACTAGTGCAAGATAAGAGCATACTTCAAAGAAGTTATCAAGTTTTCCCTTCTTTTATAATTTTATGTTTTTTTTAAGAAATTGGCTACTAGTTACACTTCTAGGCAACGCGTAAATATTTGGTCAATTTAGTGTGTCCTAAATTCTTTTGCATTTAATTTGTCAATCCGGGAATCGTAAGATGATGAAGTGCGACGCACTATATGTGCAAGATAACCTCTTTTCTTAACTTTTTGTACGTTTTAGTCTTTCTAAGGTGAAATGGAAATTCTAAAATGAAAAACAAGTTTGGTTATGTTTGTTCAAAGTGATATCCCCTATAATGATTTACCAATCTTGAAACTTTAAAAGCAAATTGAAATTACAATGACAGACTTGAAAGAAAGTAAAATTGTCTTCTTTGAAATAGAAAAGTCTTGCTAATCTAATGAATCAAAGCAGAGGGAAACTAGTAGAACATGAAAACCAAACTATTCTTCTTTGCCAAGCTGAACACAAAAAAAACTACGCTTATGGAAATTCAAAATTGCAACAAAATAAATCTAAATCGGTTTGCATCAATTCATTTAAAGCCCTTCATCGATTAGACCAGCTATGACTTGCGGAAGTAATCATAAACAACTTGTGTAGTGATTATTTAATTTAGAAAGTAAACTAATACTAAACCATATACACATGATTCAATCCCTTGCCATCGATCCAGTACAATGACTTTGAGGCTGCTTGAAGATGTCATACATGATTGTATATCTAAATTTACGAGAAAAAAAGAAACTAATACTAAACTACACATTTCATAATGCGGTCCTCACCATCGGTCAGGCGTGGCTTTCGGAAGTGGCAGAAGACGCTATGGCTTGACTTAATATATCTAATTTTGCCGAAAAAGAAACTAATACTAAACTACACATTTTCATAATGCGGTCTATACCATCGATCCGGTAGCCAACTTTCGGAAACAGCGAAGACGCTATGAGCGACTTAATATGTTTAAATTTAACTGCGAATCGAGATAAACAAAAACTGAAATGTACAAACAGCGAAGTTAAACAAATCTATGAAAAGCAAAATAACGACGGGGAATAATGTTAGTTTCATATCATTAGCAAAATACTATGAAAATGCCCGAGCATCTACCTAAAACCTACACGAAAGAAATGATCGATGATTGACAATCATAAAAACATGAAAGAGCACGGGAATGCAATGGAAATTATAGAAATGTATAGCCGAGAAATGAAACAACTACAAAAATATGAACATATAATGGATTATGATACAACCAAACTTTTTAAAGAAATGAAATGAAAAATATATACATTAATACACGGAGAACCTTGGGCGAGCGAGGGCCCTCTACACGGCTGCAGTACGATCCTCAAGCACAAATTAAGTTGTAAAAGCAGAGTTTTCTCATATTCTAAAAAACGATTCATTACGGTAGTAGTATTACGGCTCAAGGCGAATAATCACACAAAGAAAACATAACAAAATCGCACATCAGCTATCAGCTAATAACTCAACTAACTCTACGTGCGTATGCAAACGCTACATAAAAAAACAATAAACGCCAGCATCTCTGAGATTTATGATAGCAGCCGACACGTAGACCACTACGGCCACGAATATAGGAGTATGGCCATGTTGGAAAACGGATCTATGGAAGGTGGATGCTTGATTTCAACTCCCGAGGAACTTTGCACGGATGTCAATTAACCTCATGACTTAGAAACGGCCGTGGATGTTTATGTGCCTGTGAGAGTCAGTAGACGCAGAGCTCCTGTGGATGACTCCCACGTGGATGGCTTTGTGCCCGTGACTTCCTTTATGTGGGTACTTGAACCAATAGGACACGAACCATGTCCTCGTCATTCCTAACTTTGCCCATGTGGCTCGTTTCCTTTGTAGACACACATCGCATAGATTTCCTGAAACCATTTAACGGAAAGTTGCAGCGGTGCCGGAAAGTGGCAAGTTCATGAAATTTATTATGAACAAAATCTAGATCAAATGAAAACACAAAAACATAATTAAAAACCATGTTAGATACCCTTTTGCACATGATATTGACAATTTTGGAGGTTTAGGTGAGTGAAAAAGATATGGAAAAGTGTATGGAAAAGAGGCAAATTCGAGACTCAACAATAGGTGGGATACTTTCATAATCTGTCTGAAAGTATCTCCTTTGTGATATTCCATTGGATTCCCATGCTGAGTAAGAACTACACCAATAGCATAGTTGGAGGCATATGTCTTAATCTCAAATGGTTGATGCAAGTATGGTAATGTGAGCACTAGTTCATAGCAGAGGCAATGCTTCAAATAAAATAAAATAAAAAAAATTGGATTCAAAACAAAAGAAATTTTCTTTCGCTCCACCCTTGGTGACTTGACTTAAAGGATAAGTGATATGAGAGAACCCCAACAGAAACTTATGGTGTAAATTAGAAATGCCTAAAAAGTTTCGTATCTTTGTTAGAGTGTTTAGGGCTCACCAATCCGAAATGACTTATATCTTGGCTGGGTCCACATTCACACCTTTCTCATCAATGATGTACCCTAGATATTGAACTTGGGTCATACAAAAAGTGCATTTATCCAAATTGGCACATAATTTTTGTTGTCATGGGGTTTGAAGGACCTGTTGAATATGGTGGAGGCACTCTTCCCAACTATGGCTGAAGATCAGGATGCCATCCAAATACACCACCATGAATGAGTTGGTGAAGGGTCGCAAGATGTCGTCCATCAACCTCATGAATTTTTTTGAGGTGTCAACCGAAAGGCATATTGTGCGACCATTCGAAGGGCCCTCCTTGGATTTGAAGGCAGTGTTCCACACATCATAGGGTTCAATTGGTACTTGATGATAACTAGACTTCAATTCAATCTTGCTAAAATATCCCCAGCTCGAGTTGCTTGAGAAGGTCATCAATGCATGGGATTGGATAACTATTCAAACAATGATTTTATTCGGTGCTCGATGAATTAATATAGAGTCTCCAAGTCTCATCCTTATTTTGTACCAACACGATTGGGCTCCAAAAGGTGATAAACTTGGATTGATGTTCATTTTCACCAACTCATGAATCTTCCTCTTGATCTCATCGTTATCCATAACAGTGTTGATGAATTGGTTCGTTGCATAGCGACACAACTGGGGTCAGATCGATGGAATGTAACTTTGACATTGTAGGAGTACCCACGTAGGTGAGGTGAAGATGTCACTGTACTCATCCATGCCTTTGTCCATATGATGTTATGGGAGGAGCCTTCTAGAGGTCGTGGATGTGGCCAAAATATTCTTCTTTCCCTAATGGAAAATCATGAGGAAAACAAATTTCTCAGTGCGGGATATGAAAATGAGCTTACTATATTGCTTCACGGAGATAAAAGAGATAGTGATAGGTGGTGCTACCTCAGAGTATCATGTATAAATTATTTCCCAAAGTAATAATAATGGGAGGCCTAGACTCATATGCAACATGGCAGCACAAGTATAGTTTCGCCTAATAATACATCACAAACTTAGGGAAGGACCAACATCACACATTACCTCATCATGAAGGAGCTTGATGTTGTAGGGAAGGAAACACTATTGGCTAATCGAATATCTCATCCTTGGTGAAGCCACTGATGGTGTAAAGTTTAGGAGTGTGTTGGCCCCAGTAGGCCAACCACTTCACAAACTCTACTAAAATTAAGGATTCTTTTAGCCTTTGTTATTTGACAATGAATTGAAGCGGAGAACCCTTCACCCACATCTATGAGTGGAAGGCATTCCCCCTCCTCTGGGTCTTTGGGCTTAATAGTTGGTCTTGGTGGTGGAAACGATTAGGTGGGCTCTGCCTCAATAATGTTGCTTCCTTTTTCATCCCCTTGTTGGGTTACGACTCAAAGTCATAACATTCACATGCTTTGGAAGTCTGGCTGACTCGACCACAATGACTACTTGGGCGACATACACTTGTGTTGCTGGTGACTCTTATGGAACTCACACCATTTTCCCATGTCCTTCTTTGTCTTCATGGTGTTTTATTTTATTGTGAATTCGAAAGGTTTTCTTGGGTCGCCTTGCCTTGGCTTTGTCCTTTTTCTATGGTTTGGGGACATTTCCCTTGCTTCGAATTCACAGAGATCAAATTCTCGCTTCTTAGTTTAAATTTCTACTCGATCTTGACAACGTATCGATAGAAGCGTTGAGTGAGGAGTGTCATGAAATCCATATCATCTGTATGTACTTGTGTAGAAAACCGCAATACATGCTGTAAAGTGCAGCAGAATCCTTGATACCCAACTTCGTCGAAGAAATTATAGAGAAAAATATTTGTGAACTCTAGGATGTCTTGCTACCTTCCTTTCCGTAGCGTGGTCCACTTGATGTATTTATCTTCATATCTCCAGAATGGGAATATTTCTCCTTGATGGTGTCTTAGAAAATTCCAAGTGGGTGCAACTAAAAATAGTGAGTGTTACCTCTCATCTCTATTCTCCTGGTAAGGTTTCCCATCGGTCCTTTATGTGGGGGGTGGCTTTGAGGAGTGAAAAATTAATATTTTTGCGATTGGAAAAATCATGAACCGAAAAATATCCTTCTAACATATTTAACCATTTATCTACGACATACGCATACATTATTCATCGGTAATTTTTGTTGATGGTAAAGATGACTAAGTTATATTCCTAGATTTCTACAAAACAATATTTTAGAAACATTGTGAGTTATAGAAACCTCTTGCCTTAATTATCCTAAACCCTACTTGTTCTACTAAATTTGCCTATCTTTGCCTTCTAAAAACTACCCTCTTGCTTCAAGAAAACTCCATTTTCTAGGCTTGATTTGCCTCATTTTTCCCTCCTCACACCCTCATTCATCCTATTTTTCCTCTTCTCAAAACCTCCTCGCCTTCCCTCATCATTTTTGTATAAAAACCATAACAAACGTAAAAATCCTTTTTTACATTGTTATAAATTAACTTTAGCCTATTGGACCCTTTCATTTTTCATAAAAACTCTATTTTTATATTCTAAAGGCGCCCTTTGCACAAAAAAATCCCTTTAAGTCCTTTCGGCTAAACCTAGCCCCCCTTAGCCATACGACCCTCACCCCGACCTTCCACTATTTTCTTAAACCCTCTTCTTCTTAGCCTCCTATCCCTTTATCTTACATAAGACCAAACCTTCCCACCTATTCTCCAGCCCCTTCCCCCATATAACTAAGCGTACGCACTTTTCATTTCATTTCAACCCCACAAACCTTATAAATAATCTCCCAAACCATTGGAATAACAAAATGGGTCCACACTCCACTAGCTCTACCACCCATTCTGGCACCACCTATCCACCGGTCCCATCCGCCAAGCGCACCATTGCTCAAAGACTTTTCGCATTAGAGCTCTCATCTTCGAGATCTAACGGTACGAGATCCATTATCACCACGGATTTAGGCATCAAAGGATAAAGCCCCAACCCACGAAAAAGCATTTTCTCCTTTGGACAAGCATCAAACGATAAATGGAAGCATGCTCAATAAGCTCAAAACCACTTAGTGCTCATCATCTATGTGATAAATCGTTGTGGTTTTCCAAAACCACTTTTCTCTCCCCACGCAAAATCAAACTCTTGTGCCTCCATTTGAATTTTCTAATGGTTCGACCCTCACAGGAACCATGCCCTTGCTCCTCCCCCTCCTCACCAAATCGCCCAAACACCTCGAACCAGAAAACGTAGTCAATCCAATCCACGGGCTTTTAAATGGATTAAATTGTTTTGTTTTTATTACAGGTTTTAATTAGCGGGGAGATACCTAAAATGTGTTTGTGTAGAAAAGGGACAATTGAAATACTGAGATGATGATCCTAGGGTTTCATACAAATTTAAAGGAATGAAGGCAAGGAGTTTAAACCACAGTACACGGAATCATGATCCTGGGTGGTCACATACCGCTCATGCCACGAAGAAAATTGCATCCCTACACATACGGAACAAAACAACTACAATCGAGAAATAAACAAAGTGAAGAACAAAAGGATAAAGGGAGTTAAATCTAAAATCAAGGATAAACACGGGAGGATTAGCCCTTAACATAGTGATTAAATATAAAGGTAAAAGGTTTAAAAGCAAAGGATAAATGACAAAAATAGTCATAAAGGAAAATTTTTATAATTAAGCCAATGATTAACCCAAAGACAGCTTGAATAACTAAATCAAGAGGCGAGTTACTCCTCCAAAGATCAAAGCTTTGCCACCTACAACATAAATCCTATCCATAAAGGAAGTGGGCGGTTATTACACGGTCGGAGATATTTTATATGCATCCGACGGTGTGTAAAAGATATTATAAGCCTTAAAGAATCCAAACTTTTTACCTCTTTCTTCTCTAGAAGTTAATGAGAGGAGTTATTGAAACGAAGAAGTAGTTGCGGATATTCTACCTTATGCCTTGCATGGTTTTCAAGGTTAGGAATGCACTTACTGCGTAATAAATGATTCTTAAACCCTATCTTAACCTCACCTCCTCATTTGCAGCATAAATACGCATACGAACTCATTACATTGTTGGCATTTGATGACTCTTTGAAATAATACATAGTCTCTTGGAAGTTGAAGGAAAATTGATGTCTTGGATCTCACGAATGCCACAGTTGTTTGGCGATGGAGAGCTGAATCCTTTGGATCCTAATCTTAGTTTGTTGGTGAAGCGCTTCTACTCTGTTATTATTTATTTCTGTTTTCATTATGTTCCATATTTATTTTTTATAGTAGAGTAAACTTTTTAGGCTAAATGTATTTGAAAGCACCTTAGTTCTATTTTTCTCTTCAGCATCTTCAATGTTTTCTTCTACAAGATCTGAATGGAGGATTCTTTAATTTCCCTCCGGTTCATCTAGCTTGTTATTTGAAATAATTGAATAGATTATAACCAAGGAGTCTCCTTTTGGTAAGTCCTGTTGCTTTGAGTACGGCTTGAGAGGTTGTTTTGAGAAATTATTTCAATAGAGTGGAAACCGAGGAAATTAAGTGGTGAGTCCATGCTCCTTTGAGTACAACTTTGAGATATTATTTTTAAAGATATTTTCAAAGTATGCTTAACGAGTCTAAACTAGAAGTCTATGGTGTGCCTGACCACACGGAGCGCATAAGGTTGCTTTAAAGATTCTAAAGAGTTGGTCAAAATCAAATTAGATTATTTTTGTTTTATCTTGGAGGCTACTCTTCTTGTTAATATTATATGTTTTCTTACACCGAAAGTAGTATTTGATTTTGGATTGTTGTACGAAGGTTTTCTTATTAAAATTTTGTCAAGAAAATATGGTTTGCCCTATCCTTTGGCTTACTTAAGAAACATATACCTTGAAAGATGTTTCTTGTTTTAAGTACATGATAAATAATTCTTAGTGCTCTTTGTCTAATTTTCATTATTATCCATAATTTTCACCTCGTTATCTAAAGGCTTTGAATATCCACTAGCCAAGTTATATTTTCCCTATGATACTCCCACGATCCATTGATGAACTTATCATGACTTTCATTTGACTCCATTGCTCAATGATTTAGATATTTCCTCATTTTATCTATGCTCTTGATCATCATGTCCAGCAAAACAAAGCAAAAAAACCTCATACTTAATAACTAGCTAAAATCAACCCAGCAAAGAAAACAAGCACATATCCTTTGCAAAATAACCTGAGAGATCCCTCTGCGGAGTCTAGAGAAGGCTAGGTCCTAGAACTCCCAAGGCGGATTTCATGTTACCTTACATCATTTTGTATCCCCAATACCTAACCAAATCACGGAGCCCTAAAATTATGGCGATCACGTTGGGACCTCTAAGTAAATTCATGCTTAAATACCCTTAAAAGCATTCGGGAAACCCTTGACCAATACAATTGATTAGTCGCCAACTCATCTTGAGAAATAACACAATGGTGATCATGATGAGACCTTTTGAGTCGGTGACAATCTAAATATACCTTAGGACCATATTATCTTATTAAAACATAAAAACTGGAAAACCCCAAACAGCTGGGATTGGATTTTATTACTTATTGGTGGTGGACCATAACACATTTTACCTTCAAAAAAGCTAAAAATTTCCCACTGGTGACTCCACTAGCCTCCGGTAGGCCCTGTGCTTCACTAGTCATTGTAACTCCCTTGAATGCATTGAACAATCCCAATCATGTTGATGGTGGACAACAAAGTTCAAAATCTTCCACACAGCGATTCTACAACCCTCAATAGACCAAAGACTCCAGCAGCGAGAGAACTCCTAGGCGGCGAAAGAACAATGACCCTTCCGATTTTACAAACATGGATCCAAGGATACAAAGTATGCTCCAATGAGTAGAGATAATATCTATAGTTCCCCAAAGAATGCCTCAAATAAATTGGATACAGAAAAACCTACCTATATTTCAAAATGAAAAATATGATGACCCCTTGTTACATCTCGTCAAATTTCATATACATGTATGGAGGTTGAAGGTTGAATGGCACAGGGTTGCCTCATGAAAATGTTTATGGTAACATTAGAAGGTAAGGCAAAGAGTGGAATGAATGGTTAGGACCCTAACATCTTATTTTCATTTGAAGGATTTCCACAAGATATTTTATAAACACTATTTAGGATATTTTCCATCTCTATCATTAGCTGAGAAATTGTTGTGATCAATCTCGGGATATCATACAATATCTTATATATAGTGATGAAGATTTGGAAAATTTGCATCCCGAAGACCTATAGAAGCCATTCACCAATTTCATTCTCCGAGTAGCTATCATATGACTTATGGGGGAGTTAAATGAGGAGCCAAATGAAGAAATAGAAGAAAACCCACAAGATCCTTTAGAGGCACAATTTTGATGTTTCACCATCTCTTCTAAGTGAGGCTCGAAGACATTGACCTCAAATCAGCCTTTACAAGAAAAGAGAATTGTTGTACTTTGAAAGGAAAAGAAAAATACCTCCTCTTACTTGAAGATGAAATAAATCAGACCTTAAACATGCAGCAGCCTCTAAATTTTCATGTAAACAAAAAAATTTCTATTCGTCTCCTCTGAGTACCATCTACCATAAATCGGAAAAGTGAATTTTAGATCAATTTAAAGAAAGACAATGCGATAATCCAATATGTTTGATTGATGGGGTGTTTATGCGATGATTCTCCAAATTTTTGAAGTCAATATGATGATGACGATGTTCTCCAAAAAGAAGCTAATCATGCGGAAGAAATCAACGGTGGATTGGTGGGATTAATTCCTATCATCGACTTAAAAGTAGTAGTCGGCAATACAATCCATCGGAAATAACTTTCATATAATTGGAAATCAACGGTCTTTCGGTTACGATGTTAAGGTTGAAGAGAATGGGGAACTTCTTGAGCAAGTTGTAAATAAGAAGCCTTCTCACGAAAAGGTTGAGGAAATCGATGGGTTGGAACATGGAATACTCCTTATATCCAGTTTACAATCACCAGTTCCATTGAATTACAAATTGCAAATGAAGGCATAGGGGTTGGTAATAACATGAGATTTGTTACGGTACCTTCTTGGGAAAGTTTATTATTCAGAGTGCTCCTGCTCATCAGTATAATGACTTGATAGAAGACAAAGTGCATTATATGATAGATACATTTGTCTGAGATGGTGATCATGAGGAATAGATGGAGTTTCTTTCCCAAAAAGAGTCCCAAGTTCGGCAAAGTAGAGAAAAAACGATCTGGATCAAACCTATTTTGTAAATCCTCTAAACCGAGGTGTTATTTCAAGATCCCTATGTTATTTTCTTAAAGGTAGTTGAAGAGGGAGTAAAAATTTTCAAGAAATGAGTTTAATGCAAGAATTAAAGAAGAGCTTAAACACTATTGTTCGAGACCATGATAAAGTGGAGATGGTCTTTTATTTTTTTCAAAACACTCAAAGAGCTAAACCAAGGTCCCTCATGGAATCATCTACTTGATTGGATGTATTGGAAAAGAGAATTCACCAGTTGATTGAACATCATGAAAAGGTTAGATCGGAATAGATAGGAATGCAAATAAAGCTCGACACTTTGAGCATCTTTTTAGTTTTAAAATTGTGTTGAAAAAAGAGAAAATACAAAAAACAATGAAATAAAGAGAAAAAGAGGGAAAATTCAAAGAGGTACAACCCCATACCCAAAAAAATACGCACAGAAAGTGTACAGGTCAATGCCATTAATAACTGATTCAAAATGATATCTTGTTCGATCATCTAGCCTAATTGTGGTTGAACATGCTTTAAGTTATGTTGATAAGTTAGTAGAAATATAATGATTCTCAAGATTATTTCGAGACTTGACTTATCGAATTAAATAGATTAGGAAAATACAAATATGATGGTTCCACATGCTCAAAAACGGAGACGAGAGATAGATAAGGATACATTTCTAAATGATAAATGACATCCTTATGCGAGTCTAATTAAAATTTTACGCAGAAATAACATTTTTGTGCGAAGCACATTTCCAAATGCTACAACCATGGATTGTCAATTTTACATCTAAACCTGATTCAAACCATGTTTTAAATTTCATGTCAATAGTTAGAGAAACAAAGTGCCATGACTTAATCTTGTGATCGAGTAGTTTTAGGTAGAAAATAAAAAGAGTTCAACGGCAATACGGAACTCTTGGAAGAAATAAGGATAGGAATAGATAGTTTATTTATGTTTTTAAAAAAATAAAATGTCAAAGAGTTTCTAGTTCAAATGCACTCAAAGAAGAAGAAAAATGTTAGGACAAGTAGAATTAGGTAGGTAGAAATGCGTAAAGAAATCACATGTTGCAGTTATTCATGTCATTCAAAGAAATCGACAAGTGAAAAAGAAAATACGCAATGGATAAGACGCAGTAATCATTGAAGCTACGATATTTCATGAAGCCAGGGTTACAGACACCTTGAAAGGAAAGCTGCCCTCCCCAAGTGGAGCCAGCTGTTCGTCATCGGTAATTTTTCTTGATATAGAAAGATGACTATGTTATATTCCTAGATTTCTAGAAATAATATTTGAGAAACATTGTGAGTTCTAGAAATCTCACTTTTGCCTTCATTATCCTATTGCTATTCTACTAAATTTTCATATCTTTGCCTTCTCAAAACTACCTATTTGCTCAAGAAAACTCCATTTTCTAGGCACACGATTTGCCTCATTTTTCCCCTCACTCACACCCTCATTCATCCTCTTTTTCCTCTTCTGAATCCTCCCCCTTCACTCATCATTTTTGTCTAAAAACCCTTAAACAATGTAAAAATTCTTATTTACATTTTTTACATAACTCTTTAGCCTATCGGACCATTTCATTTTTCATAAAAACTCTATTTTTATGATAAAGGAGCCTTTACAAAAAACAACCCCTTTAAGCCCGTTTTAGCTTAAAAGCCAACCCCCCTTACCCATATGACCCTCACCACGACCTTAGCTATTTTCTTAAAACCCTCTCATACTTAGCCTCCTGTCCCCTTTACCTTAGATAAGACCAAAACCTTCGCCTAGTCTCCGCCCCTTCCCCCATATAACTAATCCTCCGCATTTTCATTTCATTTAAACCCCACAAACCTTATAAATAATCTCCCAAACCATTGGAATAATAAGCAGGCCCCACTCTCCACTAAGCTCTGTCGCCCATTCACCTAAGCTGTACTTGTCACCGGGTCCCATCATGGCTTTCATCACCTTGCTCCAAGACGTTGTTCCTACCGTGGAATCTCATCACACGAGATCTCATGGTACGAGATCCATATCGCACGATTTAGGCATCGAAGGTTAGGCTTACCCAGCCACGCGAAAAAGTTTTTTCCCTGGACACGTGTTGAGAAATAAATGGAATCACGCTCGATAAGCTCAAAACACTTACCGCTCATCACCTACACCATAAATTGTATTGGTTTTCCAAAACCACTTTTCCCTCCCCGCACCAAAAATCAAACTCTTGCCTTCATTTGAATTTTCTCATGGATTCTGTCTCAGGAACCATGCCTGCTCCTCCTCCTCCTTTGAAAATCGCCCCTCGATGCCTGGAACCCGAAAAACGCGGTCAATCAATCCCGAAATCTTTTAAAAGGATTAAATTGTTTACCGTTTTTGTGTAGGTTTAGTGGTAGAGATGCCCAAAATGCGGTCAATGGCTAGAAAGGACAATTGAAGCCCCGAATGACGATCCTAAGGGTTTCATACAAATTTATAAGGAATAAAGGCAAGGGTTTATTTTGTTCCCATGAGATCATGATCACGGGTGGTCACATAATCCTCATGCCATGAAGAAAGTTGCATCCACTGCCATACGAATGAGAACAACTACAATCGAAGCAAAAAAAGTGAAGAACAAAAGGATAAATGGGTTAAATATAAATCAAAGGATAAACCTGAAGGGATTATCCCTTAACACGGTGATTAAAGATAAAGGTCAAAGGTTTAAAAACAAAGGATAAATGAACAAAACAATCATAAAGCGAGAGTTTTATAATTAAACCAAGGCAGTTAACCCAAAAGACGACGAATAACTAAATCAAGAGGCGATTACTCCTCCAAAGATCAAACTACAACCTACGGCATAATCCTATCCATAAAGGCGGTGGGAGATTATTACAAAGTCGGAGATATTTTATATCCCGTCAAAGAAGTTATTGTAAAAGATATTATAAGCCTTAAGAGTCAAAAATTCACCTCTTCTTCTCTGAGAAGTTAATGAAGGAGTTATTGGGGAAATAAACATTTATGAATGTTACCGCCTTATGCCTTGCATGGTTTTCAAGGTTAGGAATGCACCTCTTGTAATAAATGATTCTCAAACCCTATCTTAAGCTCACCTCCTCCTCATTTGCAACATAAATACTACATCGAACTCATTATATTGTTGGCATTTGATGACTCTTTGAGAAATAATACATAGTCTCTTGAAAGTTGATGGAAAATTAATGCCTTGGATCTCATGAATGCCTAATTTGTTCTTTGATGGAGGGAGGCTAGATCACTCGATCTGATTTGGCTATTGGTGAAGTGCTTCTATCTATTATTGTTATTTCATATTTGCCATTATGTTCCATCTTTCTTTGTTATAGTAGAGTAAGTACAGAGAAGCTAAGAAATGTCTTTTGAAAGAACCTTAGTTACGTTTGCTCTTCTTAATGTTAATGTTTTTCTTAAAAGGTCGATTGGAGGATTCTTAATTTCCCTCTAGTTCCATCTAGCTTGTTATTTTAGAAATAATTCAATAGAGTATAGCCAAGGGTCTCCTTTTGGTAAGTCCATGTTCCTTTGATGCAATTGAGAGGTTGTTTTGAGAAATGATTTCAATAGAGTGAGAACGGGAAATTAAAGTGGTGAGTCCATGCTCCTTTGAGTACAACTTGAGATATTATTTTTAAAGAACTTTCAAAGTATTCTTAATAGAGTCTAAACCGGGGAATTTTATGGTGTGCACGTCACATGGTAACCTCAAAATGTTGCTTTAAAGATTCCTAAAAATTTGGTCAAAAGCATATTAGATTATTTAAATTTGATTTTAGACTACTCTTCTTATTAATCTTATATGTTTTCTTACGTGAAAGTAGTCTTTGATTGCTGGATTTTGTTTGAAAGGTTTGCTTATTAAAAGTTGTCCAAAGAAGTCTATGGTTTTCCTGTCCTTTGGCTTCTTCAACGAGATACCTTGAAAGATGTTTCTTGTTTAAAGTACATGATAAAGAATTCTTAATTACTCTTTGTCCTACTTTCATTTGTATCACTTAATGTTCACCTCATTATCCCAAAAACTTTGAATATCCACTAGCCCAAGTTAGATTTGCCCTATAATACTCACGATCCATTGATGGACTTATCATGACTTTCATTTGACTCCATTGCCCAATGATTTAGATATTTCCTCATTTTATCTATGCTCTTGATCAAATATGTCAACAAAAACAAAAACAAAAAAACCTCATATTTAATAACAATACAATCAACCCTTAAAGCAAAAAAGCACATATCCTTTGTAAAATAAACAAAGAATCACTCCTGCAGGTCTGGGAAGGCTGGGTCCTAGAACTCTAAAGATTGGTTTCATGTTACCTTGTCATTTGTATCCCAATACGCAAATCATAGCACCATAACATCTCTATCGACCTTCAAATATGTGGATATCAAATTTCCCATGGGTATCATTGAGGATATGGGAAAAGTTGTCCATCATCGCATTACTCTGTCAACTCAGGGGATTATTCGAAGCAGTATTTTGAAAGGATATCCTACTCCCTCATATTTATTTTCT
Organism: Pinus albicaulis; assembly: GCA_034641835.2. Taxonomy (NCBI): domain Eukaryota; kingdom Viridiplantae; phylum Streptophyta; class Pinopsida; order Pinales; family Pinaceae; genus Pinus; species Pinus albicaulis. Next base: position 1,362,679,448 of record CM076581.1, read on the forward strand.
TCCTACATGGGAGGTCGCCGGGGTTTGTGAGGTTTTTCTTGCAACGTTTCAACTAGTTAGAAGCCCTAACTCCTTATACCACACAGACTTGTTGTGGACATGCGAAAAAAACAAAGAAATAACGTCTTAGCTATGATACTATTGATTCACACTTATACATGAATACAAAATAATATAAATATAGCCTAAGCACATATATGCAAAATAGATAAAACTTCATTTCATAATATCAAACAAGCAAAATATGCTTACATACATAATGCAAATAAACTAGCTCGAGGTGATGGTAGCATATTTCTTAGAAAGAGATGTGGTGGATACATGCCTCTAAGCTTTACATTGCAATGAGGCTCAAAGGCCTATTTATTATTGAGAAAAAATAGAAAATAAACATACAAAACCTAACCCTAGGAGACAAAGTGCCAAAATTGTGGGCCCTATTGGGGTAAATTGGGACATCAACTACGGAGTAGTAACTTCGGCATACGATCTTTGTTTGATGCACACAATGCCTCATTATGTACCTATCCCGAGGACTAAAACTTTAATTTTAAATGTCGGTTGCACATTAATTTTGTACGTTTTTACAAAAAAATGTCATTTATGGCCTTAAATAACTTCGGAAGTTAGGGACAGAAAAACTTCCAAAAATAATCAGAATTGTGCTACAACTAAGGAAACTAAAAAACTAAAAGAAAGAATGGTTGGGGTCCAAGTGGAATAGGTGGTCGCCATGAATATCCTTTTGGATCACAAATCTTGGATCACAATGTTGGAGATAGCAATGATCCTAGCAAGTTATGAATCGAGCTTGAGTCGATAGGGGTGTGAGATGATAGTAGAGGGCACCACCGGGTTTCATGCCATGGATATAGCCTTGATAAGAAAGGAAGACTTGCGGTCTTGTTACAAACCTCACACACTTTCTCTATACCGCAAAGCGACATCGCACATGCGAATCATTTATGAAGTAAAGGGAGAGGGCAAAGGACATCTCCCGGCTGGGTTTTATGATGGTAGTTATGATCGTTTAGGAGGAAGAGTGACTAGTGTAGTTACACGCTCTTTGGAAATCTTAGGGACTAAAGCAAAGGAGCCTCATGAGGTTATACACCTTTGTAGGAGAGTTCCTTTCTCCTCCCTATTATCGGTGACAACCAAGTATATTATCTCAATGTGCTTCTCTTATACTCTTACAGCAATTAATTCCATATATTGCTAGTTGGAGTTGAGTCTCGAACCGATGCATGGAGTTAGGGGAATGCCATCCATGAAATATGGGAGGAAAATTTTGTTTTTAGCAGTGGATTTTTTTCTGAATTACGTAAGTTCTATTTACTATGGAGATCATATTGTCTCGAATGGGAATATGCTTGAGGTCTATGTCTTCAGAGTTAAACCGTATATCATGTGCATGGATTATTGTGTTTATTTGCTTGTTTGTTCGGTAAGTATGGGTATTTAACAAACGGGGTCTCTTTGGCTAAGGAATCACTTGAATTGACTCTCTGTTTGGATTAATATGGATTGGGTATCTGGGTCGATGTTTCGGCATTTATCGATAGACCCATTTGAAAACCATGGGAAATTGTTTGGTTTTGGACACTTCTTGCTCAGCATTTGTGGTTTCTGTACGTAGTATCCTTACAAATTTAAGTTTATAGGGTGTGTCTTGGGACCTTTAGCTTATCTATTGCTGAGCTTGAGGTCTTGGATTTTATTTTGGGGTTTCATTTAATGTAGTGTTCGGTTGAAATGAAACATGGTGCATCGTACCCTTAGTAGAGGCTTCATGGCTAGTGGCGGTCATGGGCGCAACGAAATGCGGGGAAAAAATAGGGAAGCAACACACCCCAACCTCGCCAAACTGCGTGGTAGGGACACAAATCCACTATGGGACTTATTGAAGAATCAATCCATTCATACTAGACCGGCCACATTGCGCTTGATTCATCGATAATATCGGGTTGGGAAGAAGAATTAAATAAACGAAGTAGTTGGTGGAGAGTCGGATATGAGGAATGACAAGATTTGGTGCCGGATCTAGACATTCCAAGGTTGGTCCTCTCAATACAAACAAAGAAGTTTACTTGTCTTGGTGATATGAACATTGTGGCAAGATCTTTGATGAATCAACTATTCTTATCAAAAGCGATCCTAGTCTCACGAAATTGCAAGGTACTAGCTCATTTAATTCCATATTCGCGCGAATGCCTTCATAAATACATCGAAAAAAATATTTCATGTTTCCCTCACACCCGAGGCACTTGGTTAAGAGTGCAAAAAGACCCAATGCCCATGGACACTTGGGATGACTAGTATCATTTTGCATAATTTTTGTCTTTAATTACTATTATGTATAGATGAAGGGATTTACATACTTTTTTTTATTATGTAGTTATTTATATTTTAGGAGAGTTAAAGGTACTTAGACATATATATAGCTCTGGTGGACAATATTAAACTATAAGTTTTTGGATGGTTTATAATGTAGTTAGGTGGCCAAAAAGCTTGGTTTCCATTGGCGAGGTTAGGGCTACCTAACCATAGGAATATGGATGTAACTTTGCTTTTAGAAGAAAATGTATGAAAAGGTCCGACCAAGATTATAATTTCTTTTTATTTAATATAACATAAAATTATTTAACACACACACACACACACACACACATATATATATATAGATATATATGTATGTATGTATATATACATATACATATACATATACATATATACATATATACATATACATATACATATACATATACATATACATATACATATACATATACATATACATATACATATACATATATATATACATATATATATATATATATATATATATATATATATATATACATGTTACAACATAACCATAACTTTAGTTCAAAGCGTAATTGTATGACTATATACTATATATATTTAACTAAATTATAAATTAGTTATAACATCACATCACACACACACACACATATTGTTTATAACATAACATAGTTCTATGACTATTTAGGTAATAACAAGGTATTTAACATAACATAACATATAACTCTATAATTATTTAACATGTATAACATAAAGTTATTTAACATAACACACACCCACATATACAATAGCATGTAACATAAATATAACTATTTCATAACTATATATATATATATATATATATATATATATATATATATATATATATATAGATAGATTATAACGTTATAAAATATCATATAGCTAAATATATTATAGTTCTATATATATTGTTTTTATAACATAACATAATTCTATAACTATTTAACATAACATCAAAAAGTGTTTACATGGTTCCTTATTCTGTGGCACTCCTATATCGGTGAAATAGGTCAATCCATTAGGAAAAAGAATTAGGAAGCGGTAGTAGACATTAGGCTTTGATCGCCATAAATAACTAGAACATGTTGAAAAATTGTGTCACCATGTTTGAATTGAGGACCTCCAGGTCAATGCCCCTGGGTTGATCACTTCCATCATAAGAAGCTTGGGGAGGCAATTGATATTGAACATCATCTTAAGAATCTCAATGAGGATCATGGTTGAAAATTGAGTAAGATTTGGACTCCGGCTCTCTCCCTGTCCACCCCCACCCCCACCCTCTTGCTCTCTGTCTCAATTTATTTTATTTTCCTTATTATTCCCTTTTTAGGAGTTTATTTCTTTTCATCCTTGTCTTTAATTATTATTTACCCCCTCTTTTATTTCTTAATCTTTTCTTTATTCTTACCCTTGATATTATATTAATTGAATTATAAATATAATATTTATTAATTGAATCCTTTAAATAAAAAAATAAAAATAATACATATATGTATAATTTAAAATACATTTTTAATTAATTTATTATAATATTTATTAATTTATTAAATAACTAATTAAATTAACGGCTAGTTTAGTGACTAGTTTTTCAGCGACTAATTCCAGGAAAGAATGTTGCATCCACACTATTTATTCATTAAAATCCATGGACTTTTTCACTTTGTAGTGAGGATGAACCACATTAGTTGGTTCGAAATGTCAACTAAATCCTAATGATGTGATTAATCCGAAAGAAATTTATCTAAGTTATGGACCACAAAAGTCTTAGATCTAACATAATATAAAATTATTTAACATAACATAACATTATATATATATATATATATATATATATATATATATATATATATATATATCATAACGCAAAGTTATTTGACATAACACACACAGAAATATAGTAACATAACATAGTTTAACATGTATTGTCCATACCTATAACATAATATAACTATAATTTTTAACATAGCATAATTATTTAAAACATAACATATATATATATATATATATATATATATATATATATATATATATATATAAGTTCATGTTTCAATAATTCATCATTGATAAATACATTAAATCCATCATGAAAAGTGCATTTGGTCTACTGAATAAAATCATTTAGACTCTTTTATAATTTGTCCATATTGTTTCATTATGTAGTGTGTTGTACAAGAAACATTGTCTTTTATGCTTGCACCTAGTACACGTCATGTGACAAAGTCAAACATTAAGAACTTAAAGTATACTAGAGTTTTTGGTTGGCATGAAATTTTATTAGTTTTGTAAATAAGTTTATTTCAATTTTTTACATAAATATTTACATATTTATGCGCTATGAATAAAATGCATTATTTAGAAATAAGAAAATTTTTGAAGGTATATTTGATCACTTCTTTCGATTGTGTTTATATGGAACTCAATACTTTGATTGATAAATTATCAAAAAATGGACTCTAAAGTTTAGGACTTTGGGTAGATTATTTTGGTTTAGTTTAGAAATTATTTTTTTGTCAATATTCTTTTTAAGTAAACATTTTTTCTTGGATTAGTGTATATGTATTATGCTTAGGAATCCCATATACGCGCCCAACTACAGGCCATCACAGTGTGATGGTTTTTTTTATACGTGTTCGGGCTCGTGATAGATCATGTAACCCACCAAGATTTTATGTTCCCCTCATGGATATTTCCTCTGACACTTGTCGGAGTGTCTAAGACAATGCTTCTATCTCTGTTGATGATCATGCTACATCTAGTCAACCTTCTTCGCCTATTTCAAGTACACCTCCTGCATATTTAAATCCTCTGTAAAATTTATTTGTTTATGTCTTGCAATTGTCTTTAATTTTTAAATTGCCTTCAACTGATGTGTTTGAATTTAATGTATATGCTATTATGATTCTAGTTTGTTAATTATATATGTTAAATTATGTTCATGATTTCTTGGCCCTCAGCGGGATGAAGCTGAGGATAATAGTGCAACATCGTTCCCTCTATGGGATTATGCTACAACTCATACCACATTGGAGGATGTTACAACCTGTCATACGTGGATCATAGAAGAGATACGTAACATCGCTACCAATTCACCAAATCATCTTAACTTGTCTTTCGTACTGGATAAAATCAATAGGTTGATTGAGACATACCATAGGTTAGGCCCACATAGCGACCTCCTACAATCCATATAAAGGATTAGGAGGCATGAGGTGAGAGGATTATATACTTGGGACATGGTGAAATAGGCCCCCAAGGGCATTGATGTTTGTGGGGAGTTGTTCGACATCCATTCAGATCACCTTACTAGACATAGAGTTTTGATTCTATTGAAATATTTTAGGAATGTTGATGCAAACCCTTTTGTGTATGATAGATTCATCAGAGCTTGGGGACAATTCCCCCCACCATGACCAAGTCACCATTTATTTTTCCAAGCATTTATATGAAAATTTTGTGTTACATACGAGGTTGAATTACACTAATATTAGATCTCATTATTATGGACCTAGATTTGGATATACCTATGATTGCGATGGGGCTCATAGGGACCCTGGGCATGTGGCACCACCTCTGATATTTTTTCCACTACCATCCTAGAGATTGGTATTACTGACAAAGCTAGAGGAGCTATCACATCCCAATGGTGAGACTAGGGAGACTATTGTAAACAACATGTGGATGCCAATGGCTAGTGTGCATCTTTCATTAGATGTAGAGATTAGGATACCACCACTATTGCCTTGTGACCCTCAAATTCCCTTATACGATGATGCATTTCCCATGATTTTACCATTTGACCAACTTTTGGAATATACATGTATATATTGTGATGCCATTCGTGAGACTTATGTTAGGTATCCGTAGTTTGCAAGATTGGAAAATACAAATGCTGTAGAGCCTACATCAAAACCACTTTGGAATCTTAGGATCTAGCCCTCCTAGATTCAGAGAGGGATCTCTCTATATGAGTTTTTCAAAGATATGATCTTTAAGGCTTATGATATGATATTAGGCTAGTTATGAAGAACAAGGTTTTTGTTTTGGTTGGGCAGGCTAAAATGAAGATGAAGGAAGTCTATATGAAGGGTGAAGGTGTAAGTGACAGAATGGTTTAGCTGATAAGATAAGCAAGGAACAACATCAATCCATTGGGCTATGGAGTCATAAGAGGATTTAATTGCACAACAAGTTTCAAGAGTGGTCCATGGGGCAAGTCATCTATGTCAAAGGGTATATTTAAGTTTATTTTATGGAATGAAACATTAACAGTGGTGAAAGAAGAAAACACACAAGAAAGAACAAAGAACAACCTAAGATCAGGTAAGTACTTTCAAACTAGCCTTCTTTCAGCGTGCACTCAAAGGAAAGATAGAAAAGTAACCTAAGATCAGGTAAGTACTTTCAAACTAGCCTGCTTTTGATATACTTTCAAGAGAAAACATTAAAAACAAAGAATACCTTAAGATCAAGTAAAGACTTTTAACTTAGCCTGCTTTCAGCATATTCAAAGGAAAATTTTCATGATGAACATAAAAATTAGTCTAATCTATCAGGTAAGTTCTTTTAAACTAGCCTGCTTTTGACATACCTTAAGGGAACTTTTCAAAGCAACTGTTGGAGATAAACTAGAGGACAGGGCTAACCATAAACTTCTCCAGCTCAACTTTAATAAGAAAACTCTTCAAGAACATTCAAATACAATATCTCAAGTTGTTCTCAGGAAATATGGGCCTACCAACACTTCAATGGTTATACTCTATTGAATAACCTTCAAAACACATTTAGAAGAAAACATAAAAGATAAAGATTTATCAGTGAGATTTAGGGTACTTCAGAAGTAAATCATAATCTATATTTTTTTTTCTTTATCAGATAAAGTGGATAGAATGAAAACATAAAGGAAATAACAATTACAGTGAGAATAACATTACCATTGACATAGACCAGGATCCCATAAATCAGCCATTGTATTTGATGTTCAAACCAGTTACAATCTTCAAGTCCAGTGGGTCTTTATAGCTTCAAACTTCTCATCTCAGCTTATGTATCTTCAATTATAAATAGAGCTACAGCATGCTTTAACAACTATTTACATTCAACATGTATCTAAAGACCAACCTGTATACTGTCTTCTAGAGAAGTATTTATAAAAGAATGAGGAGTTGGAGTGAAAGAAGGCCTATCTGTTCAATTACTGCAGAGTAAGAGTTTCTTAGCCTTTGAAGGGCTAGATGGAGAAGTTTTTCAAATTTCTTAACTCTGCCAATTGATTATTACATTAAAGTTCATCAACTTCAGTCATTTTTGTTGACTTTGAGGGCTTTTGGTAGGCTGGCAATTAATTTTGAGTTGTCTTTAGAAATATCTCTGACTGTGTAATTAATATGCACATTTTTAGATGAAATCAGCTAGTAGGTGGAATTTTGAGAAGTAATAGCCTCAATGATGTGGCATTTGGAGGCTTATTTTACTAATATGTCTGCTTTTGTGGCTTTAAAACATTGTTATAACTTTGATTCTACTTCATGCCCTTATAATCATCTTCAGGGCCTTTAAACTGTATCTGCTGACTATGTTTCCTTTCAAAGTGTGTTTTAATATTGAAACTGCATGATTTAAACCTTTAATCTTGAAACCTTGTGCTTTAATCCCTCAAACAGTGCTTTATCCTTAACTGTCGGGTTTTAAACCCTTCTAATCTTTAATATTTGCTTTTGATCTCTTTATCTGTGTTCCTTGCCTTTAAACTGTAAGATTGTCTTTTTAATCTTCAACCTTATGCATTAATCCTTTTAACTTTGACTATTCGATGGGCCTTTCCCTTTGATCCACTATTTTATTCTTTAACCGCTTTGTCCTTTTTTATTTAAATTGTCCTTTGCCTCATTCAAATTGATTTAGAACATTGGTTATGCGCTTTTGGACTGTATCTAGACCGCTAGGGTCCACATCTTTGGCCCTGTCCCTTATGAACTATGGGGAGGGTTTCCGCTTCAAGGACCATTACAGAACCTACGAAAAACAACACAATATGTTATAAAAACCTGCGATGTGAGGATGAAACTTCTTCGGAGGCTGGTGGAGGCGGAGGAGCATATGCAGAGGAGATGAAATGCGGGTGGAGAAGGAGATTTTCATGACGGAGAGGCAAAAATCTGCGAAAACCGCATTAGATTTGAATATAGGCGCAAAGAATAGCTTGGCGGTTTTGTGAAAACCGCCAGCGATTTTCGCGCAACAAATGGATGGTAAGTGGTTTAGCCTGGAGGGAATGTGATCCAATTATCACGCGACATGCGTCCTCCCCAAACCACTCTTTTCGCGCAGTTAATGTTTGATTGATTATTTTGGGAAATGGGTGCGAAATAGATTGTAAGTCGTTGGATCTGGGGGTACAGATCCAACGATTAGAGAGGAACGCGATGGAGAGAGATGCACGGGTGAGGGAAATAGTGGAAGCCAGGTGTCAGCGTAGGATTGGAGGAGCGGAAGGGTAGTGGGAGGTGGGACTGGAGTGATGACGTGGGTATTACGTCAGCTAATTTTTCGGGCAGTAGAAGGGCTTTTTAGGTCGGGAAACCTTAGTTTCCAATGTAAAAATGAAAAATTGTGGTCATAGATAAATACAAAGGGAAGAAGGTTTTTACAAAAGGCGCGGGGGATAAAAGAAAATGAGGGAAGGGGCTTAAAGAAATGGGGAGAATGAGGTATTATGGAGGAGTATGTGACCAGGGGCCAAGGAAGAGGGGCTTATCGCATCGGCGAGGGGGAAAGGGAAGTGAAGTAATAAAATTTAATAGCGTTGATGTGATATAAAACGTTGCAATGCGATGAGCACTGGTGCCCGATCACGGGGCTTGATCATATGATGGAGAAAGAGCAGGGAGCTAAGCCAAAAGGGGCTAAAGCCTGTGTTACAAAAAAGGGTGTGCTTAGGCCAACAGAGGGGTTTTTATGGGTTTTTTTCAAGTTCTAATAGTTAAAAGGGAGGGTTTTTAAACTATAAAAAGGGTTTTATATCTTTGAAAAAGGGATTTTTGTAGGATTTTTAGGAGAATGAAAGGTAAATGAGAAGGATTTTTTAGAGGGAAATGAGTGATATGGGGGCATGAAATGATCAAAATGGAGCCTTTTTAGAAAACAGATTTCCTTGGGAAGAGCGATATTTTGAAGGGAACAGCAGGCTAAGGAACAACACTGGTAGGGAACAACATTGTTAAGGAACAACGTTGTTAAGGAACAGAAAGCTTAATTGGTGGATTCTTGAAAGGAACATCACTGCTTTTGAAGGAACAGTAGTCAAGGAACAACATTGTTTAAGGAAAAACACTGTTAGGGAACATCACTTTTAGGGAACAGTAGACTTCAAGAATGAGCATTTTTGTATGAAAACAATCTCTTGAAGGCTTAGGACTTGATTTAGCCATCATTTGCTCTGTCAAAAATTTACTGATGGCTAACAACTTAGAGGGTGCATGGCTTGCATGACACATACCAAGTACATATATATATATACATAACTTTTGACTCTTATTATCAAATTATGAATAATTATTTACATTAATTTATAGTTTTTATTAGATTGCATTTATATTAATAAGTTGATGATAACATGTAGACACATCCAAACTACATGGATGACCTTATAAGGTTATCTGAGGGGGGAGTTGATCATACAGGCCATCCTCAACCAGAGCATGTTTCCATGGATTCTCCTCCACCTCCACCTCATATGTTCACTAATGTGGAGTGTCACTATGTACAACCACATGGACCAACATTTGAGGTAAAAAAAATTATTCTTAAGATTTCAACATTTTCTTTTTTTAACTTACACATATATGATAATTGATTTTTAGACTAACTATAATTTGTCCTTTCCATTGTGTACACAAGCCCATATGCAAAGTGTCGTTGATGTCGTTGTTATGTGGAGACATGAGTGGGATGTTGGTTTTAGAGGCAATAACGATGCGGGTTCATCGACGCAGACCCCAATCATTAAGCCACATGCATGGGAGCACCAAACCTAGATTCATTAGACTCTCATCCTATTTGACTTTAATTTGGACTCGGCTAAGTTTGGTAGATTCGTGTATATGTAATTAAAAATGTGTTTCAAAATCATTTATTTCCATATTGTTTATTTTGTACGAATAATGATCTAATTAATTTGAATTTGAATGTGTTATATTGCAGTAGCAGCTTATGGACTTTTACTTGGTGCAACGAAACTCGAATAGGATTTTGTTGGTACTTAGAGTGTCTTAGTTTGTATATTTTCAGGATCATTTCATAGGGCACATTCACATGTGATACAAACTTTGTATATTTTCATACATGGACAATTTACGTATGTACATCATGGACATTATTTTAATTTATGGATTCTTATTATTTTGGTTTATGGATGTTCATGTGATGTTTGTAATTTGAATATATTTTCATATGGATAGTTTATTAATACATGTATTCACTATTTCAATTTATGGATATGTATTAATATTGTTTATGTATGCTCATTAGTTTCTGAAGTTCATGGATCTGTTAAAATTATTTCGCTAATTCAAAAAAAATATATATATTATAAATTTTATTAGTAAAATATGTCTTCTATTTTTATTTCTATTTTCATAAACTAAGAAAATAAGTACAATCTTAACTTATGATGCAAGTCACTTTCATACTTAAAATTAACTAAACTATATCATGTATCAATTTAATATTGAACATGGAAATAATTCCAATAATGCTTCATATTGGCTTGTAGATAATGTTTTTTAGTGAAATCAACATATATGCTATTAAAATTAGATTGTTTTAATTATAAAGTCATATATATATATATATTATTTTTTATTTTTATTTTTATTTTTTTCCTTTTTGTGACCCACCTATATACCATTGCATGGACAATGTTTTTAAGTATTTCAATTAATTTCTTATCTCAAGATTTAATTACAAAACACAAATAGGATTGAAATAAGTTTTATTGAATTTTAAAAATGTCACCTAAACAACAAATTGGTTTTGGTCAATATTATTTATTTTAAGATTATCTACAAGAGCTTAGTCATAACATGATATAAGTCAATTGTATTGAAATTTAATAAAATAGGTGAAAAAAAATATATGACAACCTTTCTATAATGTTATCAACTTTCCTAAATTTACAATTAGCTATCAAAATATTTCAATCAATTCCTTATGATGGAAATATGTTTTATTCAATTTTAAAATACGTGGAGATGTAAAATTTACAAATACAAGTTTTTTTTTTCAATTTTATTTTGTTTGAGGTTATCTACAAAAGCTTAGTTATAATGCATGTCGTCAATAATTTTTTTGTGCTTACACTGGAATCAATGCACGATGTTATACTAATTACCTTAAAATTAATGTACACAATATATTTAGTTACATCAAATCAGAAATCAACATCTTCACTGAAATCAATGCATCTAATGCAAGAAATCAAATAAGATGAGAAATCAACATCTACACCAAAAGCAATGCATCTGATGCAAACAAAAAAATATGATTATAAATCAACATCTACACTTAAATCAATGTATCTAATGCTGCAAGCAATCAAATAGGATTATAAAACAACATATGCAATTAAATCAATGCATCCATTGTTAGCAATCAAATATTATTAGGAATCAACATTTACACTGAAATCAATGCATCTAATTAAATCTCAATCAAACAAGATTAGAAGTTAAATTCTTTAATGAAATTAATGTATCTAATGCAAACAATGAAATAGAATTAGAAATCAATATTCACACAAAAATCAATGCATCTAATGCAATAAATCAAATAGGATTAGAAATCAACATTTGTACATTGAAATCAATGCATCTAGTGCGAGCAATTTTCTTCCCTTTCTCCCCCCCTCCATCTATATCTATATCTACTTCCATATCTCCTTATTTGTCTCTCTATCTCACCCCTCGCCCCGCCCCCCCATATAGATACATTCCCTCTCTCTATATCTATCTATCTCTCCCTCCCTCTCTCTATCTCCCTCTTCTTCTATCTCTCCCACTTCCATCTATATCACTATCTCCCTTTGTGTCTCCTTCTTCATCTCTCTATAACAACCCACAAACATACACATTTTTTCTCCATATATATCTATATCTCCATCCCTTCCCTCTCCCTATCTCTCTATATTCCCCTTCTCTCCCTCTATCTTCCCTTATATCTCTCTTCCCTCCTACTCTCCTCTCTCTCCATCTCTCCGTCTCCCTTGTCACTCCCTTTCTCTCTCTCCATCTCCCTTGCCACTCCCTCTCTCTCTCTCTCTCTCTCTCTCTCTCTCCACCTTTATCTCTCTATATATATTTCTTATTACCTCCCTCTCTCTCCCCCTCCAACTCCATCTCTCTCTCCCTCCCTCTAGATTCATCTCTCTCTTCCTTTCTCTCCCACCTCCCTCTCTCTCTCTCTCTCTCTCTCTCTCTCTCGATTCGTCCTACCACTCTATTGACTATTTCCCTCCATATCTCATTCTCTCCCCCCTTCTATCTATCTCTCCTTCTTTGCATTCCCCAAACATACACACTCTCTCTCCATCTCTCCCTTGTCACTCCCTCTCTCTCTCTCTCTCTCCACATTTCTCTCTCTATATGTTTTGAGCTTCTTCCTTCACTATCTTTTCCTCCAACTCCATCTCTCAAGCTCTCTCTCTTTCTTGGAGACTCTCTCCTCCTCTCCCTCTCTCCATATTTGTGTCCCCCTCTCTCTCTCTCTCTCTCTCACCCTTCTCTCCCACACTCTCCTCTACATTTCAAATTTTGTAAAATAATTTGACAATTAAAATACTATGCTTAAATATATATATTTTTTATTTTGATGTTGTACAACAATTTTTTTTGTATAATATATATATCAAATGAAATATTTCTAATGTGTTGTACAATCACCTGAAGGGAAAATTATAATTTTCCATGGGAATATTATCTAAAATTTTCCAAAATATTAATCTTCTAGCTACCTCAATCAAAGATACATAGAGTGCTTCGTTTCTTCTTTAAATGTAGCTTTATGATATGATTATTTCAATATTATATATTTTATTATGTTAGATTTATAAAAAAATAGGTTAAATAAACTTAACATATTGAGTCATCTTGTATGAATTTTGTGTGTTAATGACTCTTTTGTTGATGGGTACTACATATATCAACCACATTTATTAATTTGGTTGTGCTATTATATATAATATAATTTTTTTTAATATTATATTAAAGTTAATAATATTATATTAATCCAAAATCAATAAATTTAATATTAACATTACAATATATTAATACTATTTTTTATATTAATATCATATTTCATAATTTTTATTTAATAATAATAATAATAATAATTTTTAACATTAATATTAAATTTAATAAGGTTTCTGCATGACATGTAAAAAAATTTATAATAAAATTTGGAATTATAAAATGTGGTCAAAACTTAAATTATATCATTCAATTTTTTTTAGCTCAATCGAGCCATAACGCTCAATCGATTTCCTATTAGCAACATATATAGCTCGATCGAGGGTTTGCATAAACATTGATGAATCTATTTGAATTTGAAATTTAAATGCTTGGAGCTTCTGAAGTCCTAAAATCCACAATTCTAGCACCCCTTCTACAAAATTTCCTACAACACCACTTTGTTCCCAACTAGTACACTTAGGGAAAATTTTGTCCTTAGGTGGTGGAGTTGATCAAGTTGAATTCATGAAATAATCCTCTATCCAATGACATATGAGTTTGAAATTTTCGAATTCATATGATATTTTTCATCTAATTTATTTTAAACATAATGCTTGAATTTTTTTTGAACAATTTTAAAGAAGTTAAATAAAAAATCAATATCATAAAATATACAAAATGAAAAAAATTATTTAAATAGTTGAAAAAAAAACTTACTAACACATGCATACCTCTTTCTCTTTGTTTAGATCATGCTCATATATATATATATATATATATATATATATATATATATATATATTACACATTTCAGGATAAAGTATGCTACGTGAACTCATGCATACCTCTTAAGATGTGTGAAAATTTGTAAGGACAAGAATTTCATTTAATGAAAAATTGACATATTATAAGACACTAGATATTTTTGCAAAAAATATCATTAGGACAAAAACATAATTCTCCACAATTTATCTTTTTACTTTGAATCAAAATTCACAGTGCTTATATGAATTTTGAGGGCTTCAATTCTATATAAGAGGAAAAACTTGAAATTTCATCGTCACATTTGGCCCAAAAGTGTAACCCATCTTCATGCATTCACCCATGAGTAATACGCTTTAGTAATGTAAGTTAAAAAAATTTATAACATATTTATGTATATACTAAAAAAAGAATAATAAAAAAATTTAATAACAAAGAAAATATACATTTGAAAACTTCTAAAAAATATAGTGAATAAGCAAGTACAAATAATATACATGTATAGAAGGAAACCGGGTCTACACCCAGAATTTTGTAGCAACACAAAACAATATTGAATGTCAAATTGGAAACTATGACAATATAATATAAGATAGAAGAAATCTTAAATATAAAATATGTAGCATTAACATATATACAGTCAAATATATGGCAGTAGGAAGACATTTTCTTTTAATGCCATATAGCTATAAATTCAGAATGTATAGAAGCTAAACAACAGTTTAATAAACCATATGAATACAAAATCTATAATTACGATGTCCTTTTTAATTAAATCCTTCAGAGATAGTAATGTATATATAAACACACATAAAACCAAAATAGTCCAGGTAAATTGGGACTTAATCGAATAAGCCTCCTTTTAAACAGATATATATAACTATAAAATGCGGTATTATGCCCAATTTAAATATAAAAGGAAAACACCAAGTAGGAATTCTTAAATACCATGACTAAGATATATGCTAAGAAATTTTTGGAGACAATACATATTGTCTGTATTGGACGAATTTCTCCATACAAATGAGAAGCTAGTGAGTTTGTGAGGTAGTTCCAACCTGGAGAAGGAAACCTAATGAATTCTTGTGTCTAATAATTGAGAGTTCCAGTAGACAACTCCAGAGGTCGAGCGAGTCCCGAGATGAGAAGTACCTGGAAAAGATAGTCTCACCAACACATTTGTGTTTAGTATGAGTTTTTAATTTATAAAAATAAATACTTAAGGACCAGTAGCAGAAGGAATAATGCCAAGGAAATGCAACAATACCTGGTTAGGTCTACGTCACGCTGGAGTAGAAAAGAAATTAGCAAATTAGAATCCTCAACCAGTCAACAGAAAAGGAGTTTGGTAAGAGAGACAACTTCTTACATATTGAAACTTCTTATTATAGATATTATAAAGTTCTGTGAAACTCTATTAAAATTAAGAACACGAAGATAGATAAAATAAAGTAAAACTATATCGGAAAACCTGAGATCTTAGGCTGGTCACAAAGGGAGAAAATACTACCTCTAACTTACCAGGAGCATACCAAGTGGAGAAAGAGTATAATGCAAGAAAATACAAATGTTATTTTGTAATGTCATTGTAGAGGTGATTGTACCATTACTCAATAAACGAGAAAAGATTATATCAAAACATGCATAGACATAAAATCTTGACTGTGGAAGAAGTACCATAACAACAAAGGAGGAAAATGCCCTCAAAAACCCTACCAGTAAAATAAAAGAAGGAAATTTGGGTATATAGTCGAATGTGTTTAAACTACCAAACGTAAAGCATTTCTATCGAATAGAGATAGAAACCCTAACTCCATTCCTGAAATCAAGGTTATATCTACATCTGATACTGGTGCAGACATCCCTATCGACTGCATTTTGGGCAATGTATTTTTGGCAGCAGTAGAACCACATGGATCAGCGAGGTTAGAAAATAACAAAGCTGGTTATTTCATTATTGTGCCCAGCACAAATGGGAGTCCAAAGACGATCAAGTTGCCTTATATATCCACTCCCAAGATGGTCCAAGCCATGGAACAATTAAAAATGGCCAGTAATAAGCTTGAAGATTTAAAAGATTTGAAGGCAACATTGAAAATTGGAGAATAGTTGGAGTCTCCACAGGTCAAAAAGAAAATCTCTATTTTAAAATAAAAATTTGAAGCAGAATGATGTGCAGAAGAGCCAAATGCTTTTTGGCACAGAAAACAACACTCTGTTGAATTGCCTTACAAGTCAGATTATGAAGGAAGACCTTGTAAGAGTAAGGCAATCCCCATGAACAAAGAATACAGAGACCTATGCAGCAAAGAAATTGAAGATTTGCTGAAGAGGAAATTAATAAGAGAGTCTGAGAGTCCTTGGAACTGTTATGGCTTCTCTGTAAATAAAAGATCATAACAGATCAGAGGTATTCACAGATTAGTCATCAACTATAAACCTTTGAACATTGTTCTTGCAAATAATACATATCCAATTCCACATAAGAGTGAATTGTTGGCAAGAATTGCAGACACCAAAATATTTTGAAAGTTTGACATGAAGTCAGGTTTCTGGCAAGTGGCGATCAAGGAGGAAGATAAATGTAAAACCACATTCAGCGTCCCAGCAGGGCACTATGAGTGGAATGTTATTCCTTTTGGGTTAAAACATGCACCATCCAAATTCCAAAAGTTGATGGATTCCATTTTTAGACCATATTTTGAGTGGTTGATTGTATATATAGATGATATTTTGATTTTCTCAAAAAAATTGCATAATCACTTTAGACATGTAAATATTTTCCTAAGAGTTGTAAAGAATAATGGCCTGGTTCTTAGCAAGAAAAAGATAGAGATGTTTCAGACCTCTATCAAGTTTCTAGGCCATACAATTAAAGAAGGACATATCTCTTTGCAGAAACATGCTTTAGAGTTTGCAAACAAATTTCCAGATGTCATCATGGACAAAACTCAGCTGCAAAGATTTCTTGGATGTTTAAATTACGTGAGCAGCTTCTACCAAGACTGTGCCAAGGACAGATCCTTGCTAAACCAAAGGCTTAAGAAAGATCCAAAGCCTTGGACTGTGGCACATATTGAAGCAGTCTGAAATATCAAAGCTAAGGTAAAACATCTTCCTATCTTGTTTGTTGCAGATGATGATGCTGACAAGATTGTTGAAAGTGATGCCAGCAATGAAGGATGGGGAGGTATCCTTAAACAAAAGAAAGAAGGCATAGAGCAAGTTGTACAATTTGCATCAGCTAAGTGGAGCCCAGCAGAGAGAAATTACTCTACTATTGAAAAAGAAGTTAAAGCTGCATGGAACTTTGTGGATAAATTTGAAATCCACTTGATTAATAAAAAGTTTCTTCTAAGGACTGACGCATCTGCTATGAAGAAAGTCTTGACCAAAGATATCAGGAAAGCTAGTGAGGCCAAATTTTCCAGATGGCAAGCCCTATTTGCTAACTTTGAATTTGATGTAGAACATATCAAAGAAGAATAAAATAGCCTTCCAGACTTTTTGAGTAAAGAGCATATTTAGCAGGCACAAGTCATGATGATTGTGACTGAATGGGATCCTAATCAGCAACAAGAGGTGCTCAGGTCCATACCTGAAAATAAGAGCTGGTCAGAATATAGAGACACATGGAAACCAACCTGGCAGCTAAGAAATACTAAGGTATTGGATGAAAATTTGCAGCCACATACGGATATCAGCATTTAGTGCCAGAAAGAAAAGTGTATCCAAAAGGAAGTAAATGGATACATGACATGGTCTATTCAAAAATCATGATGGATGCCCCTGTAGCCGAAGAAAGCCTTTCAAATGATTTCCATGATATCAGTATGATTTGGTCAGAAGAAGGTGACAGGCGCCGAATATATCACCGATATTTTTGTATAAATAGGACAAGAGATTCTGCTTGGACTATTGGCAGTGCACTATGGCTGGGGAATAATCCTTCATTGATCTTTCCTCACATTTTCTATGATTTTGCAGGGTACAAAAAATTATGGTGGGAAATATTAAATTTTGATGGTAAAGGAGAGACCCACTACACAAAGATCAAATTCGGGCCTACATGGATAATGCAGAGAAATAAAAAAAGTGAATGGTTACAAAGCTGGTGGAATGACTATGGAGTCAATAAAACTGATATAGACCCAGTTTATCATGAATCCTGTATTCAAGACCACTGCAATTGGTGTTTTGAAAGAAACATTGAATGTTTTCATCCTACATATGATATTGTAAAGGGCCTCCTAAATCTTGACGATGGTGATATTCTACATCAACACATGATTCGTTACCATGAATGGCTAGTCATGACAAAAATTAAACACCAAATTATACTTGGAAAACCTATGATTTCCAGGCGTATTTATACAAAATCCTAGGATGAGAACGTCTACAAGAGACTCAGGTTTCCAGGTATTTCCATCCTTGAAGAATATAATCATGAAATCAGAATCACCTAGTGGTTTTCGTGGGTTCCATGAAAAATATCCACATTGTAATATTGTCTAGTCATAGACTTACAGTGACCAGTTTTTCCGTGGGTTTTCTAGTAAAAAGCCTCCACAGTGTAAATATTCTTTATCACAGTTTTCGTGGGCCTTCTGTACTTAAAGGTATCCACTTTGTATCTGTCACTCACATGTCCATGTCCAGACTTGGAATCTCTATGCGAATGTAGCCTCGGTGTTACCCGAAAGCAATGATTCCAAATCCACGTCTTTAAATCATATCTAATCCGATTTGATTGGTTGTCCCCCCTCTCATCCTATATACAGAGGGTTAGGCTCCTTCAATTGGCATCGGATGTTAGAGAGGCATAGAGTCTTAGTCTGGTGTGTTTTAGAGTCGGTGTCTGCAAGCTTTAAGCTTGATCTGCTTGCAACACGAAGTTCAGAGCCAAGTCCATAGATCGATCTGAAAAGCCTACGTATCAGTGTGCTCGACACTGATAAGAACCTAAAGTGGCCAGATCTCATAGTTGAGTCTGTAAGTTTGTATGTGTGTTTTTGTTCCATAGACTGAGTCTGTAATTGGCCAGGTAGCCTCCAGATAGCTATCTCATTCATTGAGAAGCGTATACTGGTAAATGCAATTACAATCCATCTCAGGAAAGAACATCTAAGCCTGTAAGACAAAATTCTGTAAATCTTCTGAATCTAATAAAGAGAAAAAGTTTTCCACATATTTGAGTACTGTAAACTCTATGCTTTTTGCTATTGATTTAGTATTATTGTGAGATTGTGTTACATCAGAGGTTCGCCAGAAGTTCACCAGAGGTTCGCCAAAAGGCAGAAGGGATGCCAGACCGTAAGACGAGAAGGGAGCCGTGAAGAAAGGTCGACAGAGCGTGAAATGCCCCAGTAGGTTCGTGTATGGGTTCATGTATGGGTTCGTGTATGAGTAATTGATATCACAGTAAGAAGAGACTCAACAAGGCCAAGCCATCCTATGTTGTTGTTGCAAGCTTCAGTCAGGAAGCCCCTGCAAGAAATTGGTATCAGAGCCAGTTTTGTTTGTCTGGTTCGTTAAGGTTAGTACTCAAATCTAAACTCTTTGAAGAATGGATTCATCAAGAAGATTAGTTTCTTTCTGTGAAATAGAAGATAAAGATCAAGCTGAGAAAAATCCTCTAAGAGATATGTTTGCATCATCTTCTAGTCATGTTATTAATTCTGCTGAGTTAGAATATATATAAAGTCAGCCATCTACAATATGGCAGTTACCAGTTATTAATGCATCCGATGTATATTCTAATCTTTCTGCATTCTATTTGATTGCTGCCACTAGAATCTCCATAAAGGAAACTATTAGTCAAATTCAAGAGAATTTTGAAAGTGTGCAATCCATTCCCCTTCTAGATCCTAAAGCTCTTTAGGCTGAAGCAAAGAGATTAAAAACCCAGTATCTCCATTTAGGTTGTATTCGGGTTGGGATCAGTGCTCTGACACACAGAGGGTTAGAAACATTCGTACTTTCCGTTTTCATAGATTTAACACATAATAAATATACAGATTCTTTTATAGGAGGGAAATAGAAGAAGAATCTCCCTCGGGAAAATAAGCCCACATTTTTCCAATATATGAACCATTAGAAATCCAGTATACAAGATACCCTGCTTCTGACCTAAATGGAAAAGGGAAGATTCTAGAGGCCTATACATTCCACCCAGATGCCCACAGAGAATGGAATGTGGATAATTTGAATGTAGGCCAGATAAGACAAATTCTTGATATGATGTTCACTGAATACAAATTGATGTGCTTAAGAGGTAAGTCTAAATTTGAAGCCTGTAAAACTCTTATTCAATGTTTTACTGGTATTTTATTAAAATGGTGGGAGATAGAATCATCACCAACCCTCATAAGAAAAATGGAAAATGAAGTCCTAAGGGATGAACAAGGTGACATCATTCACAATTCTGATGGTACTCCTCAAAACAATATGATAGGAGCTTTGACTTCCATGATTTTGGAACA
This sequence comes from Pinus albicaulis, assembly GCA_034641835.2. Lineage (NCBI taxonomy): Eukaryota > Viridiplantae > Streptophyta > Pinopsida > Pinales > Pinaceae > Pinus > Pinus albicaulis. The sequence goes on from CM076581.1 coordinate 1,362,700,260, forward strand.
CTGGTGTGGTTCAGAAATAGAGATAGCTGATAAAAAATAAGAACTCCTTTTGGTGTTGTGCACTTGGCTGAGAAATGCTTCAAGAAGCTTATTTTTCATATCTCCTTCATCAAGTGCTCTTATTTGAGACAGAATTTTTAATTCTGCATCATCAGCAGTCTGTGCCATGAGGAATTTTTTTTTAGCCTGCTAGAAAGAATGAGATTCTTCACAATCAGAAGAATCATTGTTAGAAGAACTAGATTCAGATTGACAATCACATTCATCTGAATCCGAACAAAAATATGTGGCTTGGACATATAATTCCTCTTCAGAAGAGGAAGAATATGAACTTTGAGAATCAGAGGTGTATTTTTCTTGAAATTGCTGTAATTGTTCTCTCATGACAATATTTGGGCAATTTTCAGTTCTATGATTTCCTGAACCACATCTAAGACATAGTGTTAGAGTTTCAATTTTCACAGCTTTCTTGTTTCGAACAAAATACTGAGATTTCTTACCTCTGTTCCTTTTAGACTCATCTTCATCTGGAAATTGAAGTATGACCTGTTTTGCCACACAACCAGCAGGTCAACTTATCCCATTTCTCCTGCTTATGAGACTGCAGATGGATGTCAGATGGCTGATAGTAATGAATCTTGGGGATATATTTGTAATATCCCTTTCTTGACTTCTGATGACCCCTTTTGTTTCTGATGTACTTGGTTGGATGGCCTTTGGCCTGTTTTTGTGCTTTCTTTGCCTTTTTCTTTGCCTTTCTTCTTTTTACAACAGGATCATCTAAAGAAAGACCATATTTATGGCAAATAGATTTGCTGTCCGACAGCTTTGACAATTTCTGCAGAGACTTGTTCACTTTCATGTTAGTGCATAATCCAACCATGGTTTTACTAATGATGGTATATATTTTTCCCCATGTATAAGACTCAAATGGTAATTGAAAAGCATCTTACTGTCTAAGCATATCAACAAATTTAGAAGGAAGTGTAGCAAGATATACTTGTTTCCAAAGTAAATTCTTTGGGTCTTTTACTACAAATATTATTTGCTTCCAATCTCTATCAAAGTCTTCATACTGTGATAGCTTATGGCATTTTATTTTCATGAGAATCATCTCATTTTTATCAGCTATCTCTATTTATGAACCACACTAGTGTTCCAGAATCATGGAAGTCAAAGCTCCTATCATATTGTTTTGAGGAGTACCATCAGAATTGTGAATGATGTCACCTTGTTCATCCCTTAGGACTTCATTTTCCATTTTGCTTATGAGGGCTAGTGATGATTCTATCTCCCACCATTTTAATAAAATACCATTAAAACATTGAATAAGAGTTTTACAGGCATCAACTTTAGACTTACCTCTTAAGCACATCAATTTGTATTCAGTGAACATCATATCAAGAATTTGTCTTATCTAGCCTACATTCAAATTATCCACATTCCATTCTCTATGGACATCTGGGTGGAATTTATAAGCCTCTGGAATCTTCCCTTTTCCATTTAGGTCAGGAGCACGGTATCTTGTATACTGGCTTTCCAATGGTTCATATATTGGAAAAATGTGGCCTTCTGTTCCTGAGGGAGATTCATCTTCTGTTTCTTTGAATAAAGAGGCTACAGTGATCTTTTCTGTAGTTTCTGCCTCTTTACTGGACTGAAATTCTTCTCTAAGAAGAAGGTAAGGAAATTTTTCAACTGGTTTGACAGGGTGCTATATCTAAATATTTATTTTATGAAGAAAATATGTTGGGACTGGTTTATCAACAATCTTTATTTGAGCTTTATCTAACTGTACAGAAAGCTTCTCTATCAATCCTTGGGTAGAGTGGAATTCTTTTTCAACTTTCACCTCTACTGCTTCAATCTTTTCCAAGGATTCACTGGAATTACTCTTTATATAATAAGTTGAAAATTGAATATGATTTAAGAGGAGTTCGCCAGAATTTCACTAGAGGTTCGCCTAAAGGCAGAAGGGACGCCAAACCGTAAGAGGCAAAAGAAGCCGTGAAGAAAGGTCGACAGAGCATGAAATTCCCTAGTAGGTTCGTGTATGGGTTCATGTATGGGTTCGTGTATGAGTGATTGATCTCACAGTAAGAAGAGACTCAACAAGGCCAAGCCAGCCTATGCTGCTGCTGCAAGCTTCAGTCAGGAAGCCTCTGCAAGAAATTGGTATCAAAGTCAGTTCTGTTTGTCTAGTTCATTAAGGTTAGTAATCAAATCTAAACTCTTTGAAGAATGGATTCATCAAGAAGATCAGTTTCTTTCCGTGAAATAGAGGATAAATATCAAGCTGAGCAAAATCCTCTAAGAGATATGTTTGCATCATCTTCTAGTCGTGTTATTAATTCTGCTGAGTTGGAATATATAGAGAGTCAGCCATCTGCAAGACGGAAGTTACCAGTTATTAATGCATCCGATGTATATTCTGATCTTTCTACATTCCATTTGATTGCTGCCACTAGAATATCCATAAAGGAAACTATTAGTCAAATTCAAGAGAATTCTGAAAGTGTGCAATCCATTCCCCTTCTAGATCCTAAAGCTCTTCAAGCTGAAGCAAAGAGATAAAAAACCCAGTATCTCCATTTGGGTTGTATCCAGGTTGGGATCAGTGCTCTGACACACAGAGGGTTAGAAACATTCGTACTTGCCACTGTCAGAGATTTAACACATAATAAATATACAGATTCTTTGATAGAAGGGATAGTAGCTCCACTATCAAATGGGCCAGTTTATTTTGATTTCTATCCAAATTTCTCAGTATATGTTTATGACGAACATATAAAGGACATTCTGCAGTTGCAAATCCAAACCTCTGGATTTGATATGAGGAAAAACAGGAGTAATACCTCTATTCAAACTAGAGGGTGTTTCAGACACACTAATACCTTGTATCTTGCTGTCCTTCATGCTCCTATTCAAGACTCTAAGGCCAATGTGGTTGTTCTAACAGATTCGAAAAATCAGAATATAGAACACCAAATCATTAAATGGGAAGATCTAAGTTTCCCTGAACATTGGGTTGTAAATAATCCCAAACCTCCCGGTATGCAGAGTATCACGTCTGCCAATGTCCAAGAAAATAAATCTTTTGATGTCATCTCCTTTCCCAGAAGATCTATTATTGACCGCCGAAGAATTGAAAATCTCTGCAAAAGTTCACCATTGTACAAAAGCCCTGAAGTTGTTGATTCTGCTTGTTCTTCTCAATCCACTGTACATTGCCAGCACATTGAGTTGTTTGAATTTGCCCAGTTAGTTAATTTTAATTCTATTGAAGTTATTTTCCCAAGCTGTAAATCTGCTGTAAATTTAAGCTGACTTGCTGAATTGGTCATCGACTATAACCATCATCCCATGACAGGAGAAGCCCCACCTTCCACATCTGTCAATCCGTGTCCAAACCCAAAATGTTCAGACATTCCATTTCCACATGAGTCTAATCATGTGATGATGATGCATAGTCTACCTTCAATAGAAAATGAAGACCCTAGGCTGACATAGATATTCAACAATTTAAGACCTCTCGGTATGCCCAGATATGGTATTGGATACTTGGAACAATTGAATTATTTGATTCCAAGTAGCAGATTTAAAGATATTCCTGCTGATTACAAAAAGCCTTCAATCCTTGAAATTTATAAGTTATTTTCTATTATGGATGGATGTCCAAAGCATAAAATAGATACCCATTGGATGAAAGCTATGTTAAATTGGGATCTAGTAACACATCCTAAAGCTGATGCTTTTGATAATAACACTAGCAGAGAAGAAAGAATCAGGCTTGCTACAGAATGGAAGGAATACATGGACTATAATAATGAATAGATATCTTTCTACTCTTGGAAGAAGATATCTGAAATAGAAGTTGGCATGATGACAGACATAGCTACACCTTCCACTTCACAACATTCATGGACTACCCTTTATGGTAGTAAGGTTGAGACAAGTAAAACCTTCCATCCTTACAAAGGCATAATATTGGGAGAAGCTCAAAGTTCTGCAAAAGAAATCCCCTTAGTACTTAAGGATGACAATGCCTTAGGTATAGATGGAAGGATCCAAAAAGTGAGTGAGAAAATTAACTGGACTAACACTGCAGTCAAAGGACTCGAAATGAATGTTTCCAAAGCAGCCACAGTGAAAGAATACTTTGATAGTATTTAGGTTTCAGTTTCTGATGTAAATAATAGTTTAAATCATATTCAGTTTTCAACTTCTTCTATAAAAAGTTATTCCAGATAATCCTTGGAAAAGATTGAAGCAGTAGAGGCTAAAGTTGAAAAATAATTCCACTCTACCCAAGGATTGATAGAGAAGCTTTCTGTATAGTTAGATAAAGCTCAAATAAATACTGTTGATAAACCAGTCCCAACATCTTTTCTTCATAAAAGAAATATTTAGATACAACACCCTGTCAAACCAGTTAACAGATTTCCTCACCTTCTTCCCAGAGAAGAAGCTCAGTCTAGTAAAGAGGCAGAAACTACAGAAAAGATCATTGTAGCCTCTTTATTCAAAGAAACAAAAGAAGAATCTCCCTCAGGAACAGAAGCCTGCATTGTTCCAATATATGAACCATTGGAAAGCCAGTATACAAGATACCCTGCTCTTGACCTAAATGGAAAAGGGAAGATTCTAGAGGCGTAAGAGGTGAAGGAAGCTGTGAAGAAAGGTCGACAGAGCATGAAATGCCCCATTAGGTTCGTGTATGGGTTCATGTATGGGTTCGTGTATGAGTGATTGATCTCACAGTAAGAAAAGCCTCAACAAGGCCAAGCCAGCCTGTGTTGCTGCTGCAAGCTTCAGTCCGGAAGCCCCTGCAAGAAATTGGTATCAGAGCCAATTTTGTTTCTCTGGTTCGTTAAGGTTAGTACTCAAATCTAAACTCTTTGAAGAATGGATTCATCAAGAAGATCAGTTTCTTTCTGTGAAATAAAGGATAAAGATCAAGCTGAGCAAAATCCTCTAAGATATATGTTTGCATCATCTTCTAGTCATGTTATTAATTCTGCTGAGTTAGAATATATAGAAAGTTAGCCATTTACAAGATGGCAGTTACCAGTTATTAATGCATCTAATGTATATTCTGATATTTTTGCATTCCATTTGATTTCTGCCACTAGAATCTCCATAAAGGAAACTATTAGTCAAATTCAGGAGAATTCCGAAAGTGTGTAATCCATATATTCGGCGCCTGTCACCTCCTTCTGACCAAATCATACTGATATCATGGAAATCATTTGAAAGGCTTTCTTCAGCTACATGGGCATCCATCATACTTTTTTAATAGACCATTTCATGTATCCATTTACTTCCTTTTGGATACACTTTTCTTTCTGGCACTAAATGCTGAATATCCGTATCTAGCTGCAAATTTGCATCCAATACCTTAGTATGTCTTAGCTGCCAGGTTGGTTTCCATGTGTGGACCAACTCTTATTTTCAGGTATGGACTTGAGCACCTCTTTTTGCTGATTAGGAACCCATTCAGTCACAATCATCATGACTTGTGCCTACTGAATATGCTCTCTGCTCAAAAATTATGGAAGGCTATTTTCTTCTCCTTTGACATGTTCTACATCAAATTCAAAGTTAGCAAATAGGGTTTGCCATCTGGAAAATTTGGCCTCACCAACTTTCCTGATATCTTTGGTCAAGACTTTCTTCATAGCAGATGCATCAGTCCTTAGAAGAAACTTTTTATTAACCAAGTGGATTTCAAATTTATCCACAAAGTTCCATGCAACGTTAACTTCTTTTTCAATAGTGGAGTAATTTCTCTCTGTTGGGCTCCATTTACCTAATGCAAATTGTACAACTTGTTATGTTCCTTCTTTCTTTTATTTAAGGATACCTCCCCATCCTTCATTGTTGGCATCACTTTCAACAATCTTGTCAGCATCATCATCTGCAACAAACATGATAGGAAGATGTTTTACCTTAGCTTTGATATTTCTGACTGCTTCAATATGTGCTGCATTCCAAGGCTTTGGATCTTTCTTAAGCCTCTGGTTTAGCAAGGATCTGTCCTTGGCACAGTCTTGGTAGAATCTGCTCACATAATTGAAGTTTTTTTAAGGCATAGTGACAATATATACACTTTGGACTAAATGTTTGTCGAACTACTCCTTGAGTTGACCTGTAAGAGTCACAGTGATACCATAAAGAACAACGCATGATACCTGGAAGAGAAACATTCCAAATTGTGAGATCACAGACTAAAATATTTCACAATAAACAAATAATGGAAATTTATAAGACATTTACAAGTCTCTGAAGAAAATAATACCTTTATGCAGGAGTCTCGGTGTTAAATGAACAAGTGACTTCTTGTAGTAATTGATAGATTGTGAGGTCAACCATCGCTAATCAGTAGATGTAAGCTATACAGATAGGAAAATAAGTTAGTATACACCTGTTGCAAGGTTGTGAAGGGGTTGGCATATGTCGTTGGATAACCAATGAAACCCTAGCCATGAAAATTGGTGCAAACAGAGAGAAATACTTTGAGTAAAATTGAATGTATGAAATCTAAAAATGGAAAGGTGATTAAACCACCACAAAAACCTTAATTACAATTGAAACCGTTGATTTTGCAAAACAAAATCTGAACCGTAGAAACATTCAATATGAAAGAGTTGATACGTGGCAGATGAGAAAGCAATCCCTCTCAAGAATAGAGCAATCTAGAGAATCATCGAATGCATCAACAAATTGATGGTATAACAAAAGTCCCACATTGAAAATCAACATTATGTAATCACCATATTATAAGGTTAGGCTTGGAGTGTGAATAACAAAGGAGTAATGTATTGTTATAACTTCTATCACTGGAAAATAGTACAAGAAAAAGACATTAGGAAATGTCAAGCAAGAGTTACAAATAAGGATTTATAGGGAAGAAAGACATTACAAGATCTGAAAAATTTAACATTTCCTAAGGTCAAGCAGGAAAATTTATCAAATAGCACACAGAAAGAACTAACCCTAAGTGATTCGCGTGGCCTTTTCTTCAATAGTAGCGAAGGTCTTCGCGACTATCCCTCAGATAGCTGCGCAATTTTGGATATGGCAGAAAGTCACCATCCGAGACCACTTGGCACACTTGAAGAAGAAGATTCTCACTCAAGAAAGCCAATTACAACCGCCTTGGAGCCACTTTGAGGCCTTAAGTGAAAAACACAATGGAATTGGCCTCCTACTCTTTTTCAATATCCATATTGTATCAAGAGAGGGAGGGAAAATTTGAAATTTTCTATAAAAGAATACCATGGGAAGAAGAACATGAGAAAAAAATTTTATGCTAACCATTTCTTGAGAGAAAACCAACATTGTGTTGTCTAAGCAGAAAGGAGTGGAAGGATTCAGTTGTTGGCCATCCAACACCTCAATCGAAGAGAAGAAGTTCACCAAGTGTCTGTTATTCTACCATCCGTTGAGGAGAGAGAGATACTTGTAAGAATATTAAATGGAAAATACCCCCTTGCCTTGAAAATTAGAGCTCCATAGCTCTAAGGATTCATTGCAAGTGATTTAGCATCATATTCTCTTAGACCACCAACAACTAATAAAAGGGGAAGAGTTCTCCGTTTGGATTATTAGTGTGTTTTACTTGATTGAGCTTGTTATTGTACATGTGTATTTTGTTTTTTGTTTCTCCTTTATTGTAGCATGCTATATTATTTACTTAGTTTACTACATGTTATGTTATTACACTAACAATATAACAAACCAATTGACATGTTATTTTCTTGTAGGAAAGAAACCTCCCCTATGAAGCACAACGCATTTCGTCTACCCATGTGTCAAATGCACTACAACACGAATGGCGACTTCACTTCCCCTAATATGGTTGTTGTTTGCAGGTCCTCTCTCCTACCCAGAATTGTTGCAAGATCATTCATGCTTCCCCTCAGCACTTTTTAGTCACCGTCAGTGAGAAAATTGGCTTAAAGAAGGAGAAATTTTTGGACATAGCAAATATGCGTGCATTTAGCGTTGACAGACGTGCAAATCATCCGTTTGTGTGAAAATAAGACGGGCGGAAGATAATGAACACTTTTTTCACTGCTTTTTCTAATTTTTAGCAATTTTAAAGTGATTGGAAACCCATATTAAATTTTCCATCACTGTGTTCTAGTGTTTCATGAATGGTTAGGACACCTTTTGCTAAAGTTTAGCTTAGCAATTAGTTTGTTTTAATTTTAGTTTTTTACCATCGCAAATCACACATAGTTTAAGTAGGGTAAGTAAGTGGCCTTCAATCCACAAATGATATCTAACAAACTATTTACTGGTAAAAGACACCAAACACATAGGATAATTAACGAAAAGTAAGTGGCCCATACATCCACACATCTTTAGCTAGTTTTGTTTTTTCAAATTTTTTGCATTAGTTTAGCTCAATTTTTTGCATTAGGATTCGGGACAAGGACCAAAATATCGAAAAGAATGCAAGTAATCTCTTCCACCCGTACACCTCTCGGTGACCCTCTATACGCATATGAAAGCTTTCTTAAGATAATTTTCCATCTCCCTATAATGCAAAACTTAGTCTATCTATGCAAATTGTAAGCGGCCCATTATCCACACATTGTTTCTTTTTTTCAAGGAACAATCACACATAGTGTAATTAAAGAAGGATTGTAAAGTATCACTGCATATCTGTATCTTATAACAGTGTGATTGTACACTTTAAAGCACACACGAAGCATCAGTAAGCACCGGACCAAAAGACACCTAGTGTGTTGGGACCTTTTTCCTCTTCTTGCGGATGTTTCACCAAGGCACACCTTAATAAAATTAAGACTCTCTAAAACTAACCACTAATAGAAGTCATTAAATTCTCCCCATAGGGGCCACAAAAGAAATTATAGTTCAGGTTAGAACCATTGGGGGTAGGCATCCAATAATCCACCATGGTCACTCTACATTTTGAAACATAGATGTTGACTGTTTAGGGAGCTTAAAATCCGTCTATCCGCCCATGGAATAGAATTCCCAAGCATTACAAAGACCCTTTTCAGAGGGGGTTAAGCTTAGGCCCAGTGTGTGCGGTACTCTTTGGGACTACCTGACACATCTAGTGCTTGATATTGGTAGGTGAATACCAAGAAGCTCAAGACTTGAACGCTCATGTGGGACAATGGTACTTTAGGGCCAAATCTAGGGCATCCTTTCCTATAGGTGACGGTGCAAGCAACACTATATCCTCGTACCTTTACCTTGGTCAATTCTTCAGCTGTTGGAAGGCATCGATAGTTCTTTCAGGACATTAGCCCTAGTACCCATCTGAAGATATCTTCTCAAGGCCTAGTTACATTGGAGAGTGTGAGGGAATTTAGGTATTTTTAGGCTTTTTGAGTATCATACGTGAAAGAACCAAAACCATATTTTTTGCTTGCTTGATCATATAACATTAATCTAAAGGAAAAACCTACCTTTTATTGTTCACTTTGTTTTATGTATGTGATCATATTTGCTTTGGTAATAATCTCCCTCTTCTCATGTAACTAAAAAATATTTCCAAAATTAATCGAGTCGACACCATAACGAACCCAATGGAACCTCGTCGATCTAGATGTTTTGTCTACCTCTCCCCATTAGTGAGAGGAGTTCTAGGTATTTCGCCATTTAGGCGTCAAAGACAACACACTGCCACCCTTATTGGATCATCCTTTACAGGGAATATTTAGTTGGACACCCCCAAGGATCACCCAATACCACAACCATGGAATCCCCAACAGGGTCGCCACATACAACTCTTCCCACAACCCCCAGAGGGCAGAGGAGTGCTACCCCTCCAGGGAGTCAGCAGAACACATATAATGGTACATCACACGGTAATATTCCCCAAACACCCCCCATACATCATCACACTCATATCCTTGTGTTTCCAAAGTACACAATGGCACTCAATCCTCAGTTGCCTTTTTTAGCATCATTAAACCTCCCAGATCTATCAAAGCTAACTAATGACCCCATTGCGCACAACCCCAATTGGCCCCCCATGCCCACGAAGCTACCCTCGGAGATTCCAAAATTCGAAGGGAAGCAAGCGGAAGACCCTAGAAATCATATAATTACTTTCCACCCATGGTGTTCCTCCAATAGTATTGTTGATGATATTATTCGACTAAGACTATTTCAACGCGCCCTAACCGGATCTGTCGCGAAATGGTATGTGGAGCAGCCTTTTGCTTTGCATGGAACCTTTAGTGCCCTCACTATGACATTCCTCACATATTTTCAGTTACCCATCCACGATGTTTCAGGGATGGAGTTACTGACTCATTTTAGGCAAATTCCAGTTGTCCATATCTCATACCATCTCCACGAATGGTGGTGACGTCGAAGTTTCTGCAAAGTCAAACTCAATGATAGATTTTTACTGGACCTAATTCTGAAAATTCTCACAGCAAATATTTCGAAAGATGTGGAGACCAAAGGACCTACCTCCAAGGAGGACACCATTTCTAAATTCTAGCAGATCGAACTTATATACACCCAGTCAGGATACATTTACAATGTCCTGCCTAATGCCCCGTGCCTGCAAAATTATAGAGAATTTCTAGACGTGTTGAATACTGCAGATGACTTGATTGGGTCATTGAACCAAGGTCACCTAGGCAGCAATATCTAATACCCAGGTTACTCGTATGATTCTAACTAGAACATCACACAACCTGGCTACCATCAGAGTCACTATGCACCTCTGCAAAATATGGCAAATAGGGTGTCATCATACCACCATTAGCATAGAGGATCATACCCTCCCTCACAGGGGACCTAATATGTAGCTAGTAATGCTAATGGAAGAGATTCCCCCCAGCAACCATATACCAACCAAGGACAGGGAAACCAATATTCCCCTTCCCCTGCACAAAACCCACCACCACAAAACAATGCGTCAGTGAATTTCGTGCAACCTTCTCAGGCTCAGTCGTGTATGTCTTATGACTAGGAGAATTGTAGTAATCCTCCTAACGCTGCAAGAAAAACCCTAAAAATAAAAATAAAAAGGGAGAATATGGACAGCGGTGTAGAAACTAGCAACACCCCCTTTGATCTCAGAGTAGGGGAAACCCCAACCGAAATGAAAACTAGGAGCCAAACAACTCCCAAGGGTAGAACAAGAGGGCTAGTCTGTGGAAAAACCATTCTTGTGCTATATGTGGTCAATACGACCATTACACTCATCATTGTCTCGAGCTCCCTGAATTGAAGAAACATCAGGGTAACCGTGGACAAGGGGGACCTACACAGCAAACCACTGTAATACAGGAGATGTTCCCTCACCAAGGAGTGGTTAATACCCAACAACAAAAACCACCCCCAAATGATTCCGGGAACAGCAACCACAAAATTTACATGACTGTCGAAGAAATTTTATTCTAGAAAAGGAATCAAAACTATGACGCCCCCCTAGATGCCAACTCTTCAGGGGAAAGCATGAGTGCACCTACTGCACCATTGACTATATCAAAAATACCTACTGAACCCCTGCAAAATATGGCTAAGGTTCCAACTATCCATGTAGGACACCACACAAAATAAGCCCATAACTACAACATCGTGGATGATTTAGCACAATTTCCCACTGCCATGTCAGCTTTGGAGGTTCTACAATCTTGTCCAAAATAGTGGAAAACCTTACTTTCCGCATTATGTGCCATCGATGCTTCCGATTCACGCCCAATGGATTTTGACATAGACAAAGCCACCCCCAAGCTTCTTTCATTGGTCGCCTTTTAGATATCAATGTTTGTTCAAAATATCACTATACATCGATGAGGGTACATCTACATGCATTGTGTCCACGTTTTTTTGGAAGAAGTTGGGATCACCCAAACTGAAGCCATTTAACATCATGCTCAGAGCATATGACGGGCGCCCTTCTTCTCCCATCCGTTTGTATCAAAATGTCTCTATTAACTTGGCTGGAAAAACGGTGCTCATACACATTGAAGTCTTAAACGCTCAACTTGACTACAACATACTCCTTGGGCGAAGCTATATGTACACCGTGACTACCATATCCTCCTCCATTTTTCGTTTGATGATGTTCCCCCATGAGGATCGAATCATCACCGTTGACCAATTGACATACTATGATAAAAAACCCATGACGGTTGTCGATGTCGTTCTAGCCTATGTGTTGGGTATGTGTTATATTCTTTCCACGACTAAGCACGTGCGAGGGGGTAAGAGGGGGGGCGATAGCCCCCCCTTTGTGCTAGGCACAATGTGGGGGTCATAGGGGGGGCGGTAGCCCCCCTTGTCGGGGTCCGGGGCAGCGCCCCGGCGAAAATTTTTGGTCCTTAATTTCCGGTGGGTAGTCCGCGTCCATGGTTTTGTGCATGGTTTTGCACATGGTATTGGGGCACGATGGTTTTCAGCCCTTGGTATTTTTGTAGATCCGGTCAAGGGAACTATGGTTATGTTCTAATCCAGGGTTTATGGATTGGGGTTTATGTATGCTTCAGCATGTATATATATGTGTTGTAACACTAAAAGGAATATAATGAAAAATCAAGCTGGTCGTCCCGATTTGGGATCCAGGGAAAAATCTCTGTGTTTATCTGTTTTATGTTTTATGCTCTCGCTATTGTTTATTTTCTGTTATAAGATTCGTGTGTAGATAATTTATGTTCAGGGTTAAAACCTACACTATGTAGACACAACTACAGAATCGATCATGCGGTACCAATAATATGGCCCCGGTCAATTCAAGCCATCATCAATCCTAGGATCATTCCTAGGAGATCCCCCTGCCATACTAGAAGCAATCTCTAATATCACAGGGGCACCAGTGTACATGATTTTATCGGAAAACACTGAAACCAGCCAGGAGATGGAGAAAAATATTACTGAAACTGAGGCCACTGAAATGAATTTTCTACCCTATGCCATATCCCAAACCCCATTCTTATACCCTCCACCTGGTTTTGTGTCACATCAAGTCTTAGAAACTGAAACATTTCCAAGCATGCATTTCACAATAATTATCTGGTATTTTGTCCCACCAGCTATGCTGGGAGGCCCTAGCATCACTTCTACCCAAGTAACCCCCATCACTCCTCAAGAGGTGACACCAGCTAACAAGACTCCCATAGCACTGCTAGTTAAAGTGACCAAGAAAACCAACAAGAAAGGGAAGAAGATAGAAAACCCCATCATACCTAGGGAATTGCAACCTTGTGCATTATGTAATATCGTAGGCCATCCTACCAATATTTTCCCGGAATTAGATGAATTGAAACCTCTTCTAAGCCTCGAATGAAATTTCGCAGCCCCGGGTTCCCATAAAAAGGAACACGCCATGAAAAATCAAGGGAAAGCTCTATGCACAAACCACGTGTGCACCATCTACGACCATTATGGGCATCACACTCATCATTTTCGAGAGATGCCACGATATAGGGATGCCTTGCACGCCCTAGAGAAATCATACCAAGAGAACTTCTCAAATCCCCCCATGCATAAGGATGAGGGAAAACCTCAATTCATACCATACCTACAAGAGGCGAGATAGTCACCTGAGCGACCACATCCCCCTCGGTATCGCCCTCCACCTCCTATCCAACTCTTTGCACTTTGTGATGAATGCAATAATTTCATTATTGACTGTGCGACCCTAGAGATGTTTTAGAGATGGTATCATGTTGACCCCGTATACTAGATGGCCTACGGGCAATCCAGTATTTGTGTCGGGTGTGTTCTAGCAGCCACCGAGTTTGTCATTTATATTATATCCCCCGATTCTGTTCAGCGTTAAACAACTTACACATGGCCATATTACACCTCTCCCTAGTAGACCAAATATATACAAAATCCATGGAAATATCGATAATGCAAAAAGATGTGACAAGAAGGTCCATTCTCTTCATGTTATTAGAAAAGTAGCTAGTCAGGGGGAACATCGTCACCCCCAACCACCCTCCACAGATAAGACCAACCTATGCATTATGCAACGCACGTAGCCATCTGGTCGCCCAATCCCCAGACCTAGAATCGCTCTGCGAATGGTATCCAATCACTTCAGCAACCTAGAGGGAAGGGAATACTGAAGAAAGACAATCTTGTCTGGTCTGTCAAGGCAACCGTCAGACTTGACATTGTACTTATGTCTCCCAAGTGCGCTCGCTAACAGACATCAAACACTCATTATAGATGCACCGCCGGGATATAGTTGATCTAGAGCCAAGATGACCTGATGCAAGGAAACCTTCCCCTAGGCAACCTGCCCCCCATCAATACCAAAAAAATAGGAGAGCTAAATCAACACACCGTCCTAGCAGGGCCCAAGACCAACTAAGTACAACATGCGAGCTATGCGATAAAATCGACCACCAAGTCAATCAATGTAAGGAACTAAAGAACCTTACAAACAGCCTTCGCATGGTCACCCCATCCCGCAGATCAATCTATATAATCAAGAGAAGATCACACGCTATTATTGCAGGATTTTCTCACAATTCCACCATATGATGAATTGTGAGTACCTCCCAAGGCCATGAAATACAAGAGCAGCGTTAAGTCTAACCTCCCTAAAGGAGCTAGAATTTCCAAAACCAAAAAATCGGAGATGGAAAAAGCATAATCATACCCCAACGCCTAATCCTTTCTGAGAATCGACTTTAGGGACAAAGAGTAGCTTTGGTTCTCATACCATCTACTCAATAAGCACCATGATGCGATGCACCATTTGCACCATCCATAATCACGAAACAGAGTGGTTCCCCTTAATGGAAACATTTAGGTGCCTCTGCACTTAGCACAACTTCAAATCTAGGAAAGTGTAGGTACCCTTAGTACACCACGTGAGGAACCTAAAATTTCTATTGTATAAGCCACCAAAATGGAAATTCCTCCACCATCCAACATCAATGACAAGCAACACCACATATGATTCATCTCATCATGCATAGGAACCATGACTCGTGTTGTCTGCTCATCTGTCATTGGTGTCGAGACTGCTTCAACTAGGAAAGTAGTTGTACCATCAACGGTGCAAACTCAATCCATCTGCATCCTATCGACCTCGTCTGGTTCCACAACATCGACTATGGAATCCTATTCATGTCTATCGACCAGCTCCGTTAGGACTAAACCGCCACCTCACAGCCTCACACAAACTCATTCCCCCTTAGATACCTCGTTCCATTCAGAAGAGTATATTTTGGCGGCCATGAAAGAACCAGATTGTCCATGGGATGTAATGCATCACCGCTTGTTTTTTCTTCCCGAAAATACATTCAGCCAAAACAACCCAAAAAACCAAGAGATATATGAAATTGAAAAAAAAATGTTTCCTCCCATCTGGGAAAGTCTACTGGTTCAAAAATTCCATCCCAGTGCTCGACACGTTTGAAGAAGGGAACATGTCTAAATTTTCACCAACCATAAAGGTAAATGTCTCTAGAAACCAAGAAAAAATCAAAGAAATCTCACTGGGGGTAGCATGTTCCCCTGATGAAGTAGTCTCTTATAGAAATTTTTTGCAAGAATATAGATACATCTTTGAATGGGATTATTCAAAAATGGCAGGGCTTAGTCCCACTATCGTAGAGCACTATATTGACACCTGGACTGACATACCACTAGTACGCCAGAAACAATGTTAATTAAACCCATCTAAGGCAGATGCAATTAAGCAATAAATTGACAAGCTTCACAAAGGCAGGTTTATATATCACATATATTATACTTCATGGGTTTCCAACCTTGTTCCTGTCATGAAAAAACAGGGCACCATTCGTGTCTGTTCTAATTTCCAAGATTTGAACAATTTTTTTCCAGAAGACAACTACTCTACCCTGTTCATCGACCAGGACTTCTACTCTTACACTGAACATAAGGCCCTCTCTTTCATGGATGACTTCTTAGGGTATAACCAAATTCAAATTCGGCATATCGATCGATACAAGACTGCATTCACCACCCCTTCGGGCACTTTCACATACCAAGTTATGGCATTCAGACTTAAAAATGTTGGAGCCAATTTCCACTGGGCCATGAAAAATATCTTCCATGACTTAGCCCACCTGATCCTCACTTAGTTGGATGACCTCATTGTTCAATCCAAGTAGCGAAGCGATCATGTAGAAGATTTAGGGTTGGTATTCCAAAGATGTCGACAGTACAACCTACGCTAGAACCCTCTCATGTGCATCTTATGCATCAACACAGGTCGAATTTTAGGTTTTATAGTATCCCAACAATGGATCAGAGTGGACCCCCTCAAAGTCCAAGCTATCAAATAGGTACCACCACCGTGAACCCTCAAGCAACTCCAAATCTTGTAGGGGAAAGCCAATTTCCTGAGACGCTTCGTCCCAAATTATGCCACTTGTGCTTAGGGATTCCTATGCTTTCTCTATTAGGATATCCCATTGAAATGGGACAATTAAGCCCAACAATTGTTTGAGGCGCTCAAAGATGCATTATCTTTAGCCCCATTGACCAGCCCACCAAATTACAACAAATATTACACCCTATATCTATAAGCATCAAAAACTGCTTGAGCCAATGTGTTAATCCAAGACGACCTCGATGGTAAAGAACACATAAATTATTATGTCAATAAAAAATTATCATGCCCCACATTAAGATATGAACATGAAGAAAAAACGGCCCTATCCCTTATACACATAGTATAAAAGCTTTGCCACTACATTATCTTGTGGACTACAACAATCATCGCAGCTATCAACCCCATGATATATCTACTGACCCACCATTTGATGAACCACAATTAAGCTCGCTGGGTATTCATACTATAGGATTTTGACTTACAGTTCATCTCCCCCAAGAGCAAGAAATCTTTGAACTGAGCTCAGTTCATCGCTGACCTCCCAGGTCAGACCAAAGGATCCCCAGTCAATGATTCACTACCAGACGAAAATATATTTCTAGTGACGACTAACAATACTTGGTACGAAGATATCCTCTTATTTCTACGAACCCAAAATTTCAATCCAAATCTCACACATGACAAACAAAGGTGCATATGCCACCAGGCCCCTCGATACCTCCTTATAGGAGATTTCCTTTATCAGCAAGGTATCAATACCATCCTACGTCGATTCCTCATGCACAACCAAGCTGAGCAAACCCTCAATGACTGTCATAGTGGATCTTGCAGTGGTCACCTCTCCAAAATGGCTACTGCCCAAAAAATTTCAGCAAGCTGGATATTTTTGGCCCACCTTATTCCGCGATTGCATCACAGCAGTCAAAAGATGCGAGTGATGTCAACGCTTTGTTCACAAGGAAAGAGAACCTCCTGCTCCTGTACACCCAGTCATTGTAGCCAATCCCTTCTATAAATGGGGGATTGACTTCATGACTTACAATCATGCATCGCCTAGCAACCACAAATATATCATCGTTGTCATTGACTATTTCACCAAATGGGTAGAATCCATGCCCACATATGACAGCACAGTAGAAACTGCGACATGGTTTATATTCAATCATGTCATTACACAGTTCGGTGTGCCGAAAGAGTTAGTATCTGATCACAGAAATCATTTAAAAAATTAAATATTCCATGAGTTGTCTCACCACCTAGGATTCACACATGAATTCACATCACCATACTATCCTCAGTCCAATGGAAAAGTAGAAGATGTCAACAAAGTGCTGAAAAAATTGTTACAGTATATGGTGAATAACCGTAAGACAAAGTAGCACCCCATGGTTGTTTCTGCCTTGTGGGCATACCACATGACAGATAAAAACTCAACAGGATTCACACCCTTCGAACTAGTGTATAGGGTCGAAGCCATGATTCCCATCGAATGCAAAATCCCCAACTTGCACGTTGTGATCGAACTCCTCGATGATACCCAGCCTTAAGAACAATGATTTGTACAACTAGAATTTGTCGACGAAAATCAATGATAGTCTCTCAAACATAATGAGGCCCATAAAAAATTGGTAAAAGCATCATTTGATCGCAACATCACCCCTCGCTCATTTACCAAGGGAGAGTTAGTCCTCCACTACAATGTCATGAAAGAGGTCGTAGGACCCAGGAAGTTCGAAACACTATGGAAAGGTCCATAAGTCATAAATCATTGCCTCCTCAAAGGGGTATACATCCTATAAGAGCCCGATGGTACATACCTAGCTAACCCCGTCAATAGGCTCCACCTCAAAAAAATTTACCCATAAGGGGAAGGAAGTCTCAACGCTAGAGATAAGATGCTTGTAGAAAAATATGTTTTTTGATGATCACAATCATCATAGAATTCTTCTAAAAATAGTGCTTTGGTGTAACAAATGGATCATTCCCCCCTCTATTATTTTCGATTTGCCGATGGAGCATCACAATGGTCTCAAAATCTAGCAACAGTTGTCTGGGCCATTTACTATATTTACCGATTTCCATTCTTCACCAACGGAGTATGCATCAGATCACCCACTAATAATCAGGCAGAATATGATGCAGTCATCGGGCTAATGAGTGATGACTTCAACCAAGGCATTCACCATTTGCATATCTACCTTGATTCCCAACTAGTGGTTTCACGATTAAACCAAGAATTTGAAGTACGAGATTCTCAACTATTTAGAAAGTATTTTCATGCATGAATATTAAGTCGTCAGTTTGATCATATTACATTCACACATATACCAAGAAATCAAAACCAGACAACAGATCACATAGCTAATCACATTATAGACTATAATGCATCTCGTATAAACCATCATCCATAGAAAAGAAAAAAAACATAACAAATATATCTCCATCAAAGGCACATCCATCAAACAAAATAACCATAGACACATCATTAAGAGCCACAAAAATACATATCTCGCATATATATCAAAAAATATGTGTTATTCAAAATACACAAGTCATGTCTCTGACCCGCAGGTCAGCCAAAAAATATATATACATGTCATAAAAAAGTAAGTGAATCATTCTCATAATGGGCACTTTCCCTGAATACATAACATCTTTAGGGCCGAGCCCCACTAGGTGGATCCTCTAGACCCACAACTGCACCTAGTGCCAGTAAAGGTGCAGCAAGAAAAACTTAAAAGTGCCACATGGCATAGTGCCGAACGATACACCCTCTCTTGAGCCATCAGCACCTCGAGCCATGCATCGTTCAGGTCATCTACAAAACCTCGGGTCAGCATACCCTGGGTCAACCTCTACACCTAACCCCAAGCGTCGGCTAAGTCTGTGAACCGAGCCTCAAAGGTAGCAAGTTGATCCTCAACCACCACCACTCGCGCCTCAGCGTGAGCATGAAGAGCAGCATCCCTGGAAGCAGCCGCACTGGTACCCTCCCCTAAGGGTCTAGTGCCATCACCTGCCCCCCAATCTGGGGCTGAGCAACTCCACTTGGTACCCTCCTCGGGGGCTGATGCCCTACCAAGTGGCCAATATGACACCCAACTGCTCCCACATATGCAAAGAGAAACAAGGATAGTGTCAGTTTCACCACAATAGACATATGAATATACACATCATAAAAACTCACAAATGCATAAAAACATCACAACATCATATGTGAAGGGCCCCACACATAACCAACAGGAAGACCCATATCTGGATCCCCCTGGAAATCCATCCCGACATATGGATAATACATAAACATCTGTGGGTTTGCCTGGAACCACGCCTTCGTGGTCACATCCCAAAAGAGACCCAACTCTCCTCCTCCGTCACGAGGCATCATGGGCACCCACTGCCGCATCCGAGGATCCCGGTGAGGACGGATAGGCACTGGCATGATAGGGCACAACATCACCACCCTCTTAAACATAATACTACAAAGGATTCTGGCGTATTTAAACACTTTAGATCCTCCCCGGGCCTTCCCCAGCTGCGTCACCATGCCATCATATACATGATGCGCCCAATCATAAAAATGACTGGTCAAAGCTAGCACAAGAAACCAATCTGCAATGCTAACACCCTATTGGGCAACGATGACTCTGTCAAGCAAACTATCATCGCTAGGGAACTGCTCAGCTAAGTTGGTCACCGATGCAATAAGGACACACCCCTAATAAAGAGGCACACCGCCACAGTGTTGCTCTACCCAATGCCAGATACTCACCCTCTTAGGTGGGAGTGAGTGTGGTAGTGCCTCTCCCTAAGGTAGCAAGACGGTCATAAAATACACAGTTTTCTCCATATGCATGGCGATATCTTGACCCCGCAAGACCATCACCTTTCGCCTTCTGTTCCAACATCGAACCATGAAACGAAGCAGGCTATCTTGTGATCTTAAGATATCACTCTCCAAGAACTTGAGCAGGCGCCACTATGCTAAGAGCCTCCATGCATTGGAATCCTATGCCACGGCAATGCGAAAATCATGCCAATCACGCTCACGCCACAAAATCCTGTCACCAAACACAACCAAATCAGTGACCCAAAACCAAAAAATAAAAACTTTGAAGCAATTTTTTTTGGCTCACCATCGTGCCTATTCTCTATAGAGGAGCAATGTTCACACGTCTGTATCAAGAACAAACATGTGAGTCTTCATGCAAAGACCTAGCCATGCACCAAAACCTTGCAGGAAATTTTATTTTCCCGCGAGTTTTGCACGCCTGTACCTTGATCGCCTGCATGATCAAGGCTAAAAATAGGCAGGTATCCATACAAACCTAATTTTTACGAACCCCCCCCCCTCCGCCCCCCAAAGACAAAACTAGAAAACATAAATTACAGGATGTTTAGGGCCCTACCTAGCACTGATGGCTCAAATCATGGGTACATAGGCTGACCAAAGCAGCAAGAAAGGCTCAGCAGCAGGGGTTTAGCTCTGACCTTACAACTCTCAAACAAAACAAATGAACTGAAATAAGCCATATTGACCCATATATCTCCCTTTTCTAATTATTTGATAGACCATAATGGTAGCTTAGAATTCCCAATTGCAAAACCAAAGGCAACAAAATGATCATCACCTCATCACATCCAAAGTAGGCTTCACACATCCATGCCTCAGAAAAAAAATCATTTTTCAGTTGTGACAGGTACACCCTCTCTTATATCTTTCCATTCAACATTATTTTCAATATATTTGAATAGAAAATATGCTTTCACTTGGGGTATTGGGTGCAGGTGTTACAAGCACGAAAAATCACCTATTGCCCCAGCCACTGAAGGTACAAGAGCAGGTATCATTCTACCCCCAACATGATATGCTCCCCAATGAAGCTTTACATATCCTGAAATCATTTATCCATAAGAATCAACCATAGGGTCTAGTCACCTTATCATGTTTATCATCACCCCACCTTGCACATGATAAATATTCTTGTCGATTGGTAGAGCCTTACCCTCCATGGCGTCCATCACTCAAGTAGACCATACATCAAGAACATGGCGCTATGGCCATAACTTCCAAGTCCGGGAAGCACTTCATGTTCATTTCATCCATCATACATCAAGTCAAGTTTTACCATGTCACGATAAAACCCCTTTCCCGGATTGTCATTCGCATAAGAAGATCAAATACACACCATCTCATCTCGCACTTGGCTTACTCCACCCCCATCAACATAGCCCATCTGCAACACTTTTTCATCTACTTCATCACCCTCACACCGAGACCAACCAATGTGCCCCCATCCTCAGCAAAACACACCCTCCTCTAATCATCAATGAGTGATCATTTTCATGTTTATTGGGAAACCCGTCTTCGTGCTTGTACATCCAAATCCATTCTATATTACTTTGGAAAGTGTACACATATTTTTTAGGAGAAAAATCCCATCCATCCAACCACATTTATCACCTGGCAACAGTCCCTAATCACCCTTGGTCAAAGCTTTACATTCTTTACCCAACCCCACCATGACACTAATAACAAACACATACCCACCCTGGACTTCCTACTAACGCTAGGTTTTTCCTCACCATAAATTGTTATGACAGCCGCCATTTGCGTTTACAAGCTCCGACCTTGGGCCATTGAACTCCCATCATTAGTTACAACCACTTCTCCTCATCATGCTTATGTTAACATATCACACCCTGACTACTACATCAGAGACCTTGGTCTCTTTCATCAATACTTCTCTCGGTCGGTTGAGGTTTCCTTCTTGTCGACTTCAAAAACCATCTTCCAAGAAGGAGGCAGTACCTTGAATGGCTCCTCACCTCAGTAGGGTCATTCTTGGATGGCACTATGGGAGTCGTCAATGACCATTGATGTCATCGATCCTCCTGACATTCAACTACAACATAAGATTTCATGTAAATATGGTATCGTACATAACAGTTGTTGCACTTTTTCATAATTTTTTGAAGACTCATGCCATCATAAGCATCTCTTTTAGAAATGCTTACATGGGAAGGTCCCCAGTCATAGACCCATCCATACAATGAGAATTTACTCTAAAAGATGTCATACCAAGATTATGCATATGGGCATTACATTAAACATACTTTCAAAGAAAAAACACCCCTGAGGGCATCAACAACCGTCGTCATCAACCAAACAGCAGGTCATTACCACACAAGTGACAGAGACATAACCTCTATCTGTTAGATAATATTTAACTAGCCAAAGCATCATGAGCATGGGAGATTCCCACCTCGTAGAAATATTTTATTTATTTTATCTCTTGCAGGTTTCCTACAGAAAATGGTCCCTCTTTTACTCATGGTAAGGGGTCTCCAACCTCAGGTTGCACACAAGTTATTCTCTCTCTCTCTCAAACAGATTATATAAAAAAGAAACTATAATGTATTTCGGCTATACAGTTCTTCCTAGACCTCATACATTAGGGAAAACTGTAATCACTGGAAAATCATACAAGAAAAAGACATTAGGAGATGTCAAGAAGAAAGTACAAATAAGGATTTACAGGGAATAAAGACATTACAAGATCTGAAAATTTTAACTTTTCCTAAGGTCAAGCAGGAAAATTTATCAAATAGCGCATAGAAAGCACTAACCCTAAGCAATCAGCGTGACTTTTTCTTTGACATTAGTGAATTTCTTCGCGGCTATTCCTCATATAGCCGCACGATCCTGTATATGGCAGAAATTCACCATCCAGGACCACTTAGCACACTTTAAGAAGAAAATTCCCACTCAAGCCAGCCAAGTACTACCACCTTGAGGCCTTAAGTGCAGCACACAATGGAATCAGCCTCCCACTCTTGTGTCAACATCCATATTGTACCAAGAGAGGGAGGGAAAATTTGAAATTTTCCTATAAAATACTACCATGGGAAGAAGAACATGAGAACACATTGTTACGGTTGCCAAATTTCTTGAGACAAAACCAGCATTATGTTTTCCAAGCCACAAGGAGTGGAAGGATTCAGCTGTTTTCCATCCAACACCTCAATCCAATAGAATAAGTTCACCAATTTTCCGTTATTATACCATCCATCGAGGAGAGAGAAAGCCTTGTAAGAATCTTAAAGGGAAGAGACCCCCTTTCCTTGAATATTAGAGCTCCATAGCTCTAAGGATTCATTGCAAGTGCTTTAGCATCCTATTCTCTTATACCACCAACAACTAATAAAATGGGAAGAGGTCTATGTTTGGATTATTAGTGTGTTTGATTCAAATGAGATTGTTATTGTACATGTGTATTTTGTTTTTTGTTTCTCCTTTATTGTAACATGTTATGTTCTTTACTTATTTTACTACATGTTATGATGTTCCACTAACAATCTAACTAACCAATTGACATGTTAATTTCTTATAGGAAAGAAACCTCCCCTATCAAGCACAGTTCATTTCATCTGCCCATGCGTCGAATGCACTAAAAAAATAGCTATTAACAAGTTATAAATGCAATGATAAATGATGGGTAGTGGAAACATTAAATTCGTGGAACCACGATCATACTACCTATTTATGTATATGTATATCTAAAGCTATGCATGGGACTAGGATCCCTACTTAGATAATAAAATTTAGTAGTTTTTTATCTTTACCTCATTAGGTGCCTGGATCAACTATGAACGGGAATATTTCCTCATCCACTTGGCCATTACGCTTTCTCTGTCAGGCCAACTACCTTTATACGCCTCGATCAATCAATGAAGGAGAAAGGTAACCAAAAACACTAGCAAGAGATCGAGTCACATCACGTACCTCATCCTCCTTGGGTCGGTCGAGTCACTAATCATACCAGAGATAATGAGGAGACTCACCCCATACCAATGAATTCCATTTTTTTTCACCCACCATAACCATTCCTTTAGCCCTGACCTTTAGCCCCCATCAAATCCATTAGAGAAATTTTGAGCTCTAAAATAGGCCTCCTAAGGAAAATGTACAACAAAAATAAAATTTATAAGAAATGATAGGATTCAAGATGTGTTGGGTGAGGAGCCTGATTATCTTCTTTATTTAGATGTATCACAACGTTGGACCCTTGTTTTTAATGGGGCAACAATGTCGCCAGTAATTGAACGCTGCCTGGGGGGTCCAAGGGGGGCAGCTGCAAATTTATGGAGCCCTCCCCTGGCGGGGGGTTTCAGAAGCAGTGCCCTCGAAGCTAAAAACATATGTAAAATTGTCTTGTAAAAGTATTTTAATTTCTAGTCAATCTGGGTCGTTCATTATGCGGATGATCTGATGGTAGAAGTTATGTTTAATTTAGGTTTTTTTTCCCTAGAGGGAAACCCTTCGTTTTGTATGAGGGTATTGTATTGCGGTTGTGTATTGTATGTGTATTCTCAGAGTGAGAAACGGATAGGGAGATTGTGAGAGAGAACAGAGGATATTACAGTGGATCTGTTGTAGGTTGTGTCTCTTCATTTTACTAGATAATATAAAGGAAGGACTAGTTGTTCGGGGTGGCATAGCCCAAACTAGGTGAACCACATATATATGTGTCTCTCTTGTTTTATATGTTTTCTGTGTTTGTTTTTCAGCGTATTTTATGTATTGCATTTCTCTGTAATATATAATTTTATAACAAGATGATGATGTCAACCATAGGGGATGATTCACCATTTTTTGGGTAAAAAAGTAAAAATATTTAAAAATAATGAAATAATGAAACTACTTTTTACACTTGTATTTTCAAATTATCTCCCTAAGTTTTTACTCAAATTTCGAATGGGAGTAATCATTGGATGAAAAAATTAATTCTTCATCCGAGTACCCATGTCGCATACTTTCGATGGACCTTGCTACACAAAAAATGAGAAATACATGAAAAAACGTGATTGCAGTCACGATTTTTATGTATTTCTCATTTTTTGTGTATCAAGGTCCATCGAAAGAATGAAACATAGGTACTCCTTAGATGAGGAATCAAATTATGCATCCAATGAGTGTTCCGGCTTGAAATTTGAGAAAACCCATAGGGAGATAAGTTGAAAATATGAGTTGAAAACGTAGTTTTTTGTTTTTTCCCTATAAAATTTGATGATGTAATCTAATATTATTTTATTATTTCCACTATTGTTTTATAATTTCCCTAGGAGGCCCATTTTAGACCTCAAAATGACTCTAATGGATAGTTCCAAATAATAATATTGAGACGATATTGTATGCATGTGATTGACCATGGTGTAATATATATTTCTTAAATAAAAGTTCTCTCATATAGAGAATAATCTTATTCAAAGAAATTATGGTAAGTATCAAGCTATAGAAAGAATTATATATATATATATATATAATAGTGAAATATAATTTAGAAAAACAAATATGAAAGTGATCAAGTGCTCAAAATTATGCTCAAAAATAAAAGTTATCAGTTTGGTGTGGAACCTAAATTACAACATAGATCTCATCGTTCTGAATGCGACGCAACTCATTTCATGGAAAACCAACACCGTATGCTCCCAGAAACATGTTTTTTCCACTTTGTCAAACAAGCAAAATTTTGAAAAAAAAGGTGTAGGGACAACCTAGTCATCAGTACATACTGCTTACTGGGCATGAAAAGTGGCAGGTTGACTTTGTAAATGGGTTTTCTCCGTCAAATGGGATGATGCCAAGTGAAATGTTGTCATTGGTTTGTTAGTGATCGAATTTGATTGGTTGGGCTTGTGGCCAAACACATGCTGCCACATCGCCCAACCAGCCACCGCCATGTGGCAGCATGGGAGGCCAAAAAAATTTTGGTTAAGTCGAATGGTGCAAGAGGTGGTCGAGCCTGCGACCATAGAGCAACCAACAACAAGCCTTACCGTCGCGCCCTGCACCATGATTCTTAGTAAACCATGTATTGACTATGGTTTTATTGTAATGATGATTCCATGTTGGGGAAAGGGGCTGGGGTATGATCCCAACTCTGGTCACCGCCGTAGACGAGACCACGTGAAAGAGGCTAGCCCCACCCCCTATAACCATTAATATATTACATTACCCGGAATAAAGTAACCACGCCAATCGAGACCACTAGTCAAAGTCAGAGCCGCAGAGCCCTAACCCTCAGGGTTAACTGCCACGGAGACGATGACTCTGCCAAATGTTCCCACAACCGAAGTTAAGTCCGACGATTAGCTTAACCTTCGGTGCATATTTAAAATATATATATATTATTAAACCATATTGAGTATGGTTTGAAATCCATTTTTTAGGTCTCATTGGGAAAATTAGTGCGATGGAAATTTTGCCCGATTTTCGGAAAAATCGGCTCTTAGTTAGCTGGATTCCGAGAGGATTTATAGGACGGTGCTATATTTTGAGGAATTTGTGGAACTAATAGTGGAATAACTAGCACATGTCATAACTTCTCCGGTTTTGGCCAAATTCGATGCAGAAAGAGGCTAGACATGCATTTTTTGGCATTATGGAGCTGATGGAATAGGTTTCAGAGTTTCTTGAGCATTGTAAACACATGTAATCACACTTTTGAGCATAATATAAGAGGGCCAAGCCATTATAATCTTGACCAAAGAGGCATAGCCCAAGCGGGGTGAACCCCTTCATCATATTGTGTTGTGTGACTGTTTATGGTTATATTTATGTCTATTAGATGTTGTTGTTAAATGTTTTATTTATGTTAATTTTCTCATGAAATTTGCATAAAAACACATGAAAAATCATGTTGAACTTGCAATTAACCTCATCATCCTCAAGCACTTTCTTTAAATTCAGAATTGGATCTTAGGACAACAAAACTAATATTCCCATTCCAATCAAGTTGGTATCAGAGCACTGGTTTACTTTTTCAAGTAGGATTTAATTTTTTTTTTAAGTGTTTAAATGATTACAAGGTTGAAGCTCAAGAGAGGATATGGAAAACTTTTGGGTGCAAGTTATCTAGTTGGAGCAAGGAGAATGAGGGCACAGTTGCCGCAATTTCCACCACAAGATTCACCTCTAGTCGTAGTAGAAGCTTTAGTAAGCATGTATCATGAAGGAGGAATTGATAACATGTCAGAAGATGATAAGGGTTTTAGGAAGTATTTCTTTGACATGACATAGATGGTGAAGTTCCTCTATGAAGAAAGGAACACAAGGTTGCAAGGTGAAATCTCCAGACCTCCAAGAGGAGAGGGTTCTATAGGAGGAGGAGGTAATGGAAATGGTGGTAAGACACCATCTACTCCACCATCATCCTCACCACCATCTTCACCTTCATTTTCATCCTCTTCCACCACTACAACCCTTACACATACTCATCAACCTACCTCAAAAGGAATTGGTAAACAACCCTTGTTAAAACTTGATATCAAATTTGAGTTTCCTATGTATAATGGTGAAGTGAATGCAAAGAAGCTGGGCAATTGGGTTCGTCAGTTGGAGTTCTATTGTAGAATTCAAAACCTTCAAGATGATGATACAAAGATATAACTAGCTTCCTTGAGATTGGAGGGTGAAACACTTGTATTTTGGGAAGCCAAGACCCAAGAGGAGATAGACAAAAATGGTAAGATCTCACTCTCATGGTCTAATTTCATTGCTGCAATTAAAAGACAATTTTACCCTCTAGCATATATGCAAAAAGCCATCATGAATTGGTAGAAATTCAGACAACTTAAGGGTCAAAGTGTGCAAGAATATACCCAATAATTTATAAAAAGAGCTCTTATGTTAGGTGTTTATTTGCATTCATAAGACACATTGTTGAAGTATATAAGGGGTTTACATAGCTACCTAAGGCATATTGTCCTTATGTTCAATCCCACTAGCCTAGATGAGGTTTGTGTGCAAGCCACCCACCTTGAGGCAAGAGGGAAAATATTCCAAAAGAGGGTAAAAAGAAGCCATTTAATGGTGGAGAGAAAGGAAAGGGTTTCAAAGGAAATGGAAATAAAAATACATCCATTAAAAAGGAAGGAAATAAAATGACATGCAAACATTGTTCCAAAGAGGGTCATGATGAAGACCATTGTTTGAAGCTTCATCCAGAGATGAGGCCCAAGAAATTCAACGACAAGCGAAAACAAAAAACAGTTGCAACCACTCAACAGGATTTGGTATCCAACTCGGTTGATGAAACAAAAATTACAACCATGGGTATGAAGGGAAAATAATCCATTGCTAGCACTAGTTCATCAAATTTTCACACTAGTACTCTAAATGAAGAAACAAGAATTGAATTATTTCATGTGAGGGTTATATCAAAACATACAAAACTTGACACACTTTTTGATAGTGGGTCTCAAGAAAACTTGATATTTGAAGACTTAGTCAAGAAACTTAATATTGAAGCCATTCCTCATCACAAACCATATCCATTTAGTTGGATATGCAAGAACAAAATTCTGCAGGTTACAAGAAAGTGTATTCTTTGGTTTGAAATCACATCAAACTTCATCGACAAAGTTGAATTATATCTACCACTTGATATTTCAGGAATTGTTTTAGGTAGTCCTTACCTCTATGATAGAAAATCTATCTTCTATCACCATGAAAATAAGTATCAATTGTTCAAAAATAGTGTGGAGTATATTATGAGAGCTCATCATAAGAAACTAAATTTCTCAATAGTTAATGTAGGGAAAATGAAAAGACTAGTGAATTCAAGCAATAATTTTGTGCTTCTTATGATAAACCAAAGAATGATGTTTATTATGAATCATTCCAAGGTTGTGATCCAAAGTTGAAATATGATTTTATTGAAGTGGTTAATCAAAATAATGATATGTTTCAAGAGCCAAATGAGTTACCTCCCAAGTGGGGAATC
This sequence comes from Pinus albicaulis, assembly GCA_034641835.2. Taxonomy (NCBI): domain Eukaryota; kingdom Viridiplantae; phylum Streptophyta; class Pinopsida; order Pinales; family Pinaceae; genus Pinus; species Pinus albicaulis. The sequence continues at coordinate 1,362,729,369 of CM076581.1, forward strand.
CAACATGAGATACAGTTACAATAAGATTGTCCTCTTCCTAACATTGGCATGTATAGGATGTCGGTGATGGAGAGTGTTGAAATAAAAAAGCAAAGCCAAGAGTTGTTGGAAAAAGGGATCACCCGACCAAGTACTTCGCCATGCGGGTCACCTATTGTGTTAGTGCCAAAAATGATGGAATGTGGTGCATGTGCATAGATTTCCATGCATTGAACAATATTACGGTAAAGAACCGTTATCCACTTCCTAGAAGAGATGCTTTACTTGATCAATTGAAAGATTCAAAGTATTTTAATAAGTTGGACATAAGGAGTGGCTACCATCAAATTATAATTGCTGAAGGCGACCTATGGAAGATGACATTCAAAACAAAGAAAGGTTTGTTTGAACTGCTTCCTATGCCTCTTGGTTTATGTAATGATCCTGCTACCTTCATGAGTGTGATGAATGATGTTTTAAGGCCATTTCTTGATGAGTTTGTCATCGTCTACTCAGATGATATCTTAATTTTCAATAAATCACTTAATGAATATTTCATGCATGTAAGAAAAGTACTTGATGTCTTAAGGAAAGAACAATTGTTTTTGAAGATATCAAAATGTAAGTTTGGTAAAACTTATTTAGTGTAGTTGGGGAATATTGTTGGAGGAGGCAAGTTGAGGATAGACCCCTCTAAGGTTGATGTCATTGTGAATTGGTCAACGCCCAAGACAGTTGTTACAAGTCGATTTGGGCATCATCCCAAAACATAGATCAATATTCATTAGGGTCTGTCATACTCTAAATTGGTTGCTACATGCCCTAAAAAAGTCACCACATTAATGGTCTTCCTTCATGAAAGTTTCACTACTTAGATGCCAATTTAAGTGACCTATCAAGCCATTATCGCACCCCTATACAGTTAGAACCTTTTTGCATAGCATTTACTCCCATGTAAGGTTGTGTTGCAGAGGATCTTGACCCACTTTGGAGTGTGTTGGTCGACTGGGAGTGAATTGTTCATTGGATTCCGAGAATCTCCCGACTTCTAGTGACTTCTAGAATTTGTTCTAGCTCTGACCTCATCTGATAGCCTCGAATTTGGAACCCATGAAGTCATTGAACCTCTTATCCTCCTATTCCCATGAACAAGGAAACCTCTTCATCCATTTTTAAGAAATTCATTCAATGATTCATTTATGTCAAACTACCTTCATCTACTTATAAATAGAGCATTGAACATAGTGCACAAGACTGCAAGAATTTTTGTTAAGTAGAGTTATGTTGGTGAGATATCAACTTTTGAAGGTGTTGTGCATGTACTGTGATGCTGCTGGATTGTTGGTGATGGATGTGATGAGGACGGGACTCAAGCTAGATGAGTGACAGAAAATCGATCAACTGGTTGTACTCTTCATTCTACTTCATAATAAAGACACTTTTTCTTTTCCTAATGCATGTGTCAGTGATGTTATATGTGTATTAATGAGTTTAATTGGTTCAATTTTTTTAATTTGAATAGATCATATTTCCTTTATGTTATTTTTTTGTCTTATTTTTTCCATCAAAGGTATCAATCAAGCGAGTTAAGTTGGATTGAGAGCCACGAAAGAAAAGAATGCAGGAGAGGGAAAGAGAACAAATTACAAGTAGGTTTCTCTCCCTTTATCTATTCAAGGTAAGGAAAATATCAAATATCTTTCCTTTTGTTTTTCTAAGTGAACCACCCACTTAGGGAAAGTGTACTTATCCATAGGTTTATATTTCTATAAAACAAATTGGTGACTCCAATGGGGCACGATGGATCGTCCCTGGTGGTTTTTTCCTTGTCCATGAACATCTAGTAGACTTTACCTCCTTATTTTCAGTCATTTGAATGTGTTTTAGCAAAAGCAGTGTGATTGCTTGCTTTTTCAAAGAGTCCTCTGGCACCAACACACTATTGGTCTTGACACAGTGCTCTGCATAGCACTGTTGGCTTAGGGACAGTGCTCTGCAATGCACTATCTCCCATTCAGGGGTGCGTTGCCCCTGTGTCCAACCAAAATCTATCTATTTTGTCTTTTTCCAATTCATGTCAATGTTGGCTTGTTGAAGTTTTGAGTGAATAAATGCCTCCAGAGACCAGTTTACCTTTACTCTTCTTGCATCACTTTGGATTTGTTTGATCAATGTTTCTTTGTGTTTTATTTATCATTATTGAATAGTTCCAATGTTAAATTTTAAATTTAATCAATTCATTATTTTAAAAAGTAGGAATTTTCGTTTCAGTCTTTGTTTCTCTTGGAATTTTTGATTGATTGTTTGCGCATTAGTTTATTTTTCATTCACCTAAACTTAAAGGAAAGTGAAAAGAAAAACATGCATTTGCATATAGGGATTGTGAGTTCTACTTGAGGAATAGTTTAGGGAAAAATTGCATTTAGATGTGCTCATTTATGATTGAAAATTATCTGATTTCTTTATCCCTAGTAGCTAGATTTTCGTTGTTGAAAATCAATTTGAAATGAATGCTTATCATTCTAATTGCATTCTAGGAATGTTCAATACATATCATTGTGAACCTGAAAGAAACACTGATAATCAAGATCAACATAAAATTTATCTGAATTTATCTAAGAAAGCATTGTAGCATTGACGATAACATTTAGAGGTCTAGGTTAGAGACGTGTTCCGGCGTCATTAAACATAGCAACTGTCGTTAATTTTCTTTGATACATTCCGAGTGTGATACCTCATTCCACGTACGTAAGTATATTAGAGATCTTCCATGTACTTTTGGTTATATCAGGCAATGTTATAGTACAAAAAGTATAAGCGGATGCTCTCACTGTGTGGTTTCGCATTAGACAGCCCTAATACAGATCGGGCCTCCACATACCTTCACGTATATTTGGGAGGAAAAATTTAGGTTTCTTATCATCCATAGGTAATCGAGTCGGTCACCTTGTATTTGTGATACACCTAACACAACATTCAGGGAGATTTCCTGCATGTATAATAAGTCCTTGGTTTATTGAGGTAGTATATAGCAGTTCACAGTTGATTGGTAAACCTTTTGCCTAGTATCACCCTTTTTTTGTTTATTTGTTTTTGTATAAAATCAATTAGCAAACGTGGAAGAATATCAACCCCTTCCCCTTCGTTTGCATAGGATAGCGAATAAACCTCTGTTACCGCCATAAGCTACTCCTAGTAAATGAAGATGTGCTCGCCCTACCGAGTCCAATACCTTTGGAAATTTTGGTGCTACATCATCTTATATACTAGAGACATCTGATCCTTTGAGTATCAAATCTTGAGCCATTTCGACTGATCCCGGTTTATCTACTACTGTTTAGACGAAAATATCAGAGTTACCATTAGGGGAATTTTGAGGTCTAAAATGGACCTCCTAAGAAAAATGTACAACCAAAATAAACTTTATAAGAACCAATAAGATTCAAGGTGATGATGTCAACCATGGGGGATCATTCACCATTTTTTAAGTAAAAAAATCAAAATAATAAAAAATAATAAAATAATAAAACTACTTTTTCAACTGGTATTTTCAACTTGTCTCCCAAATTTTTTACTGAAATTTAGAGCGGGAGTACTCGTTGGATGCAAAATTGAATTCTTCATCCGAGGAGTACCCATGTTGCATACTTTCGATGAATCCTACTACATGAAAAATGAGAAATACATGAAAAACGTGATTGCAATCATGGTTTTCATGTAGAAAGGTCCATTGAAAGTATGCAACATTGGTACTCATTGGATGAGGAATCAAATTATGCATCCAACAAGTGTTTCCGCTTGAAATTTGAGTAAACCCATAGGGAGATAAGTTGAAAATACGAGTTGAAAAAATAGTTTTTTTTCTTTTTTCCCTCTAAAATTTGATGATGTAATCTAATATTATTTTATTATTTCCAATATTATTTTATAATTTCATTAGGAGGCCCATTTTAGACCTCAAACATCTCTAATGCTAAGGACACTGAAATTCAATCCAGTGAAACAGTGAATCCTGAACCCGAGCTTGTTTAACTAGAAGTCGATCTAGTAGTTGATCCCGAAGTCGAACAACAAGAATTTTCTCTGGTGAAATCGTCTAATCCTCAGCCATCTGTAACCATCGAGTCTTCCTATTTACCATAGATTTTACCGCCTGAAATTTATCTCGGGCCGGACGATGAAGTGCTTCCACCTGGTTTGATTTCAATAGAGGAAGAACTTCAGGAAGAGACAACCCCTTCGACCCCCACTCATTTTGGGCCAGAGCTTCATTTATATCAGTATTTTCCTCGTTTGACCAACTCTGCTTCTGTTGATCCTTTTGACTCTCAAGTTCCCATAGATTTGTTAGATTATTTGCTAGGTTATTTAACCATGTCAAAGACAACATCCTAGACTGTACCATCTATTACAGCTGCGACATCATCTACTGTTGCTTCATCTTCTATGTTTTCGACAACACCCGAGTCCAAAAAATTGGTGTAGGACTCTTAAAGGATCCTTCCCCAATGGGAATCTTTTCATTATCGTCGCCTGGGACATCAGTGAAAATCGCAAATATAGAGACCTGCAAAATGATACCTTCCATTTCATCCAACTTAAGGAAGATTCCCAATGATTCCAAAATAGATAGGTTGGGTGAATAATGAGGATGGTTCTTTTACTGTGTCAACCTCGTTAAATGAAACAGACCCTTTGAGGATAGTTATTTTACTATGTCAACCTTGTTAAAAAATGAAATAGGTTTTCTTGAGGATAGTTCTTTTACTGTGTCAACCTCGTCAAACAATGAATCATGTCATGAGCATAGTTCCTTTTCTTGTGTCAAGTTCGTTAAATGAAACAAAGGTCCATGAGGATAGTTCTTTCACTCTATCAACCTCATTAAAAAATGAATCAAGTCATGAGGATAGTTATTTTACTGTGTCAACCTCGTTAAATGAAACAGGTTTCTATGAGCATAGTTATTTTCATGTGTCAAGCTCATTAAAAAATGAAACAAATCTTCTCCTAATTGAGTCGAGTCTTTTATTTTCTATTGTAAATGATCTTCATTCCATCCACCAGTAGTCTACTTAGGTGAATGAAATGAAGCTATAGGGGCATGTTCCCTTGAAGGTTATGCTTGGGGGCATTGAACATATTTCAAGCATTATTTTCTACGTTTCAAGCTTGTGTAAAAATGGAACCCCTTTCAAGCACAGTTTTCTTTGTTTCAAGCTTGTGTAAATATGAAACTACTTTCAAGCACAGTTTCTCAGTTTCGAGATTGTGTAAAAATGAAACTACTTTCAAGCATAGTTTTCCTATGTTTCAAGCTTGTATAAAAATGATAACTATCTTGAGTCCATTTCGGTTATTATTTTCGAGACTCGTTAAATTCATGAAAATCCTGAGTTTATTTTTCTATTCTTTTCATTCTCATAAAAACATGAAAATGCCAAGTTCTTTCTGTCTTTTCCTGCTTGTAAATTAAATTGAAATTCGGTGATATGAGTACATTTTTATCACTTTTCGGACTCGTTAAAACTTACGAAAAAGCGAAACCACAAAGCATAGTTTTATCTATTTTTTGAGCTTTATTAAACATGAAAAAGGAATTCAAAGCATACTTTTATCCTCTTTTTTCGAGCTCTGTTAAACATGAAAAAGGAATTCAAAGCATACTTTTATCCTTTTTTTTCAAGCTCTATTAAACTTGAAAAAAGAATTCAAAGCGCACTTTTATCTATTTTTCGAGCTTTTTTAAATGCGAAAAAGGAACCCCCATGGAGTTTTCTTTCAGCTCTTTTCAGACTGTCAAAATATGAAACAATTGTCGAGTGCTTTCCCTTTTAGGCTTGGTAAAGGAATTGAAATGAAATCTACTCAGTATAATTTTAACCCTTTTCCAGACTAAGATAGATTATGATTATGAAAAAGGAAAACCCTAGTCGAACATGGCTAGGAGGTTCTCTTAGGTATTATTTTACGCTTTTTCGGATCTGAGGGACTATTATATGAAAAATAACTTGTGGAGTTTTCTCTTAGTCCCTTTTTCAAAGTCTCTAAATATGGAAAAGGACCGAGTTCTCACTATCGCTAGACTCGTTAAAGCATAAAATAGTGACGAACTTGTCCATCATGACAAGATCGAGTTTCACCTTTGCTGGACTCTTAAAAGCATCAAATAGTGATGGATTCACCCGAAGGGTGGAATTATACATCAAGCATATGTTATCCTCCTCAAGCTTGTTAAAAATAAAGAGTTACTAGTCAACAATGACTGGGGAAAATTGGAGAGGGATAAAACACTTTATGGTAGCAAGTCGCTCTTGAAGATGACACTTATTCACTTCGGGTTGGGTAATATTCTTGATGGACTATCATACCTATGGTCTATCACACCATCCATCACTTCTGTTTTGGGTCAAATGCTACAAATTCATTCGGTGTCGCTGATATGTTCAAGAGAAGTCACTTAGTTATTCCTCATCCTTTGCAATACTCATAAACCTTCATTTCATGACCGCCATCCCTAACATTGCTTCACCAGTCACATTCTTCCTCCAAAATAATTACTCCTATTTCATGTCATTGATGGGAGAATCATCAATGCCCTCCTGCAACGAGTCACTTCTTGTCAACATCAGATCATCATCTAGGAAGTTGACTTAGAAACAACCTTTCAGTGCCTTAGAGCTTTCTTACATCAACGATATGTTTCTCTCTTCCGAAAACAAGTTGACAACACAGGCCTGCGACCAAAAGACTTTGTATGGTGTTTAACATCAAATCATCTATTCACACCATGAAGAATGTATTGCAGTACCTTGAGAGCCATTATCATCAACGGTGGTTTCTCTCGTGTCTGTTAACGACTCATATCATTGGCTAGTAATCAAGCAATGTCTTCCCATGTTCAACATCAGATCATATATTCGCATGGTTAGACTCATACTTTAAGCGATCGAGTGAATGAGATAGAAGACCCCAGATCTAGTTTCATCCATCCGGGTTGCGATTTCAGGAGAAGTACCAAATCATCCGTATGATGGTCATTATTTAGATGGTCATCCTATCATGGGTCTATATCTGTATATGACTTTCTGATGTTATGATAGTCTATGTGCTGAGTATGGGATATGCCTCCGCCAGCAATTCATGTACAATATGAACATATATCATCATGTAATGTATTGTAATTAATGCAGGTCGTTGTCCACTTATGTCCCTCCTCATCACGTTGTAAATAAAATCATTCAACATTTCATTTTTGACTTCATTCTTTAGGGGGCAGTTGTTACAGGTCGATTTGGGCATCATCCCAAAATAGATATCAGTATTCATTAGGGTCTATTGTACTCTAAATTGGTTTCTACATGCCCTAAACAAGTCACCACATTGATGGTCTTCCTTCATGAAAGTTTCACTGCTTAGATGTCAGTTGAAGTGCCCTATCATGTCAGTTGAAGCAAAGTAGAATCAATCAAACCACAACACAGATAATTTTCCGGGGAAAGCTTGTTGCTCAAAACCCCACTATCTTCTATTGTATATTCAGCATGGAATCATGAAACAACTACATACAACTCTTCTCACAAAAGCGCTATTGTACTCAACTAATTGTCTCACACTGTCTTAGATAAAACTAACCAGTACTTAGCCAATTTATTGCCTCCAAATAGCCTGCCTTGCTTGCACAATCCCCGATGAATGCAATCCCTATTATTTAGGAATTTTTGCCTTCCTTGACTGCGAAAGTATCATGGGCACTCCAATAGGTGTTTCGTTTCATGGGTGCAACCCAATAATCCTAAAACTGATATTCAACTTCCCTTTCACCTAGATCTCAACTAGGTCTCCACTGGATTTGACATGTGTGTAGCTAATAATAGTAAATCCTTAGTTGCATGTGATATCACTAATTTTGAATTAATTAATATTTAATTCACTCGATCTCTCACTAGTGTATATAACATTTACAACTAGCACAACTGAGTTTAACTCACTTAACTGAGTTAAACTGATTACAACCTGCATTAAATAATGCACCACTGCACTTCGAACTCTGTTACAACTATAATTACTCTGCATGCCTCACCAACTACCTCTAACTCGAAATTCATGAGCTAACTAAGTTTATCACACTATGTTAACTACTACACGTTATTTTGAGATTAGATTACATTTTATTGTCCATCTTAATTAAGGGATAACTAAAATAGACATGCACCAAATTTAGCCCACACCAGTGTAGGTGTTGTTAAGACCTTTGGTCCCACACTAGTGTAGGTGTTGCTTGGACCTCCTGGTCCCACACTAGCATGGGTGCTGAAATTTCTTATTGTTTCTTAACATGATCAGGATTTGTGCGGGAACACAACAAAATATGAAAATAGCCATAAACATAGAGATGCAATGGAGACAATGTCTCATTTCACTAATATCAAATAACATAAATATGCTTACAAACATAATGGAAATAAAATAGCTAGGGGTGATGGTGGCAGATCTGCGAGAAGAATGTGGGCTACGGACCTACGGCCATGTACAATGAGGCTCGAGGGCCTATTTATTATTGAGAAACAATGGAAAAACTGAAACATCCAAAAACCTAACTCTAAGATATGAAGTGCCAAAACTGTGGGCCCCCGTTTAGGTAGTTTCAACTTCCCGAGGACGTAACTTTGGCATCCGATCTTCATTTGACACACTCAATAGCTCATTAGAAATATATATCTGAGGAGTACAACTTTTGATGTGAGAAACATCGGTCCATGGACCCATGTTGCTCTCGGTTTTCCCAAAAAAACGTCGTTTAGGGCCTCAAAATGGCTCCGGAAGTTCAGGACCCGAGAAACTGCTAAAAATAGTAAGTTGTCCTGCAACTTAAAAATAGAATGAATTGATGGTGGGGGTTCAAATGGAATAATTGGGTGGCCACCAATATCCACTTGGATCATTAAGGCCCCAAAATGGCTCCAGGAGTGTAGGACCCGAAAACTTGCTAAAAATTGTAAGTGGTGTTGAATGTGAAAAGCTGCAAGAATTGATGGTGTGGGTCCAAATGGAATAGGTGGGTGGCCACCGATATCCACCTAGATCATTCCTCCCTCCTTAGGAAGCAATGGTCCCCATTGCGTTGAGATCCTCCCTGAGATGAAGCAAATTCTGTTGAACTGGGTATTAGATTTGTTGAAGATGTCATGGACCTGTGGGCAGGCATGCTGGATGCATTTAGTTAAATTTGGTTGCTTTATCATCCTAAGATAGTAAATGTGTGGATTACGCTGTGTATTTACGAAGGGAGGTATGGTAACATCGGGCGGTGGTGCGTTGGGGTCAGATCGGCGGTGCGTTGGGGTCAAATCAATGGATTACTTGTCTGACAATGTATAGAACCTGCGAGTGAGTAGAATATATTGTCGTATTCCTCTGTGACTTTTTCCATCTGCTGCAGCCGTGAAAGGGAGCCCTGTTTCGAGGTTGTGGCCACAATATTCTTCTTTCCCTGTGAGTGAGTCGTAAGGAAAATGAATTTCCTGGTCTGGGAAACAATCTTACTGCGTTGTTTTGCAATAGTCAAAGAGATGGTAGGAGGCGGTACTACCTCCGGTATCCTGTACAAGTTATTTCCCAAAGTAATAATAACAGCCCGAGGCCTAGACTCATACACAGCATGTCGCCTCCACAAGTATGGTTGGCCCAATAATACATCTGCTACATCAAGAGGAGCAACATCACACAATACCTCATCAAAATGGACAAACGATCACGTACGGAAGCGACATTGTTGACGGATGGATATCTCTCCACTGACAATGACCACGATGGTATATGGTTAACAAGGACCTATAGTGCATTAGGCCAATGACTTCATGACCTTTGCTGAAACGAGGTTCTTTTGCTTCCCCTATACGTGAGAATTACTAGCGGAGAACCCTTCACCCACATCTGCGACTGGAAGAGGCGCTCCCCCTCCTTTGGATCCTCTGGACCCTCCTTCTGGATCTTGGTGGTGGCAACAATGGCACTGGGATCCGCATCAATGATCTGCTTCCCTTTGTCATTACCTTTGTCTGGTTCTAACTCAGGATCAGAAAATGCATCTGATTTGGGTGCCTTTAGTTCAGCCACCAAAGATTGTTTGGCCCGACACTCGTTTGTGCTGTGAGTGGGGCTGTTATGAAATTCACACCACTTCCCTGTGTCCTTCTTTGGATTTGTGGTATTGTTCTGAGTCGCATTGCTTTGGCCTTGCCCCTTGTTCTTCGGTTCGGGGGCACCTTTCGGATTCGCAGATCTAAAGTCTCGCTTCTTTTGCTTAAATTTCTGCTCGATCTTGGCGGCATAGCGATATGCCGTGCCAAGCGATGTAATGTCGAGGAACTCCATTTCCTCCTTAATGTGTTTGTGCAGATAGCCGCGGTACTTGAGCACCAAATGTCTCTCTGAATCTTTAATACCCAACTTTGTGCGTAGGGTATGGAACAGATTCGTCAGTTCGTGCACATCTTGATCCTTTTGTTGCCGCAGCGTGGTCCATTGGATGTATTTGTCCTCATAGCTCCCCACAGGGTAATATTGTTCCTTGATTCCGTCTCGGAACGAATTCCAAGTGGGTGTGGCCGAGAACAGAGAGGGTTCCCCTTCGCCCTCTTGCTCACGGTAGGTTTCCCACCAGTCTTTGACATGGGGGGCAGCTTTGAGGAGTGCAAAAATAATCTTTTCTCGGTCAGAGAAGTCATGGACCGAGAAATACCCTTCCAACAAATTCAACCATCTGTCTACAGCGTCTGCATCTATTTTTCCTTCAAATATAGGAATGTCAAAGTTTACCTATACCTTGAAGGGAGTGGCGCCTCCAGAGTGGCTGTTGGATGCAGATGCGCCATATGTGGGCAGTCGTTGAAGGATTTGAGCAAAGTTATCCATCATCGCGTTCCTTTGTTTCTCGAGGGCCTCCTCGAGCAGTATTTTGATAGGATCTCCTGCTCCCTCGTCTTTCTTTTCTTCCACCATGGGAGGTCGTCGAGGTTTGCGAGGCTGATCTTGCAAGGGTTCAACCAGATCGAGCCCTAACTCCTTATACCCTGACTGCGTTGGGGACATGCAAAGAAAAACAAAGAAAAAACGAAGACCACTACGTGATACCAACGGTAGTTTATGCGAACGCAACGAGAATATATAGAAATAACAATAAACATAGAGATGCGACGGAAATAATCGTATGTTCATTAATATCAAATAACAGAAATATGCTTACAGACATAATGGAAATAAAATAGCTAGGGTGTTGGTAGCAAATCTCTGAGAAGAGATGTGGTGGCTACAGACCTATGAAATGTGTTACAATGAGGCTCAAGGGCCTATTTATTATTGAGAAACAATGGAAAAACTGAAAAGTCCAAAAACCTAACTCTATGAGATGAAGTGCCAAAACTGTGGGCCCCCATTTGGGTAAGTTGGTGTTTCAACTTCCCAGAGACATAACTTTGGCATCCGATCTCTGTTTGACACGCTCAACAGCTCATTAGAAAGATCTATCCGAGTACAAATTTCGATGTGAGCAACATCAGTCCATGGACTCATGTTGGACCAATGTTGCTCTCGGTTTTCCCAAAAAATGTAGGGCCTCAAAACAGCTCTGGAAGTTCAGGACCTGAAAAATTGCTAAAAATAGTAAGTTGTGCTACAACTTAAAAACTGAACGAAATGATGGTGGGGGTTCAATGGAATAGGTGGGTAGCCACCAATATCCCCCTGGATCATTAAGGCCCCAAAACGGCTCCGGGAGTGCAGGACCCGAAAACCTGCTAAAAATAGTAAGTGGTGCTGAATGTGAAAAGCTACAAGAATTGATGGTGTGGGTCCAAATGGAATAGGTGGGTGGCCACCAATATCCACCTGGATCACAACAGTAGCTACTTTGCAGAGCATCTACTCCCATGTAAGGTTGTGATCCAAAGGATCTTGGCCCTCTTTGGAGTGCGTTGGTTGATTGGGAGCGAATTGTTCATTGGATTCTGGGAATATCCCTGACTTCTAGTCACTTCTATAAGTTGTTCCATCTCTCACCTCATCTGATAGCCTCGAATTTGGAACCCATGAATTCATTAAACCTATTATCCTCCTATTCCCATGAACAAGGAAACCTCTTCATACATATCTAGGAGAGCCATTCAATGATTCATTTATGTCAAACTACCTTCATCTACTTATAAATAGAGCACTGAACATAGTGCACAAGAGAGAAAGAATTTGCGTTAAGTAGAGTTATGCTGGCGAGATATCAACTTTTGACTGTGTTGTGCATGTACTATGATGTTGATGGATTTTTTATGATGGATGTGATGAGGATGGGACTCAAGCTGGATGAGTGAAAATGAATCGATCAACTGGTTTTACTCTTCCTTCTACTTCATAATATAGACATTTGTTCCTTCCTAATGCACGTGTCAATGTTGTTATATGTGTATTAATGATTTTAATTGGTTCAATTTGTTTAATTTGAATAGATCGTATTTCCTGAATGTTGTTTTTTTGTCTTCTGTTTGCCATGGCAGGTATCAATCAAGTTATTTAAGTTGGATTAAGAGCGACGGAAGCAACAAAGGGAAGCGAGGGAAAGCAAACAAATTACAAATAGGTTTTTCTCCCTTTATCTATTCACGTTAAGGAAAAGATCATATATCTTTATTTATATTGTTCTAACTGAACCACCCACTTAGGGAAAACATACTTATCCGTAGGTTTGTATTTACATAAAACAACAGTCATTGGGTAAGAATTTTTTTGGGAGCAATCCAATATTTGAGGAATTTTATCGCTAATTTATCTTTTATCGCAACTCCTTTGTATGCATTGACTTGTGTGAAAAATGTCTTCTAGTGGGAAGGCAAGCAACAAAAATAATTTGATGATTTGAAAGAAAAGATCAGTTCAACCCCAGTACTTGCAATCCTGTACTTGAGACAACCTTTTGAGATTCAAATTGATGCAAGTGACAATGCCATGGGTGCAGTCCTTATGCAACATGGTAAGCCCAATTCATTTCATTCATAAAATTTCAATGGTGTAGTGATTAACTATCCTACTTTTGACAAGGAGCTCTATATGTTGGATCAAAGTGTGAAAAAGTAGAAACACTACTTGATGGGAAAGGAAAACATCATACACACTAACCACCAACCATTGCAATACTTGCGATCACAAACTAAGTTGCAACAGTCAAGGCAATTTTGATGGATGGGTTTCTTACAACAATTCCACTTGATCATCAGGTATAAGAAAGGTATTTACAACAATTTTGTTGATATGCTTTTTAGGAATATTATTAGTGCAACTACTTTACTCAAGCATAATTATGTTTTGCATGAAAGTTATGTTGAGCAATATACATGTGATAATGACTTTCAAGATGTTTATGCAAGCTTGAGTCAAGGAAACCAAGTAGAGGAATTGGATTACCATGTACATAATAACTTGTTGTATCATTTGGGCAAGCTTTGTATTCCATAGGGGGAGAGAGTGAATGTCATGAGGGAAGCATACACTTCTCTTATTGTTAGACATTTTGGTGTCAGAAAAAACAGTGGCACATCTTCAGAGGTATTTTTATTGGCCTTGTATGTTTGAAAGGGTGTCACGTTCCATTAAAGTTTGTTCGTTATGTACAGTCAGTAAGCCTAGAAATAGGAAGTTAGGATTATACACACCACTTCCTGTACCTTCACGTCCACGAGACAGTGTGTCTATGGATTTTGTAGGAGGCATTCCTTTGTCAAAAATAGGTCATGATTTTTGTATGTATTTATGGATAGGTGCAGCAAGATGTGTATAATAATTCCATGTAAAAAGCAAATCATAGATGAACAAAAAGCTCACTTATTCTTTCATCATGTTTAGGTTAATTTTGGTTTTCCCACATCCATTGTTAATGATCGAGATTCTCGGTTTGTTGGGAAATTTTGGTCAAGTTTGTGGGACTTGATAGACAACAAGTTGAAGAAGATTACAACCTTTCATCTTCAAACCGATGGTGAAACCGAGGTGGTCAATCGAAAAATCATACATCTTCTTTGAGGATATTTCAGCAACCATCCTAAGTTGTGGGATAAAAAATTGCACTACATTCAACATGCTTACAACTATCCAAAACATTACTCTACACAAACATAACCTTTTGAGGCATGTATTGGATACTTGCCTAGATCACCATTGGATTTCATTTTTGGGAAATATGTTGCTATTGATGGCCATAACGACATAGAAAAATCCAAGAATTTCATAGAACAAATCCAATTGGTACATCAAACAGTTCAAGATCAGCTTGAAAAGGAGCAAGGCAAGTAGAAATCAAGGCATGACAAGCATCGTGTAGATCACAAGTTCCAACTTGGTGATGAATTTTGGCTTCACATTAGCAAAGAGAGGCTTCAAGGGGAAGGTAAAAAACTGAAATCAATCCGTTATGGTCCTTTCAATATTATGATCCTCCATTGATTTAAGATCAAGGAGAACATGTTTAGATTCCTTCTATTGAAGATTTTTCTCCTGAACACCTTGATGAGCTTTAGCAAGACACCATTCTTGACAAAAGAACAAGGACATCAAAAAGACAGAGTGTCGACTGCCTTCGTGTGGGGCTCAAAGGAAAAAATCCTTCTAAGGCCAAATGGATCGAGATTGGAAAGGTGAGGGAACTCTACCCTCATATGTTGAAAAAATGAAAGTGATACTTTGGGGTCCAAAAGCTTCCAGTGGGGAGTGATCAAGTGCTCAAAATTATGTTCAAAAATAAAAGTTGTCGGATCGGTATGGAACTTGAACAACCATGTAGATATCGTTGTTTTGAATCCAGCACAACTCGTTTCACGGAACACTAAAACCATATTCTCGCAGAAACATGTTCTGTCCACTTTGTCAAAAAGGAAAAAAATTTAAGAAAAAAATTGCAGGGACAACCCAGTCAATAGTCCATACTGCTGACTGGGCATGCACAGTGGCAGGTTGACTTGGTCAATGGGTTTTCTCCGTCGAATGGGGTGATGCCAAGTGGCATGTTTTCATTGGTTTGTTAGTGGTCAAATTTGATTGGTTGGGCTTGTGGCCAACCACATGCTGCCACGTGGCCCAACTAGTGGTCGCCACATGGCAGCACAAGAAGCCACAAAAGTTTTGGTTAATTCGGAATGGAGCAAGTGTGGGTTGAACCCACGAACATAGAGCAACCAACAACAAGCCTTACTATCGTGCCCTGCACCATGGCTCTTTAAAAACCATGTATCGACTATGGTTTTATTGTAATGCCAATTCTGCGTTGAGGGAAGGGGGTCAGGTCTAGCCCTAGCTTGGTCACCACCGGAGGCGAGACCATGGGCGCGAGGCTAGACCCCCCCCCCCCCCCCCCCACCCCGCCATAACCATTAACATATTACATTAACAGTCCGAATGTGACCACGCTAGCCGAGATCATAGTGGGAACCAAAGCTGTGGAGCCCTAACCATCAGGGTTAACCACCACAGAGACCACGACTCCACCACATGTGCCCACAACCAGAGTTAAGCCCGACGGATAGCCTAACCGTTGACGTATATTTTTTTAGAAAAAATACTATTCAACCATATTTCATATGGTTTGAAATTTGGTTTTTAGGCCTCAATGGAAAAAATTAGCGCGACGATAATTTTGCCCGATTTTCGACAAAATCGACGATCATATAGCTAGATTTCAGGCGGATTTGTAGGATGGTGCCGGATTTTGAGGAATTTGTGGAACGAATAGTGGAGCAACTAGGGCAGGTCATAAATTCTCCATTTTTTGGCCAAAGTTAATGCAAAAAGAGGCTAGACAAACATTTGGTGATTTTATATGGCCAAACAACAAAAATGTTTTATTAATAAAAAAATATCCATACAAACGTATCATATTTTTTATTTTTATTTTTAACTTTAAATAGAAATCTTATATATATATATATATATATATATATATATATATATATATATATATATATATATATATATATATATATATATAAAACGTACGCATGATTCTTTTCCCCAACTATGTGTTCTCCATTCCCTAACCTCCCACTTAATCCATTCCATATATATATATATATATATATATATATATATATATATATATATATATATATATATATATATATATATATATATATATATATATATATATATATATATAATATCTATTTATATGTATTTTTGTGTTTAATAAATGTTATATAGTGTAACATGTAAACAACTTATGTTAAATATAATAGATGACCAAATGCATTTTCTTTCGAGGTTTATTGTGATATTAAAAATGCTTATTTATGTGGGTCTTTGTGTCGATAGGTGATGACAAACCCAATATGGAAGAGATGTTGTAACTTTTTGTATTGTCTTCTTCTATTATATATATATATATATATATATATATATATATATAAGATAAAATTGAGGTAAAGAGTCAATTTAACATTGTTGGTTTTTGGGTGAACCCTGAGCTCTGTAATGACCATTTCCCTAGAAGTTGATCTTCTAAGGATTTATAATTTCCTCACCTACATATTTTTTCCCTTCCCCTCTCCCCAGTTGTTCCACTCTGACACCCCCTATTGAGTACATCTCGAGGTATGGTGATCTCAGGGGGAGGGGCTTGAGGTGGTTCCAACCTCTCATGAGGCACAATCCCACTAGAAGGTCTTGATACCAACAAATCCAAGAATGATGATTTCATTAATCTAGTTCTGGAGGAAAAACCCAACCATCAGTTGGAAACAACCCATTCAAAGAAGAGAAAAAGCACATGCATTACTAAATCAACATAGATTTTTCAGATTCACATCCCCCTAGCTAGGCTAAATGTTGATATTCAATTCATGCGAAATCATGCATTGATCTACAATTTCATTGAGATAAGGCCAACAAAAAAACACTCCTCCACTGGATTGTGATGAGATGGAAGCAAAAATCCCACTATGAGGTAAAATTGGCTCAAAAGGGTTTTTAATTGTCATCTTTCTCAAATAGAAGACTTGAAGGTTGTGTTGGATGGGGGCCCTTACTTCTTCAACTTGGTCAAGCTTTGCGTGCGTCACTAGGTAGTACGCTTCAACCCTAATAAGGAATATTTTTCTTGGGCCCCAATTTGGATACAAATTGATTCTCTTCCTTACAAATACTAGGATCTGAAGGCACTCGAGGAAATTGGAAACAAGTTGGGTGAATTTGTGTGCCTATCGAAGCAAACAAATCATGGCCTATACACTTAATATTATCGTATATATGTATACATTAATATATTTGGATACCTCCCTGTAGCAATAACTTTGGAATATGGAGACAAATTTTTGTTTCAAACCCTTGACTATGAACATGTTCCCTTTATGTGTAGAATATGCCACATGCATGGGCACTTATTCCGTGATTTCCCTCTAAATGAGTCCAAAAATGATAAAACATAGACAAAGACCAACGATGGATATGGTTTCATGAAAATTCCCACCAAGAGGTGAAATAACAAGAAACCCAACACCTTCAACACACCTAAGAGACAGGAAATGGGTATCAACTCTGAAGTGTCTACAGATTTGCTAGAAGGATTAGGAATTCTAGAGGGAGAAAACATAAAAAATCTTGATAGAAGGGGCATGCAAGAAACCTGTGAAGGAATATAAAAATAATAATGTTAAATCTACTCTAGGCAAGAGTTCCAAGATCCAAGATTCAAATAAAATAGAGGACATAATTATGATATAGGCGGGCGAGTTCATGGATGTAGAAGATCTATATCTAATGGAAATCAATGATGCATGTCTTCGTAATGATCTAGGAGTGATACCTCAAAATCACATTAATCTTTTAGGGATCACGCTCCAAAAATCCAAGGCCTCACAACAACTAGGAATTCAAAGTATCATATTTAAATAAGGAAAAACAAGTAGCAAAGAGTTCAAGAAAAGAGGTAGGAAATCGACTCTCTAAAGAATGCATGCATTAGGAAGGAAGTTGGTCAACTCAGGAAAATACTTGCAAGTCTCATATATCTATGCCCATCAATATATGGTTTCCTCATGAAGGTAATCTCTTTGATTATAAGGGGCTTGAATAGCCCCTCTAAATAACGTATTCTTCACAAGAAGATTTATCAAGATCTTCTGACTATCATGTTAATTCAAGAAACCAAATGTTATAGCTCAAATTTTGAACTACTAATTTCATGCCCATGGAAAAATGATAAAGTCATAGTTGTATATGCTAAATGAGCATAAGGTGGCCTTGGTATAACTTGGGACCCAACCCATATTAGCATTGCATACCTATTTCAAGATACCCATGTTCCCTCCATTTCTTTTCACCTAATAGGATATGATTTGCATGGATTCCTCACCAATGTTTATGGTCCCCAGCTTCGAGCTCGAAAGAAGGAAATTCTCAAGAATCTCCATTCTCTTGCAATAAGAATTGACAAGCACAAATGGATAATAAGAGGTGAATTCAACATGATTAGAGCCCTAAGCGAAAAGAAGGGGGCATGATGACACCTAGAGCCTAAAGCGGAGGACCTTCAAATCTTCATTGAGGATAATGACATGGTGGATACGAAAACCACAAATGCGCTCTTCACTTGGAACAACAAGTGAGGTGGGAAAGCGTCGATATTTTCCATATTTCATTGTTTCCTTGTCTCAGAAAATCTGCTCACTCACGAGGTTGTACTGACAACAAATATTCTTCCATCAACTAGCTTAGATCACTGGCCAACATGTCTCTCTTCGTGGAACATAGTAAAATGCTTAAAACAATCATTTAGTTTCGAAAATGTCAGCTCACATATGCTAGCTTGATCAGAAAAATATAGGAATGTTGGCAAAGCATGAGCCCCATGGAGGGAATGACAATGTTTGTCTTCCAACAAAATCTTGAGCAAATAAAACTTCTTCTCAAAAAATGTATTAGAGAGAAATTTGGAAATATCTTCCAAGAAAAAAAAACTCTGGAAAAGGAAATGGTGTTACTTCAACAAGATGTTATAAAAAATGGCGGAACAACAGTAAAGGACAAAGAAATTTCCCTTAAAATAAGGTTGGAAGAAAGGTACAAGAAAGAAGAGATAGACTGGAAACATAAGTCCTAGATAAGCTAGTTAAAAGAGGGGAACGTAACACTTCATTCTTCCACAACTACACCATCTGACCCTGATATCACAATGAAATCAAATCTCAATGGTGAATATTTAGAAAAGTTGGAAGACATTGAAGAAGTACTTGTGGACTTATACAAGGATTTTCTCTCTAATCCTCTACCTCAATGCTATGAAGCCACTCAAAAAATCACAACAAACATCCCCAAGTGGGTTATGGGCACACACAACACAACCCTCATTAGGCCTATCAACGCATCATAACTTAATGAGGTTATTCACAAAATGGAAGATGGGAAAGCCCTTGGACTAGATGGATTCACTGTCACATTATTTAAGAAATGTTGCCACTTCCTCCAGAATGAGATCTTAGATATCATCGAAGATTCAATATCCAATTGGTTTATTCCCTGTATTCAATGCCACCTTCCTAGCATTGGTGCTAGAGGAGGAAAATGTTGCCACTTCCTCCACAATGAGATCTTATATATCATTGAAGATTCAATATCCAATTGTTGTATTTCCTGTATTCAATGTCACCTTCCTAGCATTGGTGCTAGAGGAGGACAATGTTTCTTCTCTAGGTAAATTCTGACCTATTGCTCTATGTAATGTCATTTGTAAAATCATCAACAAAGTGATAGCCAATCGCCTCAGGCACATCCTGCCCATCCTCATTTCTCCTAAGCAAACTAGATATGTGGAGGGTAGGCAAATTATTCATGGGATTATCCTGGCCCATGAAACCATTTACTCTCTCAAGAACCTCAACAAACTTGGAATGCTGCTTAATTTGGATCTCTCTAAAGCCTTTGCCAATTTAAACTAGGCCTATAATAATGGAGATCATACTCCTAGTCTTTATATTTAGTGCTAAATGGACCCAATGGGTGATGTCTCTATTCTCCTCAACTTCTTTTTCATTGTTGGTCATTGGCTCCTCATCTGATACTTCAAACCTTCTTGGGGCATCCGACAAGGAGACCCCATCTCACCCTTGCTCTTTATCCTTATGGATGGAGGGTTGGGAAGAAACATTAAAGAAGCCTCGTAGAAGGGAATCCTGAAAGGAGTATCTCTCTGTGATGATACACCTCTAACTCATCAACAAGTTGTAGATTCTACCCTTCTCTTGAACCACCTGTTAGGACTCTCGTAGTTTGCAAGATTGGCAAGAAAAAATGCTGCAGGGCCTACATCAGAACCACTTTGGAATCCTAGGATCTAGCCCTCCTGGATTCAGGGAGGGATCTCTCTATTTAAGTATTTTCAAACGATATATATTAAAGGCTTATGATATGATATTAGGCTAGTTATGAAGCACAGGGGATTTGTTTGTTTGTTTTGGTTGGGTAGGATATCGTCAAAATAAAGGAAGTCTTTTGAAGGGTAAAGGTGTGAGTGAGTTGAAAGGATGGTTCAGCTGATAGGATAGGTAAGAGACAGTATCAATCTATTGGGCTATGGAGTCACAAAAGGATTTAACTGCACAACAATTTTCAAGAGTGGTCCATGGGGGAAGTCATCTATATCAAATGATCACTTTGGGTTGATTTGTGATATGGAACATTAAAAGTGTTGTGAATGAAGCAAAGCTAATAAACCATTGAAGAATCTTACTAGCTTCACTAAACCAGAAAATCCTTTCAAAGTAACTGTTTGAAGTAGGCCAAAGGACAGGGCAAACCATAGACCTCTTTGGGAAAACTTTTATTAAAGCACACTTTTCAGACAACAATCCAGCAATCTAACAGATTACCTTCATAAAGTAGAAAACATATAAGATAAACAAAATAATAGCCTAAGATCAAGTAAGAACTTTGAATATATCCTACTTTTGGCATACTCTCAAGAGAAACTTTCAAAACCGCTGTTGAAAACTAAACAAGAGACAGGGCTAACCATAAACTTCTTTGATTAGGACTCTACTTAGCATGCAGTGAAAATATCATTCAAGAACAACATCTTAGGTTTTACTCAGCAATACATGGGCTCACCAACATTCCTTGACTGGTTATACTCTATTGAAATCATTCCTAAGGCAACAATTAGAAGAAAAAATAGAGATAAAGCTTATCAGTGAGAATTAGGGTACTTTGCAGTGAATCCTATTCTATATTTCCTGTTCTTTATCAGAGAAAGTGGACAGTATGAAAACATAAGAAAAGAAAAAAATTACAGTAAGAAAAACATCACCATTGACATAGACCAGGATCTCATAAATCAGCTTGTATATTTGATGTTCAAACCAATTACAATATTCAAGTCCAGTAGGCCTTTACAGCTTCAAACTTCTCTTCTCAGCCTAACTTTCTTCAATTACTAACAGAAATTCAGCAGCTTCAGCAACTATTTACATTCAACAAGTATTCAACCAACATTTACAATGGGCTCCTCTTATGATATTACAGGTAAATTGAGGAGGTGGAGTGAAAGGAAGATCTAAATTATTCAATTAATACAGAGTAAATGCTTCTCGACCTTTTGAAGGCCTAATATAGAAGATATCTAATGTCTTAACTCTGTTAATTGATTTTTACATTAACTTTCATCTACTTTAGTCACTTTTGTTGAATTTTGAGGCTTTTGGTAGGCTGGCAATTACTTTATGAGTTGTCTTTGGAAATATCTCTGACTATGCATTCAATTTTTATTCTTTTGAGGAAAATAAACTTGTAGGTGGCATTTTAATCTCTAAAGGAGTAAGTGCTTCGGTGATTTGGCATTTGAAGCATTCTTTTGGGTGATCTACCTTGATTTGTTACTTTAAACCCTGATTAGGCCTTTGATATGCGTTAGGCCTCCTTTCATCATCTTTCAAGCTTTTTTTCCTTTACTGACTGTATTTTTAACTTTTGTTCACAGTCTTTGTCTTTATCCTTAATCACTTTTTAACCTTTATCCTTTGATTTAGCTTTTAATCCTTTGTCTCTAATCTTCCTTTGATTATCTGTATGCATGGTTCCTTTATGCGCTGGAGGGTTTACTGTGTAACCAATGTCCATGAAACATTGATTAAACCTTGAAATTCAACCCTCTTTTGTCCCTTTTCTTCGCTTTTGGGCCTTTTTGGATCATCATCCAAGGCCATATCACTATAAATTTATTGTGGGATAGATTTTATAGCTTATCTGCCATTAAACCTGCAACAAACCATCAAAATATTATAAAAACCTGTGAATGGGGCTATCACTGCTTCAAAGGGCTCAGCGGAGGGCGAAAGGGTAGTGCAGAGGAAAGGGAGCATGCGGAAGGGGATTCCATGGTCGAAACCGTAAGAAACAGGGTTTAAATTTGCTAATGGCGCAAAAATATGGATAGGCAGTTTTGCAAAAAACCGGAGGTGGTTCTCTCGCAGAGGTTAGGCGATAAGTGGTAATGAGCGGGGGGAACGCAATACACATTAATTGCTGACACGTATTCTCCTGAAAACCACCCATTTCGCACTCGAGATGCACATTCGGGAGGTTTGGTGAAATGGAGCGCGAAACGATGCAATAGCCGCTAGATCTTCGGGCTGAAGATCTAAGGTTGTGGATGAGCACGAGGGGAGATAAGATGGGCGAGGAAACATATGGTGGGGCTGTTGGATTACAGTGATAAAAGGTTATAATCAAGGTAGGGGCTATTATATAAAGGGAAAGAGGTGGAAGTGGGAGGGGTGATGATCGTCATTGGATTAATGCGGATCAACGGTGGAGATCCTTTTGGAGGGGGAAGTAATGGCGGGGTAGAAATATGAGAGAAGGGAGGGGATCAATGGGAGCCGTCGAATCGTGTGGATCAATGGTTGAGATTGACTTCAGTGGATCTGGGATCGGCAGAGCAGAGTTCGGGAAGGAGGGTTTTTAGAATTACGATGTGCCGATGGGAGAAGCAGGTGCGATGGACGGAGGACTGTTGGATCGAGATCCAGATCAACTGTGGAGATTTACTCGGGGGATCTCATCGGCGGGGGGAAAAGGGTCAGGGTACAATGGGACTAGGAAGTTGCGATGCGATGCGATGGAGCGATGTGATGCAGTGGAGAGATGCATTGGAGCGCGGAGGAGTGATGGTCGTTAGATCTGAAGGAACGGACGGTCTAGATCAAATCGGAAGATCGGCCATCGGCGGGAAAAGAGTTCGGGAACGAGGAAACGAGGATCGCCGATGGCCGATAGCCAATGGGCTTTAGCGCTCGGTTACGGGGCTCGGGTCATATGAGAAGCAGGGGCAGGGCTTAAACTAGAAAATGGTCTTAAGGCTTATTTTCACAATAGTCAGACTTAGGCCTAAAACAAAGGTTTCTTGGCCTTTTTTTAGTGTTCCGATAGGAATGAAAAGAGGGATTTTAACCAAGTAAAGGGTTTTATGATGGTTAAAAATGGTTTTTATGAGAAAATGAGAAAAAATAAAGGGAAAAAGGGCCTTTTTAGAAGATAAGAAAGGGTTGAAAATAAAGGTTTTTTAAGGCCTTTTTGGAGGGGAAATGACTGTTTAGAACAGAAGTAAAAATAGGTAAAAATTGGTGAAATGAAAGGGTTTTCAGAGGGTATTTTCAAAGGAAAAAATGATGGAAAATGGGTCTGAAAAACATTCTTTTCTATAATAGTAGGGCTTTTCTTTGAAGGTTTTGAAGTGAAGATATCAATGGAATGGATCTTTTGGAGAAGGTACACAGCAAGGTTTCAAGAACTCACAATTTTGCTTTAAAACTTGTTTCTTGAAGACTAAAGACCTGTTTTAGCCATCATCAATTATGACAAAATTTTATTGATGGCTATCAGTGGCTCCACTTGGGGATAGAAGCTCCTTGGAGGTGTCAAGAACCTCAGAAATTTATTTTTCGAATGCAGACTTGTGCCTTAACCTTGACAACCTTTTCTTACTTGATCATGCTGTTTAAAAAAGATGATTAGTATTTGTATCAACAAAATGAATTTCTCCCAAAAATTCTACCTACACAACTTACTTTTCCTAACATTTTTTCTTCATAAAGTGCACTTGGACTTGCAAACCTTTTGACATCAACATTTTATTATTTTATTTGAAAGCAGGAAACTAATCTAAATATACCTTTATTTCTTCCATAAGTTCAGCTTAAACCGTTGAACTCATAAATTCTCTACCTAAGCTGCTATCTGTCAGGATTAAGCTGTCTGACAGATTTTATTCTCTATATTCTAAAACAAAAAATTAAAACACAGTCAAACCAGGATTAAGTTGTCTGATTTGTTGTTGAGACTGTGGCATAAAAACAACCTGCACATAGACTGAAATTTACAAAAATTCAAAACAAAATTGTGAAAGCTTAAGATCTGAAAATTAAAAACATCCTTCTTTCTTCTTATGACTCAGATTTTTATCTGTTCAGAGTCATCCTTTTTCTTTTTTACCTGGTTCAAGTTTTCAGCATGTTAGAACCAGTCTTTTTTCTTCTCTTTGGCTCAGTTTTTGATCTAATTAGAGCCATTCTTCATCAAACTTACAGGTTCAGGATTTAAGCTTGTTTGAACTGTTGTTTTTCTATCCTAATCTAGTCTTCTGATAAGCCAAGATTAAACAATTTGGAAAATATGATTCACTAACCTATCAGCAGTAAATTGAAATATATCTAGTCATGATTAGGTTATATGACTAAATAGCAGTGCTTTCTCTTGGTAGTGGCATTTAAGCTTGCACACTTTCAGATTTTTCCTTTCTTTCTTGATATGGGGTTGTACCTTTCTTCTTTTATATCTGCCCTCTTTTTCTTTTTTTCTATTGTTTTTGTATTTTTTCTTTTTTCTTTTTAAATTCAAAAGAAATGTTATATACAATGAACAAAAATCTTTGAACTAAAATATCAGTTAACAGAAATAATGTTTGAGAATCCTGCCATTGACAGGACCTCCAAAATATTCAGCTCCATCTAATTCTTGCAGAAAGAATGCATTGTTTCCAATAGAAAATTGAATAAAATAAGGGCCTTGCCATAAATTATCAAATTTTCAATGTTTTCCCTTATCTTCTCTCCTTAAATCCCATTTCAGTACCTTGTTACCAATTTTAAAGTCACTTGCCTTGGTTCTTTTGTCAAACAACTTCTTAATGTTTTCTTGTAGTTGTTGTGCTCTGATGTATACCTCCTCTTTGGTTTGTTGTAGATGTATAGTCTAGTGTATTCTTCTTGTCATATAATCATCTTCAGACTATACTTCTTGGATCAACTTCATGACTGGCACTCCTAAATTGGTTGGAAATATTGCATCTTTTCTATAAAATAGCTAGTAGGGAGGCATTGCAATTGATTTTTTAATTTTTAGTCTGTCTGCCCATAATGCATGTACCATCTTATTGTACCATGATTTCTTATTATCTTCCAGCAACTTCTTGATAATGTTTACCAAAATTTTATTTGAGGATTCTTCCAACCCATTACCTTGAGGGTAATAAGTTGTAGAATGACCCAATATAATCTTATATTTATGACAGAATTCCACCATCTTTTTAGACCCAAATGCAACAGCATTGTCAGTTATGATCTTTCTAGGACAGCCAAATCTAGACAGTATATGGTTTTCAAGGAATGAAATGATAACTGAGTCTGTGGCATTCCTAGAAGGGATGGATTCTATCCATTTGGTAAAATAGTCTGTTGCTGTGAGGATCCATTTATGTTGGGTAGATGAGGCAGGATGGATTTCCCCGATGAAGTCTAGACCCCACTGCTGAAAATCAGCTTCAACAGTGATTGGTTGCAGAGGTAAGGGAATCGACTTTCTTTTGCCTTCAAAGATTTGGCATGTGTGACAGGTAACAATCATTTTGTCGATATCTTGAAAGAGGGTGGGCCAGTAGTAACCAGCTCTAAGGATTTTGTTAGCAGTTGACTTCCTGTAGAAGTGGCCTCCACATTCTCCTTCATGAAACTCGTGTCTAATTTTATCTGCATCATTCTCAGGCAAACATTTAAGCAATAATCCACTAGCATTTTTTCAATATAAATATGTATTCAAAATGCAGTAATTTACAGCTTTCAACTTTAAGAATCTTGTCTTTGTTTTAGACAAACCAGGAGGGACATTTAGGTTGATCAATACATACAAAATATCAACATACCAAGATGAATTCAGAAAATGATCTTCAATAATTGGAGTTTTCAACTCCTCCTATTCATCTAATGCATTAAACATGTTTATATCAAGAGCTTAAAAGTTGGATTCAGCCATAAGTTTTGCTATTCCTTGACCTTTGATAAGCTTAGTGGGCTTGATTTCTATGTCATATTCTAAAATTACAACAATCCACTTTCCTCTTTTTCCATCTAGATCTTGTGTCAATATGTCTTTTACAACTGAATAAGACACAAATGATATAATGTGTTAATGTAAAATGTAAACTCTGAAGTCTTTTAAGGATTTGACCAAGGCAAAGGCTTGTTTTTCCATTATGTTGTACTTTAGAAGTGCATCTCTAAATGCCTCACTGAAAAATGTAATTGGCTACTCTTGTCCCTTCAAGTTTTTCTGTAATAGGACATCAGCTATTGTGTGTTCTGATGCAAATGAAAATATGAAAAAATCTTTTGTAAAATCGGGACTGATAAGAATTGATGTTTTGGTAAGTACTTGTTTTACCAGCTCAAATGATTTATTTGCTTCTAAGGTCCATTTAACTCCTTCTTCTCTCTTAAGAATATTTGTCATGATTCTAAGGAGTTCAGCTAGATTGGTTATAAACCTTCTCAAGAAATTAATATTTCCAATGAAAGATTAAAGTTCCTTGATGTTTCTAGGATGGTTGATTTGCAATATACAATCGATCCTCTTTGGGTCTATCCTTATTCCTTCTTCAGATATGATATGTCCAATAAGTTTACCTTCTTGGAGACCAAACAATGTTTTCTTTGGATTTAAAGATAACCTGTATTTTCTGCACTTTTCAAAGACTTTTCTCAAGTGTATTAGGTGTTCTTCGTCTGTTTTAGAATAGACAGTGATATCATCAAGGTAAATCACAATGAAGTAACCTATTTCTTCTGAGAATGATATACCCATGGCTATCTGAAATGTGGCATTAGCATTCATTAAACCAAAGGGAATTTTCAAATACATGAAAGTACCCCAAGGAGTAGTAAAGGTTTTTTTAAGTTGATCATCAAGATGTACCAATATCTGATTGTAACCTGAGAAGCCATCTAGCAAAGAAATTCTTCTAGAACCAACTACCCTTTGTAAGATATGATCCATTTTGGGCAAGGGATAGTTGTCTTTTAATGAGGCTTTGTTTAAGTTTCTAAAGTCAATGCAAAGCCTTATTTCTCCTGTTTTCTTCTTAACAGATACAAGATTAGACACCCACTCTAAGTATCTAACAGGGACTATAATTTCAGCATCATACATTTTTCTAATTTCTTTCTCTACCAGAGGTAATTAAGCAGGATTGATTCTGCGCTATTTTTGTTTAAAAGACTTTTGGTTTTATTTGAGGGGTATCTTATGCTGGATTGTTTCTGTATCATATGATTTCAAATATTCATAACTCCATGAAAATACATTAGAAAATTCTCTAAACAGCTCAATGTATTTCAGTTTAATGTGAACTGGCAGTGTCTTGGATAGTTTGATCGTTTTGGGCTTTTCCTCACTGCCTATGTTGCATTCTTCCACTTCTGTTTTAATAGGTTCCAATTTTGGCTTTTTGGAAACATCATTCAAGTCAAACAGTTCTTCTAATGAGACCAGTCCCTTTGGCAAGCTTTGATCTTTAGATTGCAGCACTTCTAGGTCTTCATTTTCTAAATCTGTGTTATTTTCTATTGTATGTTTGGGTCTATTAGTTAACAGATTTATTTCAGCAATCTCAAGAGACTTTTCTTCTTCAAAAAGTGGGTTTTCTTCAGTAGGACAGTCTTGTTCATACTCTGAATCTGATTTTTGTACTTCAAAGTCATTTATGGACTGTAGGAAGTCTTATATTTTTTTTATCTCCTTCAAACACTTGCCAATATTTTTCATTATCCGAGACAACTGGTCTATATTTGACTTGGATGGTGTATTGTTTTCTTTCATAAGGTATTAGATAAATACTAGCAGCAAAGGTTAATCCATTGGCAAGAATGTTTTGGTTCCTTGGGACAAAGGTAAGTCGGAATTCAACAAATGCTTTTAACAATTCCATAGCATCATCTCTATAAGCTCTAAGTCTGGGATGTTTAGCTTTGTATTCCCCTTTTACTTGCCTAATTATCAACTCTGAATCTCCATGAACTTTTATCCTCTTGGCCCCTAATTTTTTCAATATATGCAGGCCTAAAAGGAGAGCTTCATACTCTGCTATGTTATTTGTGCATTGGAAGTTTAATCTATAAGAATGACCCTCAACATGATTTTTTTCAGTGTTATGTACTCATATGGCTACTCCTGCACCATTTTTAGAGCAAGACCCAACAAAACTCATACTCCAAAGAGGACTGTTTTCAGATTTGTCATTCATTTCATTGTTGTCCTCTCTATTTTGTTTGTTGTGACTGTGTTGTTCCTGTAGGACTGCACTGTGTTTGTCTTTATTTTGTTCCACAAGATTTTCAATTTTTTGAGGCTTTATTCTTTGATTTTCTTGATTGGTGCTATATTCATGATTGTTTTGATGCTCAAGACCTGTGATCTATTTGTTGTGATTTTCTAAATTAGCAAATTGTCTTTTAGTTTTCTCCTTGTTTTTCTCTTCATCTATGGCTGGCACTATGTTTGGATGTGGAGTGACCACTAAATTGGTTGATGTTTTATTGATTAATCCTTTCTCATTAGAAATCTCATCATTATAAAGAATGAATGAGTCAAGGTTAGTATGTATAGAATAGAGAGGGGAGTTTTCTAATCTTTCTTGACTACTTACCATATATTTCATGTGTGTTTCCCTATAGAGTCTTCTAGGTTGACTAAAGACAAGGATGGTGGCATAAGTCATATCCATTTGCATAGTACCTTGCAACTTAGCACCCCATGATCTTGAAAGAAGCATACCATATTTGGGGGGTATATCAGCCACTACAATGTCCATTACTAGGATTTTGGCTTGGATTTGAGCTAAGTTGACACAGAGATCTTTTATTAGGCCTAGGAATTTCACCCTACTTGAATCAAAAGAATATAAATCTTTGTATGGTCTGGTCACCTCTAAGCCTAATCTTTCCATTATTACCTTGGGCATGAGGTTATGTGATGCTCCTTAATCAAGCATGGCATTGTGCAACATCTTATCATGGATATTCAAACTCATGTAGAATGGAGGGGTAGTTCCTTCTTGAAATTTTCCTTCAATATTTGGTCCAAATAGGAGCTTTGGTTTATCATCATTTAAGTTAACAGTGTCATGAATATCTTCTATGTTCAAGGCTTTCAAAACTTGAAATCTATATACATTTTGAGTGACTAATTCATGAGAGGGACAGAGATTTTGATTTTAGCAATTTCATTCTCTAGGCTAAAGGGAATCTAGTTTTTTGAAATGTTCGATTCAGCCTTGTTAGTCACTCCTTTATCAACAAAATCAGCTTGCTGATTTCTACTATTTATAGCAGTCAAAATGGTTTTTTTAGGGGAATTAGTTGAAATTCCAGTGCTGCTTGGGTCACCACTCTATTTTTCATTGATTTGGGTGTTTTTTCCCTTGTTTGGATCAGAACTTTCAGCCATTGTCTTATGATTTTCTGCTGTCTTTTTGGAAGTATTTACAGGGCTATTTTTGGCAGAATTGTCAGAGGTTTTCTTTTTGGGAGTTTATGGGTTCTTTTACTTCTTAGGTCATATTGTTTGGGTATGATGGCATTTTCAAAGTCTTGTTCATAGTATTCAGTTTCTAGTCTTCTATCATCATAGGGTGTATATAGACCTTTTTTTCTTTCATGGAGGAAATCAGAATCCTCATTTCTTACTTCCAACATGTTTATGTTATCATCTTCTGTTTTTTCATTTGTTTCTCCATCCTCATTAACATAATTTTCTTGAAAAGGAGGTATGATCTGTTGATCAGCATCTCTTTTTCTATTCTGAGGTTGATTTCTCCTAAAGTTCTGATTTTGATTCTGGGATTGGTTTTTATTTTGAGAGCGGTTTGGTTTTCTCTAGCTTGAGCTTTTTAATAAATGCTCATCCTCTCCATTATCTTCTCCATCATCCTTTCCATTTTTGAGTCAGATGTGGAAGGTGCAGCTTCATCCCTATATGATACCCTCTTCTCAGTCTTCATTCTAGCTCTCTTCTCAATTAGATTTGCTTCCACACTAAGAGCTCCCTTCTGCATGTCTTTTAAAGTTAATGGATCCCTTTCTCTTAGCTGATAGGTCATTTAGGGATCAAATCCTTCAGGGAATTTGGCCAAAACTGAGCCTTGTAGAGGTTTCAAATATGGGGGTAGTGCGTTATAAACACTATTAAATCTAGTGCAATAATTTTTAACACTTTCCCCAGTGTTTCTCTTGAGGTTGTTGTAATCTGAAAGTATTTGGAGAGGGTTCTTCCTAATTTCCCATTTGTTTATGAATCTTTGATGTAAAGAAGGGAGATCATTTATACTATTAGGATTTAAACCCTTAAACCATTTCTTGGCCTCTCCTCCTCAACTTTGGGCAAAGATTCTCATCCTAATGGTCTCATCTTCTATTTCCATATAATCAAAGGCATCGTTCACCTTGTCTACGTGATGTTGAGCAGTAGTGGGTTCATTTCCAGTGAAATGGGAAATTTTTGACTGATAGTCCTGTGGAAAATTGACTAAAGGTAAAGGAAGGACTAGAGGAGCATACCATGTTGCCATGATAGGAAGTTGTGGGATAAATGGGGGGTTTACAAGTGCAGGGTTTATGAAAGGAGGGGGAGGATGGAATGGAGTAGTTTGAACAGTGGGTGTATGGATAACATAAGTGCTTGGATCAACAAGAGACTGTTAAGCAGATCTTAGATGAGAGAAACCAAAGTTATGAATGAAATGAAGATCAGGTGGAGTGGCTTCTCTACTATCAGTATGTTCGCCACTATGTTGGGGTGAGTGCGGAAACTCAAAGTCTATCTGATCTATATCACTAAGTGACTTAGTTCTAGATGGGTTTCTTACGAGTGGTAAGTCAACTTGTGTATCTTGCAGAGCTGAGAGATTTTCAAGGATAGAA
Organism: Pinus albicaulis; assembly: GCA_034641835.2. Taxonomy (NCBI): domain Eukaryota; kingdom Viridiplantae; phylum Streptophyta; class Pinopsida; order Pinales; family Pinaceae; genus Pinus; species Pinus albicaulis. The sequence continues at coordinate 1,362,760,619 of CM076581.1, forward strand.
TTAGCTCTATGAATTGGTCTGACAACAGTTGAAGTCTTGGATTTAGAAGATTTCCTAAGGATACTTTCTGGATTGTCAACTATCTCAGGAGGATTTGGGTTAGGATAGGCTCTAGTATAAATTCTTCTAGAAGCCACTATGTGGTGTTTTTATACCTAATGATGAGAAAATTTCAGCCAAGTATGATAGTCTTTTAAAGGCTAACTAATCTTTTTCAAAGAAAACTCCATCCTCAAAGTCTTCTTAAATGGGTTTGAATGATGTTTGAAGGATAAAAATAATTTCCCAGTGGAGTCTTAGGAAAAACCAGTGGGGTCAACAGGCCTACTGAATACCAATGGAGTCGCCAGGTGAAGGATTTTTACTTCTTTTCAAGGTTTAATTGTTGTTCGCCATCAACAATCAATAATAACTAGTCTTGGTGACACTTGTCTCATTTAGGAATAGGGGTTCGTTGAGTTGTAAAGTTATCTATTAGACAATATTCTTGCCCAATATGGTCACCACTCTGTTAGGACTCCCATAGTTTGCAAGATTGGTAAGAACAAACGTTGTAGGGCCTACATCAAAACCACTTTGGAATCCTATGATCTAGCCCTCCTGGATTCAGAGAGGGATCTCTCTATTTAAGTATTTTCAAAGGATATATCTTAAAGGTTTATGATATGATATTAAGCTAGTTATGAAGCACAAGGGATTTGTTTGTTTGTTTTGGTTGGGTAGGATATCATCAAAATAAAGGAAGTCTTTTGAAGGGTAAAGGTGTGAGTGAGTTGAAAGGATGGTTCCACTGATAGGATAGGTAAGAGACAGTATCAATCCATTGGGCTATGGAGTCACAAAAAGATTTAATTGCACAAAAAGTTTCAAGAGTGGTCCATGGGGCAAGTCATCTATATCAAAGGATCTCTTTAGGTTGATTTGTGATATGGAACATTAAAAGTGTTGTGAAAGAAGAAAATATAATAACCATTGAATAATCTTATTAACTTCACTAAACCAGAAAATCCTTTCAAAGTAATTGTTTGAAGCAGGCCAAAGGACAGCGCAAACCATAGACCTCTTTGGGCAAACTTTTACTAAAGCATACTTTTCAGACAACAATCCAGCAATCTAACAAATTACCTTCAGAAAGTAGAAAACATATAAGATAAACAAAATAATAGCCTAAGATCAAGTAAGAACTTTGAATCTATCCTGCTTTTGGCATACTCTCAAGGGAAACTTTTAAAATAGCTGTTGAATACTAAACAAGGGACAGGGCTAACCATAAACTTCCTTGATTATGACTCTACTTAGCATGCAGTGAAAAGATCATTCAAGAACAACATCTTAGGTTTTACTTAGCAAGACATGGGCTCACCAACATTCCTTGACTGGTTATACTCTATTGAAATCATTCCTAAAGCAACAATTAGAAGAAAACATAGAGATAAATCTTATCAGTGAGAATTAGGTTACTTTGCAGTAAATCCTATTCTATATTTCTTGTTCTTTATCAAAGAAAGTGGACAGTATGAAAACATAAGAAAAACATCACCATTGACATAGACCAGGATCCCATAAATCAGCTTGTATATTTGATGTTCAAACCAATTACAATATTCAAGTCCAGTAGGCCTTTACAGCTTCAAACTTCTCTTCTCAGCCTAACTTTCTTCAATTACTAACAGAAATTCAGCAGCTTCAGCAACTATTTACATTCAACAAGTATTCAACCAACATTTACAATGGGCTCCTCTTATGATATTACAGGTAAATTGAGGAGGTGGAGTGAAAGGAAGATCTAACTTATTCAATTAATACAGAGTAAATGCTTCTCGACCTTTAGGAGGCGTAATGGAGAAGATATCTAATGTCTTAACTCTGTTAATTGATTTTTACATTAACTTTCATCTACTTCAGTCACTTTTGTTGACTTTTGAGGCTTTTGGTAGGCTGGCAATTACTTTCTGAGCTGTCTTTGGAAATATCTCTGACTGTGCATTCAATTTGTATTCTTTTGAGGAAAATAAACTTGTAGGTGGCATTTTGATCTCTGGTGGAGTAACTGCTTCGGTGATTTGGCATTTGAAGCATTCTTTTGGGTGATTTGTCTTGATTTGTTACTTTAAACGTTGATTAGGCCTTTGATATGCATTAGGCCTCCTTTAATCATCTTTCGGGCTTTTTGTCCTTTACTGACTGTATTTTTAACTTTTGTTCACATTCTCTGTCTTTATCCTTGATCACTTTTTTAACCTTTATCCTTTGATTTAGTTTTTAATCCTTTGTCTCTAATCTTCCTTTGATTTTCTGTATGCAGGGTTCCTTTACGTGCTGGAGGGTTTACTGTGTAATCTATGTCCATGAAAAACTGATTAAACCTTGACATTCAACCCTTTTTTGTCCCTTTTCTTTGCTTTTGGGCCTTTTTGGATCATCACCCAAGGCCATATCATAGTAACTTGACTGTGGGACAACTTCTATGGCTTATCCGCCATTAAACCTGCAACAAACCATCAAAATATTATAAAAACCTGCGAATGGGGCTATAACTACTTCAGAGGGCTCGGCGGAGGGCAAAAGGGAAGTGCAGAGGAAAGGGAGCATGCAGAAGTGGATTCCATGGTCGAAACCATAAGAAACAGGGTTTAAATCTGTTGATGGCGCGAAAATATGGATGGGCAGTTTTGCAGAAAACCGGAGGTGATTTTCTCGCAGAAGTTAGGCGATAAGTGGTAATGAGCAGGGGCAACATGATACATGTTAATGGAAGACACGTATACTCCTGAAAACTGCCCATTTCGCGCTCGAGATGCACGTTTGGGAGGTTTGGTGAAATGGAGCGTGAAACGATGCAACGACCGCTAGATCTTCGGGCCGAAGATCTAAGGTTGTGGATGAGCGCGAGGGGAGATAAGATGGGCAAAGAAACATATGGTTGGGCTGTTGGATTATAGTGATAAAGGGTTATAATCAAGGTAGGGGCGGTTATATAAAGGAAAAGAGGTGGAAGTGGGAGGGGTGATGATCATCGTTTGATCAATGCGGATCAACGGTGAAGATCGATTTGGAGGGGGAAGTAATGGCGGGGTAGAAATATGAGAGAAGGGAGGGGATCAATGGGAGCCATCGGATCGTGTGGATCAACGGTTGAGATTGACTTCGACGGATCGGAAATCGGCGGAGTAGAGTTCGAGAAGGAGAGTTTATGGAATTGCGATGTGCCGATGGGAGAAGCAGGTGCGATGGACGAAGGACCGTTGGATCAAGATCCAGATCAACGGTGGAGATTTACTCGGGGGATCGCATCGGTGGGGGGCAAAGGGTCAAGGGACAAGGGGACTGGGAAGTTGCGATGCAATGCGATGGAGCGCGGAGGAGTGATGGTCTTTAGATCTGAAGGAATGGACGGTCCAGATCAAATTGGGAGATCGGCCATCGGCGGAAAAAGAGTTCGGGAATGAGGAAACAGGAATCGTCGATGGTCGATAGCCGATGGGCTTTAGCGCTCGGTTACGAGGCTCCGGTCATATGAGAAGCAAGGGCAGGGCTTAAACCAGAAAAGGGGCTTAAGGCTTATTTTCACAATAGTCAGACTTAGGCCTAAAACAAAGGTTTCTTGGCCTTTTTTTAGTGTTCCGATAGGAATGAAAAGAGGGATTTTAACCAAGTAAAGGGTTTTATGATGGCTAAAAAGGGTTTTTATGAGAAACTGAGGAAAAATAAAGGTAAAAAGGGCCTTTTTAGAAGATAAGAAAGGGTTGAGAATAAAGGTTTTTTAAGGCCTTATTGGAGGGGAAATGACTGTTTAGAATAGGAGTAAAAATAGGTAAAAATGGGTGAAATGAAGGGGTTTTCAGAGGGTTTTTTCAAAGGAAAAAATGATGGAAAATGGGTCTGAAAAACAGTCTTTTCTATAACAGCAGGGCTTTTCTTTGAAGGTTTTGAAGTGAATGTATCAATGGAATGGATCTTTTGGACAAGGTAAACAGCAAGGGTTCAAGAACTCACAATTTTGCTTTAAAATTTGTTTCTTGAAGACCAAAGACCTGTTTTAGCCATCATCAGTTATGACAAAATTTTATTGATGGCTAACACCACCCATTGGTTAAGGAAGATAGGATTGTCAGAGAAAGCCTTGATCTCTTCTTATAGGCCTCAGGCACTACCATCAATCTAAAAAATTCAAAGGTTTTCTTCTTCAATACTCCTCTCATCACTCAAAGAAACATCATCCGAATTCCTGGACTTTTAACTACCTCCCTTCCCTACAAATATTTGGGTGCAACTTTTATTAACATGAATATTAAGCATTCCTCCTGGTGGGAACTCTTTTCCAAGCTCAATAACAAGCTATAAAGTTGGACTTTTCTCACCTTGAACATATCTAGTCATCTTTTTCTCCTCAAATATGTGCTTCAAACCATGCTAGTATATCTCCTTTTAGTCTTGGATTCACCCAAATGGGTCTTGGAAAGCATAAAAAAAATACAAAGAACTTTCTTATGGGAAGGTAATCATCTCAAGAAAAAATGGTCGCTTGTCAAATGGGACACCCTCAATCTATAAAAACTAGGAGGAGGCATTGGCTTGCGAAATCCAAAATTTTCCAATAGGGTACTGGGTAGCACAATATGATGGAGGTGAGTCAAATACACATCATATCCCTAGGCACACTTATGGCAAATGAAATATGTTAATGATTTGGAAAATAAAGAAATTATTCGACTATATTTGAAGTCTCAAGGATCTCAAATATGGAACCTAGCAAGACAAAATAAACACATTGTCCAAGCACACATTTTTTAGGAAATCTGCGATTTAAAGTCTGCAATATTTTGGGAGGATTCATGGCAGAATATGATTAGCCTTGTCATCAATTTCCAGCTCCCTTTAAGCGAAGACAATGCTTAATGACTAGGGCGAATTCAAGTATATCATTATTGGCTAGAGGATGACAAAATAAGAATCTAGAAATGGAAACAAACAATGCTATGGCAGGGAAATGGATGTGTTAAATACCTGCACATTTTGTGGCATGAAATCAACAACAAAATTATCAGGAAGAAATCAAGTTCAGACATCCTGCGATGGGGTTACAAAAATGTGGGATATTTTACAGTCAAAGAGGCTTACCAGCTAACTTGACAAGCACCACAAGACAACATTGATCCCTATTGGAAGGAGTTATGGACAACTAACTTATTGCAAAAGGTCTCCACCTTCATATGGTTTCTATCTAAGTGAAAATTCTTCACCCAAGAGAACTTGAACATAATAGGATTTGAAGGTCCCCCGTGGTGTTACATGTGCAACAATCAACATGAAACCATCGACCATTTGCTTGACACTTACGAGATAGTGGTTGCTCTCTGCAAGATGTGGTCCGAAATCTAAAGACTTGGGCAAAAAACCCCTTCGAAATCCAGGTTCTGAATTGTCTCTGAGAATTAGCTCTAAGCCTTTTGGTTTGGGAAATATGGAAGGAAGGTGTAATCAGTGCATTTTCAAAGACAAACATAAAACTATAGAAGGTATTTGACTGATTTCCCACAAGCACATTGAGGAAACTTTGTTTCTCTCCCATTGGGATAGCAAGGATTACCAAGGCCCTCAAGAAAAGGCGATCTTGGCATGGTGGCAATTCAACCAACCCACTACCCCACCAAAACTTTTGCATCCAATGTCAATGGATGCAAGCTCATATATCTAAGAACCCCTACCAACACATCATTATGAGTTAAAATTCGATGGCACCTCAAAGGGAAACCCAAGAGAAGTAAGAATAGGAGGGGCCATAAGAAAATGTAGAGGTGAGATCATTAACATTTACAGAGGCTACATAGGGAATGAAAGCAACAATATCATAGAGTTGTAAGCCTTAACTCAAGGGCTTCTTATTGGTTGAATCAAAGGCCATCATCATCTCATTGCTAAGGGTAACTCACGACTAATTTTACAAGTAGTGAAGAAGCTCCAAGAAGAATCTCCTCCTACCAAGTACTCCTCTAACTGGGGTCCATATCAAAGTATGCAATAATTAGCCCAAATCCTTTCTCATCAAGAGGAAATCATCTTCTCTCATGTAAGATGCAAGGCTAATTCCTTAGTGAACTTTCTAGTCAACCAAGGGGGTAGCATATTACACCCCATGTGTTGATCTAAACCTAAATTCCTCTAAAGTCGTGACCTAGGCCTCCCAATGCTCAGATATTTCCAACAAATATCTTAGAATCCCATATCCATATGCCTAGGTGGCCACTGAAGGTCCCGTCAACCTTCATGATAGTTGATCTATCAAAATTTAAAGTTGGAGATTGGTGATGCCTTCTACCTTCCATCTCCACAAGCTTTATCCTCCGCATTAGATGGCATGGTTGGATGATTAGGAAAGGGGATATAATGGAGGCTAAATATGTGAACTCCAACACAACAAAGCATTTCTTTGCCCCCTTCACCATTTTTATTCCTATGCACAAAGAGAAGGTTGAAAGAGTTGTTAGAGGAGGCTCTAGACGCCACACTTTGATTGCCATGGTTCAAAAGTGGGAAAGGCATTGGAGAGGAGGGACAGGTAGAGGTCATCATCCTCCTCCTCACTGGCACAATTATAACATTGATCACTACTATGAAGACATCTCAGGGTGCATCTGCAGGTTGATAGCCGAGATGGAGGCTAAGGAGATAAGGAACATTGGTGATTCCCATTGGGAAATCGAGAGCCTATTTGGTAGCCATTTGCAGGATCAAGAAGAGATGATGCAGGTGGTGGACAATCGCATTATTGACCTGGAATCTCACTTAGCCGAAGCAAGGTTTTCCTTGTGTGTTCTAGCTGGCGTGCTAGGAATTTGGTTATTTCCTTCTCCCGTAGCTCTAGAGCCTTCCAATTCTTAGGATGACTAGGAATCCTCCTCCCAAAGTCCCCTGGATTCAATATTCCAAGGCATAAATCCGATCAATGCTGTGAAGTTGGGGCTTGACTGTAGAACTAAAATTATCTTTGGACAACTAAAGCCTCCGTGCAATAGAGAAATGGCTTGGGCCACCAACAAAAAGGCAGTCGAGCTAGACAAGAAATAGGAGGCTAATTCACAACAACATACCTACACTAGCTATGGAACAATGATCGTGTGGGAGCATCCACAATGGTCTGAAGAGGGATGGGATGATATATTCAGTTAACGTGCATGGCATGGCTCAGACTCAAAATTCAAGAAAGGCCTTTCTTTAGTTTTTGGAACTCTTTCTTTGTTCATCTTCAATTTTTTCAAGCACAATGGGTTTTGTAACATTCCGAGAGGCCAATTGTTTTCCAATTTTGGGCAAATGGGAATCCTCAGTCTCTACAAAATGCTACTTCTAGGTTAGATAGGTTTCTTTTCTTTTTTTATATGCTAAATATGGATTTTTTCAATAGACATCTTCACTTGCCTGTATCGTATGTAATTTCTTAGTAATTGAAAGGAAGTTTACTTACAAAAAAAAACATTGATGGTTTTTGGGCTCCAGTGTTTGAAAACCTATGATTTTTCCAATGATATATATATATATATATATAATCCATCTTTACTCCAGATTTACCAAGTGTCAAGAGGGATCAAATCACTTGAGGTGCAAATCTCTTTTAGCATGAAAAAAGATTTGATCCCTCTAGAGGAGGCTGAGTAGATCCAAAGTTTTTTTTTTTTTTTAAACATGTTATGTGAGCTATAAGACAAACTATCTCTAATAAATACTTAAAACAATTTATATATAAGATTTTATAATGATTTTTATGGATTTTAATATTTATTTTAAATTTGATATTGTTAATTCATTTAAATAATAATTTAATATAAAATAATGAAATTAAATTACAATATATAGTATGTATGGAATTTAAAATTAAATATTATTAAAATATTTTTAATTTTATTAGAAATAGTTCAATAATAAGTACCAGAGATATACGTTTCTTAAGATATTATTAGGTAGAAATCACCTTTTAATTTTAAAATAAAACTTAAAAATTATTTATAATTGACTAATAATTTGTCTTATTTATACTTTTTGGAAACTAATCAATGATACAATACCTATATACAATTATCACAAGTGGAAGCCAATACCCTTATAGATAGCAAATAATACCCTTATAAATGGCAAATAAATCATTTTAAATAGCATGATTTTTATAAATAATAGTCATGAGATAGAAACCAATCAATGATACAATACATATATGCAATTATCACAAGTGGAAACCAATACCTATATGCAATCATCACAAGTGAAGCCAATGCCTTTGTAGATGGGCAAATAAATCATTTTAGATGGCATTATTTTTTATAAATAATAGTGATGAGATGAAGCACATGCTAATAATAATGATTCATAATTATTCTCAGCAACATTTTATTTTTGTTGTCTATTATTTCAAATATCATCCGTACAAAATCAAAGATGATTGAGTAACTTTGCACTGTCACAGTTTGCCACAAGAATTGATGACAGTGGCCTCTACTCTTTATTAGTCAAAAACCATCCTAAAGTTAATTAACTTACAGTTAAAGTTTTAGATGATTGAGTAACTTTGCACTGTCACATTTTGCCACCAGAATTGACGACAGTGGCCTCTACTTTTTACTAGTCAAAAACCATCCTAAAATTAATTAACTGACAGTTCAAGTTTTTTGACATGAGGTAGGCTAGACATACAAAAATCCAATTGCCTACACATGCACATAAAGACAGTTAAAGACATTTGTCAACCGTTGAAAGAAACATTAGTTATCCGAAGAAGTGACTGGCGCTGGGTGCTTGAGGCCGCATTGAAGAACTAGACATCGACTTGCTTTACCTGGTCTATAAGTAAAGCATTTACAGGGCATTTTCCTTGAAAATCCTGGCTCATATACACAGTTCCATACTCCTCAGCTTTAATGGTTCGGTACAGCCTGGGATGAGCTTCATCAATCAATTCAGAGGCAACACCCATCATCACGTCACGCTGTGGAATCAAAAACATGACGATCGACATGCGATCCTGAATTGTATTCACCACCGCTCGGTGCTGGGCACTCGTGTATATCCCATTGCTTACCAGCTGCCATTACAAAATCCCATATCATTTTAGAAACCCTCTTAAACCCAAGTACCTAATACAAATCAGACAAACAATTGAAATATCAAAAGAGGCTCAAAGGGTTTTACTTACTTGTAACAAATCCCCGATGTTGACAATAAGAGATCCAGGAACAGAGGTCACAGTAAACCATTGGTCGTCTTTCTCAACCTGGAGACCGTCCACCCCATCATCCAGCAGAACAGTCAGCAGATCTCCATCTGAATGAGGTCTAAGCCCATTCACTAGATCTGGCTGAGGGCAAGGAGGGTAATAATTGATTCTGAGTTGCAGCAAGGATTCCTTGATGAGGATGTAGATATAATTTGTCTCCAACCCTAACCCCTCAGAAAGAAGACCCAGCAATTTCTCCATAAGCCTCATTACTTCTTCCCCATATTTTTCATATGTTTCCCTTCATAATGCATACAGTAATGTATCAGAATGGATGCAAGCTCACTACAAAGTTTCAAATATCACACAGAGTGTATATGTGTACAGAGAGTTGTACCTGTATGTGGAGGGTATTTTGGGCCAGTGCTCAACTGCCTTGGCCCACTCTGGAGAAATATAATGAACAAGGGCATCGACCCAATCGAGGACCATGTCATCAGAGATGTCAAAGAACCGGCCATACCCTTCAAGCATTAGAGTACCAGGCCTCATAGGGCACTGTTTCCGTTTCTCTTCAAGAGGAAGTTCAAGGAACTCCTGTGAAACCCCTTTGACACTCTCCAACAATGACAGAGGTATGCCATGATTTATTATCTTCAAAACAATTGAAACCCCATGAATTCAGATGGCCAAATAATAAAGAAGTCGGTTAGATAATTGACACAGAAATTAAAAAGAAATTAAAAAATTATGACCCAATCAAACCTGAAAGAAACCCCATTCCTTGGATGCTTGGGCTATTTGGTTCACAATTTTGTAGCGTTGATCGATGTGTTCTAAGCCTGCTAGATCGATGACAGGAAGAGACTGCTGGACTTGAAGAGGAGGGGATGGCCTCTGATCAGAAGGAAGGATGTACCGTGCAGGGACTTCCTTCACTCCCTTTTCGTGTAGTGTCTGCACGAGATCAATTGGTTTATGAAGCCTTTCAAGTTGATTGAGCAGAGCGTCCCTAGCAGCAGATGTAGGATCCATATTGGTAGCAGGTAGTGGAATTGGGCTTGATCTGAATTCTGAAATTGGAATTGCTCTGAAACCTCGGAGACATAATTATAGAACCCTCAGCCCACTGAAAAATAAAATAATGGCCATTATTGGATAGGATAGGAACGAGTGCCGCACGACACATATTAAGTCTTTGCCAAGGAAGTGACTTTTTAAAAACGTTTTTCAACATGCAGAACTTTGTTTGCCTATCTGTTTGTGTTGACTCGAGTTTCGCTGGACATCCTACCGAAAAAATGGTCTTCTATTTCTATTTCTGCTGGCTAGAGTTTTGCTTGGTATTTTGCTAGTGCCCAGGTAGTGATTATTAAAAAATGGTTGTCAGGTGCTGGCTTGTTTGCCTGAAAAACAACACCCTTTTTTTTCTTGTCTTGAAAAATATGGAAATTCAGTTGAGATATTAAAAAATTCTTCCAGAGATTTTTTAAAATTCAGGTTGCAACTAGGAAACTTTAAGATTTTGGGTACTTACTGATTTTTGGTGGTGCTGAATCTATTTCCACCATCAAAAACATGATTCAAACACTGCTACTGCAAGATTTCTTGAAAAATTTTCCTCCTCAATGAACTAACGTTTGTCTTTTCTGGAATCTCTCACTTTAATGTTTCACTTGAATCAAAGCTTTTTAACTCTTTAATTTTATTATAATAATAAAAATAATCTAATCACCTCCTCAAAGCTATGTGACTGCTAAGTCTATAAAGGCATACATACTCTACCCCCTCTGGTTTTGAACATTTAGCTTCTTAGGAGGAAACACATACTCTTAATATTAGGCCCACTCAAACTGTATTTTACAATTATAAGAAAAATAATATATTAAAAATATTTTTCAAAAATTAAAGTTATTTTTAAATTCTTTCATTTTTTTTTTTCATTGGTTAAAATATTTGATGGGAGTATTTTTATGGCGTTTAATTTTGAGTGATCATATTTAAAAAAAAATTAAAATATAAATTTAAAACAATATAAAAATTTGACCCCTATACCATCATTATTACATGCTTACCTCGAATCTATTATTACATGTGTATCTCAAAATTTGATTAGATTTTTTTTAGGTTAATGCAAATGATTTTCATTAATCAAAAAATATTTACATAGGATGTAATTCAGCAAAATGGCATAGTTGAGATTTTGTTTCCTAAGACACACCTTAGTACCATCCAATTCATATTGGTATTACACATCTGGAAACTAAGACCCCAACCACAACAACTAATCAAAGATAACTTTTACAATTTGACAATAAAGTTCATTATTGAGGCATTTCGATACAAATAGCAAGACATAGTAAAACTATAATCGCCAAACAACACGTTGCGCTAAAGACAAACGATGAAACATAGAGACAACACACCATCTCTACAAAAATAATCTTAATCATACCCAGATGCACATTATGCTCAAAACATGTCATAACCAACTGAAACAATGCGCCACCACTGCAAAAAAACAACATAACCAGGCAAAGACCCAGAGAGATTGCGCCTTCCAAGAGACATGAATAAGGAATAATCTGAACTTATGAGGACCCCACCAATAGCCAAAAAATATAAATTTCCACCAACCATGAACACTGTGGAAGACTATCAGATTCCATCATGAAGAAAACCTCAAAAGCAACTTAAAAAGTTGGAGACAAAAATCCATATAACCCCAAAAAAAATTGTAACTACAAATATGAGCTCCTAGTTTGAAGAAAGCACAGTGAAAGTAACAATGTTATGTTGTGAAGGACCAGGAGGATCAACAGAATGATTAGTAAGCCATCTGGATTCAATGTCAGAAACAATGTAGCTTTCCACACGGTGTAAATGCATCCATACCATCTAGAAAAAAACAAATATTTTTTAACGTGCACTCGATATCCTCTTGACCAACAAACAACATGTAATTATCAACTTGTCTATCCCTCAACACCATATGAAGGAAGGTATCCATTAACTAATGCATAGAGAGCGAATGCAAGAAATGGAATGTTTTTTTTTTTTTTTTTTTTTTTTTAATTTATGAGATCTGGAAGCCATTGCCTCCCACTTATGAGTCAGAGAAATATGGATAGTCGGCAAATTCCGTATCTTCTAACTATCGAATTTCCCTATAAACTTCACAAGGGATACAATCAAAATATGATGCAATGGACTCCCAAGAAAACAAACAAAGAAAACATACTCCATAAGAGCATGCTCCACCTCTAAGACTAGCCATGCATTGTCATGGAGGCATAGTGATTAGAACGAGAGGACAAATATCACAAACAAAACGAAACTCGACACTCACTAAAGACTCCAAAGGCCTAACAACCAAACTCGGAAGACCCGTGAGGAACAAAATACAATCATCCCCTCATTGCCAATAGCTTGAAATACAATGAAGCAAGATTAGACAAAAAAAACCCCACCAGGAACCACAGAGAGACTCCTAGCAAACATATACCACTAGACCTGAGACAAAATAATGTTGTGACACCCCTCCAGTAAACAAAGACTAATGGGACTTAGACAAAACAACACTAATATGGCACAAAGCCTAAGAAATTCCAGATAAATTAAAGAAACCCTAGTTCATCCATGAAACTAAACAGAAGGGATTAGAAGCAAGAAAGGATCAGAGAGCATAAGTACGATATAAACTCCACTATAACAAAGGATAGCAGCCCAAACTACAACCAAATTGACAAATTCCTAGGATACCAACATCCACTAACCAGAACAAGGTAGGGGTATGAAATATCTGTAAATTCATGGTATAGGAGGGCTAAATTTGAAAGGACAACCACCAATTCTAACATAGGATCACTCGCTAAGGAGGATAGGAAAGAACAAAGAACATTTTCCCAACATTGCCATGAATCATGAGCATGTTTGTAGTCACAAACCAAAATTGAACACCTCCACTCTGACTCCAAACAATATTCCAATATAGCATAGGAGCACTGAAACACCATTAAAAATTAGCCAAGGGACACCATAACAACTTAACCAGAGAGCACCAGAACTAGTAGGGAAGAAGGTATACCCTCACCAACAACAAACCTCACATCATACTGTGGCCACCCTCTACCATCCACCATGCATTTATAGCGAGTTGACATGTTTTGGTTCCCCCAAGTATTCATATAAAACCAACCACTCCATAACCAAATCGAGCCAAGTGTAATGTTGCATGTTTTCCAAACAATGGCATACGAACATTCTCTAAATCACACCTCCATCAGGGAAAACCTATGTAGATTTTGTAAATTTTGTTTTTAATAAAGTAATCTAAATCCTCGCTCACTTTTCTTGACACAACATTTCTTCTAGTACACTACTTGGACGGGTAGAGAGATATGTACACACAAACTTGTGAAATAATGATCTTGAAAAACCTTTGTTCAGTCAACTCTCAATCGTGTGAAGGGGATGGCAAGGTTTATGACTCACTAGAATGGAAACCAATATTTCCCAGTCTATAGAGTCATTAATGCGGTCGGGTTGTATATACCCACCGCTAAATAATGTACTTGTTTAGATTAATCCACTGCTAGATAATGTACTTATTTAGATCTAATGGTGGGCATATATAGCCTCGCATTAATACCTCTATAGACTCGAAATATGTTTTTCCCATTAGAATTATATTCTCTATTCCATTGCAATGGAAATTAATTTACATGATATTTTCAATTTCTTATGGAAAAGATATTTACATCGAATTGGTACAGGTAGCCGATCCCTTATTATATGAAGTTGACAGGTAGCCAATCCCTTATTATATGAAGTTGATAGGTAGCCAATCCCTTATTATATGAAGTTGAAGTTTACTAACTCTAACGATATACAAGCTATTATATTATATATTATTAAATGTCTTATATATTGTTAGTGAGTATTTTTTTTTTGTAAGCTTGGTAGTGCCTTTTAATTTTCTCTCTCTCTTTTTTTTTTTTTTTACTCCATCTTCATCAACATGTCCAGATACATCATCCCGATCGGAGAAGGGAATTGAACTTGTGATGAGTGCTATAACAACCCGCCTCATCACCATTTAACCAAGACCGACAGACGTTGTTAGTGAGTATTGCTAAATTAAAATAATTATAAATTAAAATTAACTTTCCATAAGTGAAATAGACTAATTAATAATATGGATCTAATGATAAAAATCATGATGATTGAAAGTTGTTTTGAAGTTTAAATAGATTTGGGAATTTATGTTTAGCAAGCCCATAAATTTGAAGTTTTTTTATTAGTATTTTGCAAATTTATAATAATATATTTTTTTTATTATATTATTATGATTTTTTTTTCATTATTTATTAAAAGGTATTTTTGAAATATTAAATTAAACTATGTTTATGTAGGTAATGTATCAATTTGGATTGCATTAATAAATGTATTATTTTATTCATTTTTTATTTAGTAAATATCTATGTCTATAAATTATTTGGATTAGAAGTACCTTAATAAATTCCAAGAAACATATTATTAGGAAGACTTCAATTTTTTAATTAGTCTTATATTAATGTACAATCATAATATTAAATAGAGGTATCTATTTCATGCCTTGAGTTTATTTGTATACATAATATTATTACAATTTGTATATATCATATTATCACAATATGATCTTTGATGTGATTTTTCAGAAGAATTGATTTGAAAATGAATTTAGATCACAAAAGTTTACACTCTAAAATATTATAGTTTTTAAAAATTAGGGGCTAAATTTTGTTCATGTGTTAATTTTTTATATTTTTTCTTCAAAAATATTTGCTAATTTTCAATTTCTTTAAATGACAACACTAAATTTATGTAATAAAAAAACTATTTTATAAACATAAATCCATATTAACACTAAATTATAACATTAGATCCATATTAACTCCTAATCTATCATGTACATATCCGTATTAACTTATCCTGTGTGGAGAGCAACCAAATCCTTTACGATGTATTCTTTTCCTCAACTTTTTACTAGAAAAAAAAAATTGCACCTCAAAGATTTGATTTTGAGTATTGTTCTCGTGAAATTCTTGTATAAATTCTTCATTATATCCCAATATATCTAATTCTTCATTCAAATTAAAAATACCCTCATTTTTATTGGATAACAAAACTTATAATGTAATACCCTCATTTTCATTGGATAACAAAACTTATAATGTAATATAGCAGTCAAAGATTTTTTTTGATAAAATATTGGTTCTTTTCTATAACATTAGATAATATAATATGTATATATTACAAAATGAAAAGTAATTAGATATTGGATTAAATCTTATATTTTTGATAAAATATTGGTTCTTTTCTAAAACATTAGATAATATAATATGTATATATTACAAAATTAAAAGTATTAAATTATAAATCTTCCGGGAAATCACATGAGAATTTTAGGAACGACGCGTTTGGAACTACCAACTGTAGTTCATCATCAGGATAATGAAGATTAGTTGATCTGACAAACACATTTATACCAGGAGGAGAGAAGCAATGATCAAAACCAAAGGAAAGTTAAAGAACGGTTAAAATTAAAAATATAAACCAAAAATAAATTTAGCCCAACCTTAAAATTACAAAAGTTAAAAACGGTTAACAATAAAAATAAAAATAAAAATAAAAAACAAAAACAAAAAACATGACTAACCCAACCCTAAAAACACTAGTCAAAACTAAAAATAATACAAAATCAAAACTAAAAACTAAAATGACACCAACAAAATAATAATAATTAATTAAATAAAATAAATAAAAATAAATAAATAAAATAAAATAGAATAGAATAAAATAAAATAAAAAGGAAAATAATAATCTAAGTACAAATAAAAATAAAAGACTTAATCCATAAATAAATACATTAATAAATAAAATTTTTGATTAGGATTAAAATACAAATAAAACTAAAAATAAAAGATTTAATCAATAAATAAATTAATAAATAAATACATTAATAAAATTTTAAAAACTAGAATTAAAATACAAATAAAAATAGAATTAAAAATAAAGAATTATTAATATTTTTAATTTTAATTTTATTTGTATTTTAATTCTAGTTTTTAAAATTTTATTAATGTATTAATTTATTAATTTATTTATTGATTAAATCCTTTATTTTTAGTTTTATTTGTATTTTAATCCTAATTAAAATTTTTATTTATTAATGTATTTATTTATGGATTAAATTCTTTATTTTTATTTGGACTTAGATTATTATTTTACTTTTTATTTTATTTTATTCTATTTTATTTTATTTTATTTTATTTTATTTATTTTAATTAATTAATTTATTTATTTATTTTTTGTGTGTCATTTTAGTTTTTAGTTTTGATTTTGTATTATTTTTAGTTTTGACTAGCATTTTTAGGGTTGGGTTAGTTATGTTTTTTGTTTTTATTTCTATTTTTATTTTTATTGTTAACCATTTTTAACTTTTGTAATTTTAAGGTTGGGCTAAATTTATTTTTGGTTATATTTTTAATTTTGACCATTCTTTAACTTTCCTTGGGTTTTGACCGTTGCTTCTCTTCTCCTGGTATAAATGTGTTTGTCAGATCAGCCAATCTTCATTATCCTGATGATGAACTACAGTTGGTAGTTCGAAACGCGTCGTTCCTAAAATTCTCATGTGATTTCGCGGAAGATTTATAATTTAATATGTTATGAATCACATAAGCTTGCACTCTCAAATTAAAAGTAATTAGATATTGGATTGAATATTTTAGATTTTATATTCTATTTTTATTCATAACAAAAATGCAATAATAGAATGAACAAAGTAATATGCTAAAAAAAATTAGAGAAATGAAACTCCTAATCAAAATGTCTTAGGATAATGATAACCTATTAGACCTTTAAAAGACTTTAATATGAATGATAGAACTATTAACTTTAACGCAATCATAATTATTATTATTATGAAGTTGACTAAGTCAGACATCAAATTGGTGTATGATAGTCTCTTTTTTGTGGGACAAGAGGGTGTATGATACACTCTTGTTTGTGGGACAAGGGACCCATTTCTGTGCAGCAATTTGACTGCTAAGTCTATGAAGGCATACATACTCTACCCCCTCTGGTTTTGAACTTGTGACCTCTTAGGAGGAAACACATTTTCTTAACCATTAGGATCACTCAAGTTGTATCGATGCAAAATAGAGAAAATGCTCTAATGCAAAATCTACATGTTCTCATTAATAATGTTAAGTATTTTTTTCTTTAAAATATTATATAATTTATTAAAATAAACATTTTTAATATTTTTTTTCTAAATATATAATATTAAATTTATATTTTAAAAGTCTCAATTAATTTCTTTTCTTAAAGTTGGATGGACTTCATTTGTCTCAATAGACATTAATCATCATTATCATCATCATTTAATATATATATATATATATATATATATATATATATATATATATATATATATATATATATATATATATATATGAGTATATTAACTTAATATAATAATTTAAATTTTGTTTCAATTATAAATCGCAATGTTATATTAAATTGATAAAACAATAAAAGAATTATAATATAAATAAATTCTAAATAATCAATTTAACTATTGTAAATCTCATTGTGATTAAATAATAAATCATTCTCTTTGATTAATACAAAGCATAACATTATTATATACGTCGTAGATTATATGTTTTTGTCCCAAAAATCATAACTCTCATACATATATATATATATATATATATATATATATATATATATATATATATATATATATATATATAAGCTTGGCATATCTTTTCTATTATGTTCTCAAAAAGCAAGCATATTTTACAGAATATCATCCACAATCAAATGACCTCAACCTGCACATTGGGAAGCTAGGTATGTTGGCTATTCAACAACATTATAAGCCAACCAAAATTTAAATAGTATGAGAATGTTTAAAAAATCTATATAAACATGAATGTCTGTATGCCTCCTACTCGCAGAACGTCTATTACATAAAAACAAAAACAACTTGTTATTCATCTATACATAACAAAATTGACTATTCAATCTACACTTAGTAGCACATTAATCATTTAAAGATTCTATTGGTGCTGAGTGTTTAACACTAGATCCCAACAACTCAGTATGTGGGAGGCATGGAATGTGCCTCTCTGTGTAGGGTAAGTGAACATTTTTTTGTTGGATCTGAAATTGTATGAGTTGAAATTTCTTGTGGATTTCTTGAATTTTTGTTGTTGGCTTTGAGATTCCTGCAAAAGTTGAGGTCAAAGATTTTTCCAATAGAGTCTTCGTTATCCAAAAAAGATATAAGGTATGTTGATACTGGGTGCAACGACCTCTGGTTTGGATAGGGACTAGGATGATATCTTTCCACTCATCTAACTCCATCACATAATTTTGTGTTTGTTGTCCAATTTCATTTTCCCAAGCCGTGATGGTCTAAGAAGCCTGAGGGTGTGTGCTGGTCCCGTAGGTACTGACAGCTTCCTTAATGAAGTTGTGAATAGTTTTGCGCCCCCTATTATTGGTTGGTCATGAATGGGGATGACTCCTTCCATGCCCATGCCCACGGCTTAGGCCTCAAATGCTCCTAGAATTTTTCTCCTGAAGCGAGGATGTCCGACCCATTTCTTGATATTGATCATAGAGTCAATAAGGATATGAAATGCAAGAGAAAATTGTCACTAGAATCGCGACCTTGAGAGATATTGTCCAGGAAACGAACCACATAATTGGCAAACAAACCAAAGGGAGATACCACTGGAATAAATTAAGGTGCAATCTTGCAGGTGTTAGAAAAACATGTGTAGTGGAACAATGAACATTAAACCAAACCAAATTATTAAGTATTGCTTGCCCTCTTAACCTGATATCAACCATAAATTCTCACAACAAAGGTCCATAACACACCATATGCCCATAGGTAGGAGACATAACTAAAGCACATGGTTATCCCCTCAAGACCACCCCAAAGAAAGCCAGGTTGAGGGTTCTTATGGATTTACTAGAAGATAAACGTAGCATCCCAACACTTGACAAAAAAATTAACTAAATAGACATTATAAAGATGCGCGAGCATATATATTGGAAAGATACTAAAACATGTAGAGAAGTTTCTCGGCACAATTCATAGGACCCCAGAGACCCCAATGAGAAGGCAGACCCCTACGCCCCCCAATTTAAAATATAATACAATTCTAGACCATAAATTCACACCCAGAGCACCCATCCATAGACTATTAAAACCAAAGAAATTAACAAGGAGAATGGGATGCGAGAATTCAATAATGTAAACATAAATGTGGATACCGCAACCATCAGGGTGACCTATTCCAATAACAATTGGGTTCGTTCTCGTCCAAATGCTAAATCCTTAGTTGGGAAGGCCTATAATACCAAGGTCATTTCCAAAAAAACCTCATTAGAGAACTTTTGAGGTCTAAAATGGGTCTCCTAAGATAATTGTACAACCAAAATAAATTTTATAAGAACCAAAAAGATTCAATATGATGATGTCAACCATGGGGATTGATTCACCATTTTTTTGGTAAAAAAGTAAAAAGATTAAAAAATAATAAAATATTAAAACTAATTTTTCAACTTATCTCCCTAAGGTTTTAATCAAATTTCTAGTGGGAGTACTCGTTAGATGCAAAATTTAATTCCTCATCCAAGGAGTACCCATGTTGCATACTTTCAATGGACTCTGCTACACGAAAAATGAGAAATACATGAAAAACATGATTGCAATCACAATTTTTCATGTAGTAGGGTCCATTGAAAGTATGAAACATAGGTACTTTTTGGATAAGGAATTAAATTTTGCATCCAACAAGTGTTCATACTCGAAATTTAAGTAAACCCGTAGGGAGATAAGTTGAAAATACAAGTACAGAAAGCAATTTTTACTTTTTCCCCTCTAAAATTTGATAATGTAATGTAATCTTATTTTATTATTTTATAATTTCCTTAGGAGGCCCATTTTAGACCTCAAAATTCCCCTAATTCAGCGTTACCTGTCTAGAAACTAATGATCGTGTCTACAAGCCTGTCCAAATGCCGACGGATGAAGATACAAAATCTCCTCACCATATTTCGCATGGGAGAACATAAGTGAGGGTCGTCACGCAACCATCTACCATGCTCTATCATTAATTACAAGTCAGTGACACAGATCCTACCATTGCCGTACTACCAACTCTCACCCCGATCGGGGAACATATTTTTATTTTATAACTTTTTTTATATTATTTTATCTTATAAAAAAATTTATCTTATATATATATATATATATATATAATTTTTTAATTTATGGTTTCTTTATCTATTTTATTATTGAATGGACTTGGTTCTACCATTTTCCTTAATAAAACTTACTTATATTATATTTCTCACAATAATTTTAAATCATGATGCAACACTACAATAAAAAAAATAAGATTTTCTATTTCGTCTTCACAATTTTAATCATAACTTACGAAGATAAAATAAAAAATTAATTTTTAGAATCTTTTGCACTCACACTTGAGCTTTTGTAATTTTATTTTAACATAATTTTATATCAGATATTTTATAACATATGAATTCTTTGTCACCCAGTTAAGATGACACGAGATACTTCATATAGAGACTCTATCATAGATTATTTATTTGTTGTTAAATTAAGATGGATATAAATTCAAAGTTAAATAAATAGTTTATTATAATAATTAACTTTTCAAAAAAATATTTATTTTATTTATATCATATATATACATTTATAAAGATACTAGACATTGTAATTTCTCCTCTTTTTTTCAATTAATAAGATTGCTACTGGAGCAACTTACAATTCCCCTCTGTATTTGGTCCCATAAGCTAAATATGGAATAAAATGTGCACAAGCACATTTCAATAAACTTTTAACTTTTGTAACAAACAATGATGTGGAGGCTAATGTTTCATCCAAAATTATCTATGCACCTTACTCTATTTTCCTCCAAAGTTTTCTAGTGCTTGAATTACTTCTCATCTTCATGGTATTCAAACGTGTTTCATTGTTAGATTTATGAATTTGTTTAAACGTTCAATAATTGATATGGATTATTGTTGCATAAGAGGAAGGTATTGATGCATATTACACTTATTTCTCTTCAATTTAGTTTATACAAATTAACAAATGCTACATAGTAGCTATTATTTAAGTAAAAAATAATAAAGAACTAAAATTGCATATATACCATCTTGGAACAACAACATTATTAATAGAGTGTGAAAGATATATTGTATAAATATTTGTAACTTTTTTATTAATAATATATTTATTTTTAAAATAAATTTTCCAATTTCTATAATGAATATATTTTTAAAATAAATTTTCCAATTTCTATAATGAATATATTTTTAAAATAAATTTTCTCATTTCTATAATTCATTATAGTTCAAATTTATTTAAATAATTTTTATATAATTACTTTTTTAAAGTAATAGATTTTTTTTTTTTTTTTGCCAAAGTATATTTTGAATACTACCACTCATCATTCTACTCAATAACAAATTTATTTATTTATCACATTTTAGAAGTTCATGCTTTAACATTACTCTTCCAAATGAAGTTAAATATGTAATTTTCAATATAATTTTAAAGTAGAGAATGGAACTAATATCTTCTTTACACAAAATCGCTGACTAAAGGATTGGTGAGATAAATAAACTATAACTAATACAACCACATTAAAAATATTAATGTGGTTGATATAGCGGAAGACTTCATAAATATAACCAAAAAAGATTAAACATATATAAAAAGGTTACGAGTAAACTTTATTTTAAGAAAAAAAAAAGAAATCATTCTAATAATAATTGGAATCATTTCAAATCCTTAGGAAATTGGTGGGCGGGGAGCCTAATTTTTTAAATTTATTAAAATTCATGGACCATTTTACTAAATAAAATTTTCTTATATATAAATGAATGTTATAAACTTATGATGGAAGAACATATTAGCATTGGAATAATCTCAATTCCATAGGAAATTAGTGGGTAAAAAATTGTTTAATACACTACAACCAAATTGTGTAATACACTACAATAATGCAAGCTAGATTTTTACATTTATGAAAAAACAACATAACAAATTGTGTAATACACTACAACCGTTGATAAGCAAAGAGCACATGTTGAACATATTCCCTTGAGAATCAATCTAGACCCTCAATTAACAAAAAGAAAAAATCAACAAATCCTCATCCATCTTAAATTGAAACAAAAATCCTTCCACAACTTTGAAAATTATATTAAAAATTACATAAAAGTGATAAATTAAAGATAATTTGATTTCAAAACAATTACAATATTACCACACTCTAAAATTATACACTCATAGGGATTTGAACTTTCAATCTTATGTTTTTACATAATAATTCATAACAAGGTCATTGTCAATTGAGTTACACTCAATAAGCTAAAATTATTTATTTTTTTAAATATGAGAAAAATTTAAATCACTTGAATTAAAACTTTGATATAAATTAGATACAATATAATGATAAAAATAATTAAATATGTTCATATATATATATGTTTCAAAACTAAAAAAAAAGGAAAAGAAATCCAAAAAAAAAAATACAAATTCATTAATATTATGAAAACTCAGAAATTTGATTTTTACATATGTCTATACTAACATTTCAATTTTATTTTCACTATTGAACAAACATATCAAAGAGACAAATAACATTAATTTAATTATTTCTTATATAATACAACCACATTAAAAATATTAATGTGGTTGATATAGCCAAAAGCTTTATAAATATAACCAAAAAAATTTTTATTGCAACACGAAGAATGTCTTACTAACGCACACATTTTCCTGATTAACCATGTAATAGACCATTTTGCTAAATACAATTTGCTTATATATAAATGAATGTTACAAATAATAATGATGAACTGAATGTCTTACTAATGCACACATTTACCTGATTAACCATGTAATAGACCATTTTGCTAAATACAATTTGCTTAATTATAAATGAATGTTATAAATAATAATGATGAACTTGTCATGGAGAAACATATTAAAATTAGAATAATCTCAAATCCCTAGGAAATTGGTGGTCGAAGAGCCACTTGACATGAATCTTATTTTTAAAATTTATTAAAACTCAATGAAACCTAAAACCCTGTAATACACTACAACCATTGATAAGCATTAAGTCTAAGCATATTCCCCTTGTTAGAAATTAATGGAGAAAGTTCAGTTAGGATAGGATTGAGATTCTAATTCTAGATCTCAGATCCTAATATTCAGGGAGTGGTTCAAACCACCCGATTGTGAGAAAGCCTATATGTACTAGGCTGTTCTCTTGATTCAATGTATCAGATTGTGCGAGTGTTTGTACACCCTCCAGGTTCTCACTTGGAGAGCCATTTAGTTTATATTCAGTTTTTATCATGGTATTAGAGCGCACAAGATCAGAGACCTGTGCATTGGGAGGCCAAGAGCATGTGTGAGGAGACCTGTGCGTTGGGAGGCCAAGAGCCTGTGTGAGGAGTGCTGTTGTTAGCTGCTCCTGGAACGCTGCTTTGAAGTGGAATGTTGTTCCTGCTAATCCGTGGAGGACGTGCAAGCCAACACGCACCTGTGTTGTTTGCGTGAAAGCATTAACCAGCAGGGAGGCGCTGTCCCTCGTTATTGGAGGCTGCGTGAAGGCCGTGAAGGCATTTATTCTGCTGAGCATAGAAGGTCGATTGCTCGAATTGGAGCTGGATCTGTGGTGGCTTTGGTAGTGGAGCCAGCGTTAATTCACCACCAGAGGCCGTGAGAAGGCCGATTGCTCGAATTGGCGCTGGATCCGTGGAGTTTCTATGTGGATGCGCGATTTCATGAAGAGCCTCTTTGCCATCTGCGTGGACTGGATGATGTTGTACGCTGCCTACATATATATGCGCTACCTACATATATGTGAGAGATTCGAACTCTCGTGGGAAAAACCCCATGTACTGTTCGCCTGTTCGAAGTAAATCTGCAGCAGTCGCCATTAAATATTTTCCCAGGCGAGTCTGAGCTTTGGCTCAGGCAATCCAATTCTGAAACCTTGAAAGGATTATGCAAGTGACTTTCTGATAAAGTTCCATGGAAAAATGAGATCAGCATCCGTGCCATTGCAAGCACAGTGTTAGACTGCAAATCCGGTGCATGCAGAAGGCCGGGAATATCTGAGTGCTGCGAGGGCGTTTAGAATTTGTTGCGAGGATGTGCAGATCGGATCTCAGCGTGTAGGTGCAAATCGGATAGGATCAGATCGGATCTGAAAAGCCCGTGACAACGTTGCATTCAGAAGTCGTGTGTGTGAATCTACTGTAAGCAGAAGCGTGGACTACGGATCGATTTGTATGTTGTAGATCGAGAGCGGCTTGGAGGAGATTCATTTGAGCAAAGTTTCTCGTTATCACGCCGCCCAAGCAAGCAGTGACTTGAAGACAAGGTTTTGTTGGTTTAGTTCAAACATGTTATGCATTGGGATTGCTCGGTCCTGCATTGATCGGTTACTGCGTCCTGGTCGACACTCAGCAACATTGCTTGACACTCGTGATAAGTGATAAGAGAAAAAAGTATCAACAGGGAGGAGATTGCGTGTTCTGCGTTCTACTCGGCACTCAACAAGAACTCCACATTGGATAATATTTACTCTCTTCTTGCGTATCGAAATTATCTGCACTTCTGTCTGTTCGCATCTCTGTGCATTTTTTTTCTTTAATCGGTGGGCCAAAGCTATATTGTGAGGAGATTTCTGCAAACACACGGGAATTTTGCTGACCGGGAGGAGGCTGCACCGGTTGAATTTGTTTCATGGATGGATCTTCATTCTAGTGTAAAGGATCTTTCAATATAGCACTGCATATCTATCAAAGTTGTGAAGTCTAGTCAAGAACCTGATGTGAATCATGGGCCACCCCAACGTGACTGCAAGACACTCTGCAAATTGTGTTGACTATTGTACTGTGAGTCTATCAAGGGGCGTGAAGACTGACTGAAGGAACAATGTATATACCTTGTACACCTAAGATCTACGTGCATGAAGGAGCATTGGAAGAGTTTCTCCATTTGCGATAGTGGCCCGAGAAGGAGGTGCAACTGGTAGAGTCATGGATCCAGCCAAGGAAGATGCCATCTGCACTCTTGGAATGAGGAGTGGATCTGCACCTCCCACTGATCTATTGCAAGGTGAGAGCAGATCTGTCCACAAGATCGAAGTATCCTCGACATACAAAGGAACGTTGACATGTGGAAGTTGACCGACTGTGTTCATGTTTGTGTGGTGAGCTTGCGTTGAATGCGTTGAGGCTCCGGGATTGAGAGCCGACGCTGCCATTGAGGCTCTGGTGTTGTCTCAGCCCTCAGACAGGAGGAGCTTGAGGAGCCGTGGTGCCTGTGTGGGTTAACGCTGCAGTGGAAAAAGTGTTCTGGCAAGAGAGAAAATAGAAGGAGAAAATGGGTCGTCAAAGTAAATTGAAAGAGTCTCGAAGAAATTTAAGGAGAAAGCATCAACGGAGAAGTGCAAAATATTGTGTTGCAGAATTTTGTGATTTGTTTCAGGTTGACGGTGATGGACCAGTCGCTGATCAAGGTGCAAATTTAAAATTTGGTGAGATTATTAAATGGTTAATGCCAGATTTACCATTTTTTTCAGGTATGAATTATGAAAGCTGGGCAAATGAAATAAAAACAGTACTGTGGAAGTTAAACTTACTGGATTATGTTGAAGATGTTATTAATGATAGTGGAGACACATTAGTATTAAGTCTTATAACATCTGCAGCAGATGACAACATAATATTTAGCATAATATATGAATATAGAGAGATTCCTAGTACAAAGTTTTTATGGGATGTTTTAGAGATGAAATACTGTTTGAATGAGGGCAATGATGCTGACGATATTGCTCTTGATAATGATCCCATATTTGATTATGAAACTGAAGATGCAATGATGGGTGATGCATGTGTATCTGTAATTGAGACTTGTAATGATGAAAACACATCCATTATTGTAGAACCTGAAAGTTTTCCTGATGCAGAAATCAAGTTTGATGAGACTTATATATCTCATGATGAGTGGATCAATTTGATGATTGAAAAACATCTTATTGATGAATTACTGTTTGGTGAGAAGGAAGGCCTATCTTCACATACAGATCAAATGCAGAACATGCTTGTAGCGACAGAACTGGATGAAGGCATAATTATGTTAGCAAAAAGCAATGAAGTAAGGAGAGATGGTGAAATGAAAGCTCTCCTGAAAGAGCAGGAAGATGAAAGTAATTGTGGTCATTTTTATAAATCTAACATTGTTTTTTGTGCAGATATTGGTAGGCAAGAAATAGCAATGAATTTTGAAGAAGAATTGAAGTTTCTTGAAGCATGGCTTGAAACACCATGTCTTTATGATATTAACACATAAATTGTTGTAATCAATGGTGAAGATATCATCGCTGGTGTTTAGATGATTGACACTGGAAATAGTGAGAAGGAACGTTCTCCTATTAAGCCTGCCATAATTCTGAGAAGGATGAGAACAAGAAATCAAGTTTTCCTTCACATGAGAAGAAATGAGGCGAAGATACATCACTATCTCATGGCAAAGAAAGTGAAGATGAAGCCTCATCCATGAATGAACAAATATGGTCTTGGAAGCATAAAGACTAAGATGAAAACTATGTTACCAAGTTTTTTATGACTTTTGCCATTGTAAGCCTAGCTGAGACTAGACCAGCAGACATATGTTATCATATGTTATTGTTCTGTACCCTTTCTCCATTAAGGGGGAGTGTTAGAAATTAATGGAGAAAGTTTAGTTAGGATAGGATTGAGATTCTAATTCTAGATCTCAGATCCTAATATTCAAGGAGTGGTTCAAGCCACCCGATTGTGAGAAAGCCTATATGTACTAGGTTGTTCTCTTGATTCAATGTATCAGATTGTGTGAGTGTTTGTGCACTCTCTAGGTTCTCGCCTAGAGAGCCATTTAGTTTATATTCAGTTTTTATCACCCCTGAGAATCAATCTAGGGCCTCAATTAAAATAATAAAGAAAAGTTAACAGATCCTCATCCACCTTAAGTTGAAATAAGAAGCCTTAGAGCATTAGACAATAATTGTGGCCAACATTTCTTCGCCCATATCATATTGAAGAAAAAGCTAAAGTTGGATGGATATTGGAAATAACCCTCTAGTACATAAAGACGCTTAGAGCCTACTTACATTCAAATCACACTTATAGTTACATCAAATTCTTATGTTCTGTTACAATTGAACATCTCTATAGTGTAAAATGAGATTCTACCACAACTATAAACAACTTGTATACTAGCTTAAATCCTTCTTAACTTAGATGTAAGCTCTCTAGGTGCAAACCTCTTTGCTGAGTGCAAAACTTGAAGAAAGGTTTGCACCTCTAAAAATTGATCTCTCTTAGAGCTTGAAAGATCCTGAATTAACAAATAATAATTAGTAAAAAAAATATTTATAAAATACTTTTATTGTGAAATGAGAGATGATTTTTAGGCATGTGGTATTGGTGAGACATGGTATTGGACCATGGTATGGTATGGCTAATAATATCCATGGTAAAGTGGGGTGGTTATCCATGGTTAAAAATCTTCTAATATTGTTATTATTATTTTGTTTATGAAATGGGAGATGAATTTTGGGCATGTGATCTTGATAGGCCATCTTATTGGGCCATGGTATGGTATGGTTAATCATATCCATGATAAAGTGAATGTGAATATCCATGGTTAAAAATCTTGTTATATTGTAAGTATTAAATTTGTATGTGCTTATTAATGAAATTTAATTTATAGGTACTATACATATCTTATATATTTTAATGTGATAAAGGTGTAGTTATATAATTATTATTTTTTCTTTTAGATTTAATAAAAAAATGTTATAAAATTAAATTCAAATAATATATATATATATATATAGAACCTATTTACAAGTTAATCATATCTATATAACCTATTTACAAGTTAATAATATCTATGGCAAAGTGGACATGAATATCATGGTTAAACATATTGTTATATTATAAGTTATTGTAATACTAAATTTTTTATGTATTCATTCTATTTTATAAAGTAAAATAGATCTTATTATATAAAATATATTATGATTTTCTTTTATCTATTCGTAATTTAATTAATAAAAATAAATTATATTATAAACAATATCTCTTTCACACACAGAACACTATATTACTTTTAACCAACATGTAAATGTTTTACTTATTATAAATTGGATATATCAATATAAATTCAACATATTAAACAAATATGTAAAAATGTTAACAAACTTTCTTATATTACACCTATAAAAATGTTAACAAACTTTCTTATATTACACCTACATATTACTCTTATCCTGCATATATACTGGTTAATCAAATTTGTTACACATCACCCTTATGCTGTGTCTATACTCAGTGGTTAAGTGCCTCTTGGTACAGTCAAGGATGAAAAATAGTTTCTTTTACCTATAAATATAAATATAAATATAAATATAAGAAGGAAAAGAAAAGAAACACAATTTACTATCCATAAAGAAATAATAATAATATGTAAAAGAAAAAACTCTACTAGTGTATACTTTATTTTTCCACATATCCATAACCATATGTCCTTATTGCATGTCCATAGCACTATGGTCGAACTGACTCGTACAAACCATACCTGTAATCGAGCAATTGGAAACATCGGAGGCTTGGCCTTACCACCAAGTCCATTCTCTGATGATGCCACATATCCCATTCCTAAAACGACCTCACACTTGAACTGATAGGCCACAGATTATAAGTCCATTATCTGATGATGCCACATATCCCCATTGCTAAAAAGACATCGCATCATTGTGCCTATAATGGAATCCTGAATCTCAAAACTCCCAATTTTCCAAGCTACAAGCAACCAAAACCCACAGGGATACGTTTTGGAAAAAAACCCAAACTCAATGTTGTCAACAGAACCCCAGAATGAAATCCTGAATCTCAAAACTCCCATTTTTCCAAGCCACAAGCAACCAAAACCCACAGGGAGAAGTTTTGAAAAAAAAACCCAAAGCTCAATGTTGTCAAAATGACCCCATAATGGAATCCTGAATTTCAAAACTCCCATTTTTTCATAGTGGAATCCTGAATCTCAAAACTCCCATTTTTCCAAGCTACAAGCAACCAAAACCCACAGGGAGAAGTTTTGCAAAAAAACCCAAAATCAATGTTGTAAACATTACCACAGTGATAATACCCGTCCGCCCCCTCCCCAAAAACAACAAAAAAAAAACCCAAAATAAAGCTTGGGGCCATTACCCAATAAGACCAATCCAATTGACGAAGCCGTTCTGTGGCTCGAACCCACGACTACCCACAGATCAAACAATAAACACAAACCTAAAACTAACCTTACCAGGTTAAAATTCGGAAACCCCCAGAAGCCCAACTGGGGAATTGATCTTGAGAACTCCTATCAGATCGTAAGATGGCCTGCATTGTGCAATCGAACACAGAAAGGCCCTGGAAAATCGGCCTCATATGGGCTGTATCCTGTAAAAACCTGGGTGGGCAACCCAGACCGCAGAAGTAACCAACGCAGACAAAAGCGGTATCGCTGGGATCGGTAAAGCGCGCTTGTGGTTGAAAAGACCGCATAATATGGAGCTGTTGTGTGTACAGGATGAGACAGAATCCATCATCCACCCTGCGATCAAGTTCTCGGCATGCGGACAGACACAAACAAAAAAGCATTAATGCACATGCTTTTGCTCTTTACTGTTCTTTTGACCGGCAGTCGCCGGTAAAGGATCCGGGGTTCTACGCTCTGTGGAGATCCTTGTTCACAAGATATTTTCAGCAGGATACGAACAGGTCTTAGATCCATGCTAAAATTATTTTTCGCAAAGAAGTTTCAAAAAGAATGTATGATTAGGGCTAGAATATTAGGAAGAAGGATGCCATTTATATCATGTAGCTTGCTGAGTTTGAAATTTTTTTCTTTAATTAATATATTTTAATATGTTTTTGGACTTGGAAATTAGTTGTGGCCATCAGCTTATTACTCCTTGCTCTGCTTCAATTTATTTCTACGATATTGGCACTGGTTTTGAATGTTTTAGATTGGATAATAACAAGTTTAATTGCCTTATTTTTTTATTGTTGGCGATTTAATAAAATTTTACAATTGGGCGGTTGTCCTTAGGCGGTAGAAGTGAAAAGGAAATTTTCTCTTATGCAGCAAAAGAAAGTTTTTGCAAAATCTAAAATTTCTTTTCAGCAAAGCTCAAAAGAAAGTTTTGCAAAATCTAAATGTAGATATGCAATTATTACACAATAAGAGTGTAAGTAATTAAAATCAAAATAGTAATAAATTAATTGCATCACATGTTGCAAAAGAAATCTCATAAGGCAATAGCATAGGAAATAGTAGTCTAGAAGAAATAAGTTGATGCAGAGAAGGAGCCATTGTAAAGGAATGAAAGGCAATCTTGGAGGTTTCAAAGATATTGCTAATAAGAGTTATCAACCATATATTGAAATAACTCAAATAAGATATTTTAAATACATTTAAGTACAATATATCTAGCATAGATGTAAATAAAAAACATTTTTATTAACAAAAATAGAGCTTACTCCAAGTTCATCTACATATCCGAGCACCAATTATGGTTTATTTTTTAACCCCTAAAGTTGATTTAGTATTTCTCTATATGCATAAGAAAAAAAATACAAAGTAATTCCACAAATTTAAGTTATAGTTTTATATTTTATAATTACAAATCTAATTTCTTATTAAAATATTTTACACACATCAATTTATTCAAATAAATTATATTGTGAATATGTTTTATCCTATTATTTTATTGCAAAATTATTGTACTCCCTACTAAGTAAAACATCTTTATTAGAAAAAGAATTGAATGCCAAATTGAAAGATTACTCAACCTAGAACTACTATAATATATATAACTGATTTTTTTGATGTATAAATTATTTGTTTTATATGTCCTTCAATTTCCATTACATATAGGCTATTATATTCAAATCCCATGGGGATGTATTGAACACGGGAGCCAACGGGAGCCAACTTTAGGTAAATAAACATTCACATTGTCAACTTGGACCAAAAAAAAAATTATAATCCTAAAATTCTCTTAGGTAATCATCTTTTTAAATATACAATTGAGTTCCATTTATTAAAAACAAAGGCAATATTAAGAACCTCCTAGAGTTATAAAAAGTAATTGACATGAAAAATAAAAAATCTCGTCATGACAACATACAAATGTTAATCTTAATTGAATCATAAAAAAAAGGGATAATAGATTTACGAGTTATATCATTAAAAAATACCACTTTCACGATGGAATTTCTACATTAATTTTTAAAAATATTATTTTATAATTATATATAATTATAATTGTATATTTTTAAGATATATATTTGATGATAATAATCATTTTTTTTGGAAAATAAGACTAAGTTGGAACTAAATGGATTTAGTGAATTACATAGAGATTTAACACAATATGTCACATTAAGTGAAGGGATGCTAGTGTTCCTTACCTCCAAATGTACTATAGTGTGATGCATCAATATAAAAAACCCTACACCTACTTAGAATTTTTAGTTCAAAATTTTAGTCACTAATATCTAAATATATACTAGTGAAAAAATATATTATAAAATGTATTTATTTTAAATGAAAAAAAATGATGATCTACTATAAAAGATAAGAGCATTGAAGGAAAATAGAAAGCCTAAAGGAATGTGGAGGTACAAAATAGAGAGCATGAAGGAGATGTATAGGTACAAAATAGAGAGGTTTAAAGAGATGTGGACGTACCTGGAAATGATGAGGAAATGAGAGATGTAGAGGAACTTGTCAATGAGAATATTGACCACACAAATGAAGTCACCATTTTAATATTTTAAACTTTTTCAATGTACATGTCAAGTTCAAATTAAAAATTAAAAATTTATATATATATATTTTTTATGTAGGGACAACATCTTACCTACAACAATATTGTACCACACGTAGAAAAACATGGACATTAATCAGAAGTTGCAAGAAATTGTCTTTGATGATAATTTTCTAGATAATATAGAATCAACTAAAATTGAAGAAATGAGGCCACTAATTCATGAATGAACAGTTCAAGGTAAAGTAAATTGGGTGATATAAAATATTTTTCAAGATATATCTATCATAGCACAATCTTAATTCTTAAATAAAGCACAAATATCTAATAAATATAGTTCAATTATTGGGCATTAGATAATTCCAAAGAGGTGAAGGTAAATGAGTTGATATCAAGAAATATGACATCAACCCCTAGAAAAATTGCAAAATATCAATCTCAATATGGCATAAGTGCTAGTAGGGCATTATTGACAGGTGTTGTTGGAAAAGGAACTACATCAAATTGATTGATGTCAATGAAAACAAGAATGTACAAAACATTAAGAAAAAGTTTATGGAGGCATTATAAAATTAGGATTCAATAACATGATAATGATGAACTTGCATGTTGGGCTAATATATATGTAGGAAACCTTATCAAGATAGATTTTCGTATAATGCGAGAGACAATGTGAAAGAGTTTTGGTATTGGAATTACCATGTGTCACCAAATGAGAAGAATATCATGAGACATTATATATCTAGAGGGGTGTATTGAGATCATTTCCCCTTTCAGTGACTGTTGTTATTAAAGAACATTTATGAATACATAATATGTATAACTTGTATATAGAATTATCAAAAAACAATTAATCGTGCTGGAATCTTATGACGGTGAGGACAATATAAGAAGTACATTCATACAACTACCACATACTATCAATAGGAAAAAGGGTTTTCATGTGAACCAATCTATGCATCTTCGTCATGCAGATTGAATCTCAGCACTAAGGAGTCATCCTAAGATAAAAGGTCATCATAGTAGCTTTGATGTTCAAAAATCATCAATCATTTAATTATATTTCTCTAAATATCAACAATTGGACAACAACACCATACGGTAACGCTTGGGGGGAATGTGTATCCATATCATAGTATAAATGTATATACAAGAGCTTATCCAAACCATATAAAAATATTTCATAAGCAATGCAACTGCTACATGAATTACTCACAATCCTTAATGATATACTCAAAGTTATTCCACAATACAAATCAAGTGTCTTAAGAAGCCATCATCACTCAGTGACCATATAGGTAACATTTGGGGGAAATGTGTTAGAATTGTATATACAATAGCTTATACAAAGGATATTAAAATATGTTATAAGTAATGCAATTGCTACATGAACTACTCATAATATATGTAACGTCTGGGGGAAATGTGTTAGAACTGTACATATAATAGCTTTTACAAAGGATATTAAAATCTATTATAAGAAATGTAACTACTACGGGAACTACTCACAGTCCTTAATGATATACTCAAAGTTCTTCCACAATACTAATCAAGTGTCTAAAGAAGGCATCATGATCCGGGTAAATTTTCGATACCCTTTAAACTAATACCTTTTACTTCGGCTGATGTGTTAGAATTGCATCAAAGAATTAATGAGCATAAAAGAACATATCTGCATGTTGTAAATAAGGGAACATAATAAGCATTAGCAACATAAGAGATTGATAATGAAGATTGTCCAGGAGGAACTACGTCTCCGAGCCTTGGTGTCAAGATGGTGTAGGCCATTACATTAAGTGCTAGAAAGAGTGATGATGTAAATGGATGGTATTTTATCTATCATACAAGGTCAATTCCCTCATATAGGAGTGGCTGGATCTCTCCACGAGATCTTCCGCTACAAGAATTATCACTCTAAAAAATGAATTCTATCAACATGACAATTTCACATGGATAACGACTATGAGTATCCTGCCGAACATGGAAACAAAGGGATCTCAATCAAACATACATGTGAAAATGAGTATCCCGCCAAAATGGCAACAAAGGGATCTCAAACATAAACAAATCCATGATAGAAATTACATCTCACATCAAGAACAAAACAAGATCCCACATCAAACATCAATAGGGATCTATACAACACAATGCATCTCATAGCAAAGAGACAAAGAAGTACATGATCATGTTGCATATACCTCACATCCTAGAGTTATCTGAAGAAAATTATGATAAAATACTAGAACGGGCAGTACCATCAATCTTGTGGCATCAAATATCCTGAAAAATGACTGCTCAGACATTGAATGCTGACACCTACAACTCTGTAGAAATTTATTAATATTGATGTATTACTGGATTCTCCTGATCTAACAAATTAAT
Source organism: Pinus albicaulis (assembly GCA_034641835.2). Taxonomy (NCBI): domain Eukaryota; kingdom Viridiplantae; phylum Streptophyta; class Pinopsida; order Pinales; family Pinaceae; genus Pinus; species Pinus albicaulis. The sequence goes on from CM076581.1 coordinate 1,362,795,197, forward strand.
CTTATGTTAAATACACAATCCTTCCATTGTTAATCTTGTGGAAATTAAATCTCCAATTGGAAAACTCATGAAGAAAACTAATCGCACATAAACACAGTTGTTTAACGGGAAAGCTTAAAGCTAAAAACCCCAACTATCATATATTATGTATATCAATGGAATCATGTAATAATCTCATACAAAGCTTAGTACATCAAGCTCTCAGTACAATCAACAATCATTACACACTGTCATGTAGAAATTTGCATATCTATGCACCAATTTCTTGCCTCCTGACAGCCTGCCTCCACTGTGCAATACCTGCTAAAGAAGACCCTTGAATGAACTCAAATTGGCCTTGCCTTGACTGTGCAATCCTCATTGGCATCTCCAATGTTTTTCAGATGCATTGAATGCATCACTATAGTCACAACATATATTCCATCTCACACTTTCACCTATCTCTCCACTAGGTCTCCACTAGAACTGACATGCAAGTAGTTAATTACTGTGTTTGTTTAGTTGCAAGTGAGTCTCTAGTTATGAATTAATTAAATAATTAATTCAATAAACTCTCACTAGTGTATCTTTCAGTTAGATTAGATACAACTAGCTCAACTGAGTTTAACTCACTTAACTGAGTTAAACTAAATAACAACTCCTATAACTACTCTTCCAACTCTGTCATAACATTTCCACTTTAGTTCTAATCACGTCCTCCATGCATGAGTCACCAATAACCCTAGGAATTGCGTAATTCCTTCAACCCACTAATTTTCCAAATCTGTTCACTGAAATAAAGTGCTCCAAGAGAATAAGTTGATATTTATTGTCGGATTATTATTAAGGGCTAATAATAATCGACATGCATCTATTTTTATATTGGCGATCTATAAATAGACTCTGCCCAATATTCTAAAAATAGAATTTCATCTATTTTTCACATTTGATCAACCATCTACAAATAGCATCCTGCAACTTATAGAATATGCTCACCATGTCTAAAAATAGACATACATCTAAAAATAGCCAATGGGCCCCACTTAGTGAAAGTGCTTACTTTTCACTAAGCTCATCATCTTGTTGAATCTCAACACTCCCTCTCAACAAGATAGGGATTATCCTTCACCTCGATCCTGCCTCTATGGTATTAAAATTTTCTCCTGTTGAGCGCCTTCGTCAGAATATTTGTATCCTGATCTTCTGTAGGAATGTACTGAAGCAACATGATCTTCCGCTGCACACAATATTTGATATGATGATACCAAATATCAATATGTTTAGATCTATCATGAAACACAATATTAATCGAGAGTTTAATGCAACTCTGATTATCACAATGTATCACTATAGGATCTAAATGAGAACCGAACAAACTGACCAAGATCTTCCTCATCCAGAAAGCCTCACTGTAGCTTGAATCACTGCCATGTATTCTACTTCTGCTGAACTGAGTGCCACAGATCTTTGTTTCCTGCTATACCAAGAAACTGCTATAGATCTGATACTGAAAACCCCTCCTGATGTGCTCTTTCTATCCATTGGGCTACCTGCCCAATCTGCATCCATGAAGCCATGCAACTTCACCTCATCTGTTTGTCTGTACCATAAACCATACTCAGATGTGCCCTTGAGATACCTTAGGACATGCTTGCCTGTCTTCCAAAAGAGCTTGGTAGGCTTAACCATAGCTTGTGAAAGTTGGTTCACTGCATAGCATATGTCCGATCTTGTATTAAATAAATACATGAGCAAACCCACCAACTATCGATATATAGTGGCATCCACTACCTCTGCCGATGTAGCATCCTCTTTCCTCAAATTTCCTGGAAGAGAAGTATCCATGGGCTTGCAGTACTCCATGTGAAACTTACCAAGTATCTCCTGAGGATACTTGCCTTAAGACATAAACAGTGCACCTTCTCGCTGCCATATTTCCAATCCAAGGAAATAATGAAGGAGGCCCAAATCCTTCATCTCAAAATCCTTTGCAAGATCTGCCTTGCATGAGTGTATCAACTGCTCATCACCCGTTAGTATTAAATCATCAACATAAAGAACAATGATTAAAAGCTTACCCTCCACCACAATTTGGTACAGGATTGCACCCGCCTCACTCTTGGGGAAGCCAAGTCTAGTGAAATAGCTGTCGATCCGAGTGTACCAAGCACGTGGTGCTTGCTTCAGCCCATACAACGCTCTTTTGAGTCTACACACATGCGACTCGCTGTTGAAGATCTCAAATCCTTCAGGCTGCTCAATGTACACTTCTTCATCAATGATCCCATTAAGAAACACAATCTTCACATCCATCTAATGAATGTGCCAACCCATTTGCACTGAGAGAGCAAAGATGGTCCTTATGGAAGAATACCGTGCGACAGGTGCAAAGTTTTCTTCATAATCAATCCCTTCAATCTGTGAGAAGCCTCGAGCAAAAAATCTTGCCTTATACTTCTCGACACTCCCATCAGCAACTTGGTTTACCTTGTAGATCCATCTTGATCCTACAACTGATTTACCCACTGGCCTTAGAAAAATCTCTCAAGCATTTTTTCTGACAATGGATTCATACTCCTCCACCATGGCATCTACCCATGTGGGCTCCTATGCTACTTCTTCAAAAGAATATGGCTCTATCACGATACACTTTCTCATAAGAGCCATGTATCCAATAAATCGGTCAAGTGACTGTCTCTGTCTGCGCTGTGATGTAGGGACTCCTACATTCTGTGCCGCATCAAGCTTTAGTCTCTCAGCTTCTGTGGTACGCTTTATGCCTGTTCTGATGTTTGGTTTTTCATGAGTGGACTCCTCCACTCCATGAATCTCCTCTTGTGGTTGATCCACATCTAGAGGCTCATCTTTGGGAACAAGTAGCTCCTCCTCTACATGCAAGTGTAGCTCCCTCTCAAGCGACAACTTCATGGCTTTCACCTCATTGAATTTTATATCTCGTCGCACCACAGTCATTCGACTGTTTGGAAAATACAAATGATAATTATGGTGTGTTTCTGTGTACGCCATAAGTATCCCAACTTCTGCAGTTGGCTCCAGCTTCTTCTTGGCATCCTTTGTCACATGAATGTAAACAGATGAGCCAAAAACCTTCAAATGAGAAATATCAAGATTCTTACTAGTGAAAGCTTCTTCAAGTGTACTCATGCCAAGTACTATATGAGGACAATGGTTTTTCAATAAACCACAATGTTGCATGCTTCCGCCCATAAGTGCATCAGTAGACCTTGGTCATGCAGCACCCACGATCATTCTGTTCTTCCTCTCCACGACCCCATTCTGCTATGGGTTATGAGGCACTATGAGTTCTCTTCGAGTTCTTTCTTTGCTACAGAAGTATTTGAATTCATTAGAGATATATTCACCACCATTATCGCTCCGCAAAGCCTTCACTTGCTTCCCCGACTCCTTCTCCACCAGTACTTTAAACTCACAGAACTTTGAGAATGTTTTGCTCTTCTTCTGCATGAAGAAGATCCAACATCTACGAGAATAGTCATCAAAAAATATAACATAACACCTGTGTTTTTTTGTTGAAGCAACCGAGAAAGGTCCACACACGTCTCATAGTGGGACTACCAGATCACCGAAGCACCCGCTCTCCTTCTCATGAAAGGTGTTCTTCACAAACTTACCCATAGTACATCCCTGCATTGATCCGATTAAGAAGAGTACCCTTGGGAAGTCCAGTAGAAATATATTGTAAAATATTCAAGGCGCCATGGTGAAGATGTCCCAATCTCCTATGCCATAATTCACCCTCATCCTGGCTCACCACTTCTTTTGCTTTGCCCATCGTTGCAACACATCCGTCTATCTCCAGCTTGTAGATATTCTTAACTCAAATCCCTATCCTCTTGGTTTGACCCATTGTTTTATGTCGCAGGAAATATTTTCTCTCGTTGAAAACAACATCATAACCTTTGTCCTCCAACATTGTGACCGAGACCAGGTTCTTCTTCACACCTGGAACATGCATAACATCTTTCAACAGAAATGGTTTATCTAACTCCCTCTCAAAGGTAATAGTTCCAATGCTGGTCACACTGTATCTACCATCGTCGCCCATCTCTGTATGCATTTGGAGATCCTTCTCCTCCAAGTCACTAAACAACTCCTTGTCTCCCGTCATATGGAAGGAAGCACCACTATCAAGATACCACACTGATCCCATTGCGATTGAAACCAAGCATGCGATGAAGGAGAAAACAAGTTCAAATTGCGAGTCTAAGGCCTCACCCGCTGCAGCTCCAACAACCTTCTTGTTCTTCTTTTTCTGTGGGCAGTTAGTGGTGAGATGTCCATGTTTGTGATAGTGAAAACACTTCACTTTGGACAAATCCAGCTTCTTTCCTTTAGCCTCAGATTTTGGATGGGATTTCTTCCCCTTCCCTCTCCTTTCTTTGGTAGCCAAAGCACAATTCTCTTCATCATCATTCTTCGATGAAGAGCCATCCCTTGTATTTCACCTTATCTCCCCCTGCACAAGATCTGACAAAAGTCGCTCCCAATCCGGTAGTTTCTCCCGTCCATTGACAAAGTTTTCATAGCTATGCCAACTCTTCAGAAGCCCAAGGAGAGCCAAGCTGATGCAAGGGAATTAGGCTCAAGAAAATCTCTTTGTATTTTAATAGACTTAGGGGTTTTGTGTTTTCAAGAGAGTTGGTTTCTTATGTAATGATTTGAGTGATTTTAATGAAAATTAATTAAATATTGTGAGGAATTTTGTAAATGTTCTTGAATGTTGGAGAACATGAGAGAATTAGGCTAGTTGAGAGTGTGTAGGGATTGAGAGATCTAGGAATTAATGGTAAATCCTAAATTAAAATTGGTTTCATTATTTTATGGATGAAAGAGGATCCTTAAGGATTAGTTGAGTCAAGTGAGGACTTAGAGGATATTTAGGATTTTTTTGAGAATATGGAGGAACTGAAACCAAAAATAGTTTCAGAACCTTTTGTATAAAATGTAAGCCTCAAAGGCATAAAAAGCAGAAAAAAGGTAGAGAGAAATTCAGGATTTAGAGAGGTAGGGTTTGTAAGCCTATGAGAAGAATAGGGAAACGGCCACTGATACAAAAGATCAGGCCAGAGGAAGAATTCCTATGTAAATACTGGTTTTAATACAGGAATTCAATTTCTGAATTTGTGTTTGAGTGTATATTGTGTACAAGTGGAAATTGACAGGAACAAGGGAAATTCTGTCATATTATATTCAAGCTACATTTTAAGAGTGTGTGGTTTGAGGGTGAATATTGAATTCTATGTGATTTGTAATTACTGAGAAAATTAGCATCGATCACAGAATGGATCGATGCTATTAAAGAAATTACCTAGATTTCTAAATTGAGGCATAAAATTGCATGGATGTATTTCACAATTGGACTTTACATCATATAAAGTATTTCAAAGAGAGGGTTTGATTACACACTCTGTTGTGTATACATAGTGAAGAGAGGTCCGGGTTTTGAAGCCACATTTGGGGATTTTATTGTATTCATAAAGATGGATTTGAATCACAGCAATTGAATAGAGAGGTTAAAGCCATGTGTGGGATGAATACCAGAGGGGTTTGAATACTGGTTGATATCATGAAAGCGAAACGATGGAGTAAAAGTCATAGTGCAATGAAAAGAAATCAATGGTTTGTTGAACAAGTATACGGAGGAGGTGTAACGGAAGAAATTGGAAGCGAAATTGTGAGCACAACACAGCAAAATCGTGAAGTGGTTTCAAAAAGCAACAGATGGTTTTCGCGTGATCATAAATTGGTAACCGGTATTGAAGAAAATCACGCGATAAACATTTGAGAAAGAGACGTAGCATGGCAGAATTTCAAAACCACTAATTTCGCGTTAGTTTGGGTCAATAAAGTTCCAGAGTAATATGAATGTGATATCCGTCCGATCCTAGCCGTCGGAGATTCGACGACGTTTGCATCATTAGTTGCATGGAGGTTAACAAAAGGTGAGTTGTAAATATTGTGGCACCCGAAATAAACATTATGTTGGTGATTTGGGTTTTAAACCAAAGTATGGCCTGTAAATGTTTATGTGATTTCTTTGGGTTTTAAACATTAAATGGATCGACCTTTGGTATGAAATGTTAGTTGTGGGGCCAAATATATATAATGGTTCTTGACATTCGGATTTGATGAATGGTGGAAAGGTGGATTAATAAAGCTGTGGCTGAGAACATTAATATATGTTGGTGCTTAGATTTTTAACCAAAGTCAAACCTTTGTATGAAATGAATGTTAAGTGAAAGGTCACCAGATATGATGGTTGGAAAATGGTTATTTAACCAAGATTAGATATATTGATTCACACTTCATGAAGTGGGTTTTTATTATATGGTTTATAACCATAGGGTATGAAAAGGTAGCTTCCGCATTAGAATTTTCCCATTTGAGAATAATTTTGGTTTATAAATGAACCATGTATTTTTATAGGGAGAATGTGGGTTTTGCAGCCTTTGGCTACATCAAGTGGTATCAGAGCAGGAATAGCTCTTTTGAAAGATAAAGTTTTTTTTTTATCAGCATGCATTTGTGATGGGAAAAGAAAGAGGAGATCATATATTAAATCGGATAAGCAGCGGATACATAGAATTGAAGTGAACAGGAATTTTCAGAAATGAATGAAGACAGTCCAATCAAAGTACAAATTAATGAAGAGGACAAGGTCATGCAGAGATCTTGAAGGTGAGATAATTTTAATCTGGTTTGAAAATTGTGATTGCAGAATTTCGGTTGCAGACAAGATGAAGACAAATATTTTGATGATGATGGTAGTGAACCTAATATTCCAGCTAAAGGTTGGATAGGGAGAACAGCTGAAGTGTTCTCAAGTGAAGGTGAGTTGAAGATATAAGCCTAGATAGAGCAGAAGAGAGTGCTCAAGAGGTTCCAGAGATAGAGAACCAGTGCTTGCCAAAAGACCAAGTCCAGAGAGGGGATTGGTGAGGTAAGTGGCAGTAATGAGAGCTTACTGTTGCAAAGGCTTAGTGAAACTCATAGTGAGTGAGGAGCTCATGAAGAAGATGATCATAGAGGATCAGAGAAGAGGTTCTAAAGAATGCCACAGAGATAAGATGAATGATGAGGATAGATAAAGAGAAATTGCAGTGATGAAAGTACAATTGGAGGTACTACAGGAATGGCTACAAGAAGAGGAAAACTAGAAAGGAGGATGGATCTTTCCACTGAAGGGAAAAAAGGTAATTTGGAAACCATTACAAATGAGGTGAAGACAAAAGGAGATTGCCTTATGGAAAGAAGAACTCAAATTTTTTGAGTCAAAGATGGAATTTGAGGATTCCACATGCAAATCTGTTCAAGGAGAAATGCTTGAAGAAGCAAACGAGACTGGAAAGTCTTGTGTTTTTAAAAATAATGAATTGTGTATGATTGAAGGTACATCGTATGATGTTGAACAAACCTTTAAGTTTGTTAAGGAGAGGGAGTTGAAACTGAAATTTGTTCAAATTAATGCCGAGATAGAAAAATCTCAGAAAGAGAAGGAGACAAAAGGGTTTTATAGAAATATTCAGCAGAATATTGAAGCAAAGGAAGAAGGACCATCTAATGATTGGTCAATAGCAAATGAAGGTATGGAAAGTTAAGTAAAGTTTCCAAGTTCTACTCCAATTGAAATTGTTGAATTATATAGGAAGTTAGATCTTTAGAGAAGAGAGTTGGAAAAGTAGAGGATCTATACTCAGGATAAATTGTTGAATGTGAAAGACAAAGAAATTGTCATGAATGATAGTCAGGAAATAGAGGGTAAGGATGTAAGAGGTCAACAAAGTGAAATTGCATAGAAAGAAGTTCATTGTTGTGAGCCAAAGCAGAGAGACATTCATGAAACGAATGATAAGAAGGAGAGACTAGCTGACAGTCTCATGGAGAATTTAAATCAACATACTGATGTGCAGACAAAGGAGTTAAATGAAAAATCAAAGCAACATACTGAAAAGTTTCCAGAGGAGGAAGAGGTATTGAAACCTTGTATTTTTAATACTGATAATTCATGTGTTAATTATGCAGGCAAAGAAGGACAAAAAATGAAAAATGTTAGAGAATTTAATGAAGGGGAAACTATGTTAGCTGAAAACATAGTAAAGGATCGTCATTCTATCATGGTGATTGGAACAATGGAGATAACCCTGGAAGCTGGAAAGAAAGACAGTGAAGATTTTCTGAGTCCTGAAAGAGACTTGGAACTACAAGAAGAAGATTTGGTGACTGGATCATAAAATGAGACCATTGGGTCTTGTAATTTTGAAATTGACAATTTGACTATGTTTACAGGTGTTGCAGAAGACAATCCATCTCTTGGAATTGTCTTGAATGAAGATGAACTGTTGCAGAAGAAGGAACTTATAGATTCCAAGGAAGGTGAGACAATTGTGTCTCATATGAAGGAACTTGTTGCTGTTGATGACAAGGAGGAGTTGGCTTGTCTGATTGGCCAAGAGAAAACTGTGGGACAGACTCTTAGAATTGCCATAGTAATAAAGAATCATAATTATATTTTGATAAAGGATGAAGATACTGTGTTTGAGGAATTTGATTTGATTGCCAGAATCAAGCAAGGAGGTGATGGACAATTACTGAAGATTGTCAAAGAAGAAGAAGAAAAGGGATATGCTAAAACTGAATTGCAGCATATTGATGATGTGGTTGAGATGAGACAAGTACAAAGAGAATGGCTGAAATGCTTGCTGAAAACATTTGAACAAGAGAAAGGAATTGCAGACACTGAAGTGAAAATGCCTGAAGTTGTGGAAGAGGCAGGAGCAGATATTAGTTTGGAAAATTTGATTATGCTTACTAGTACACAAGGAACAATGAATGATTATGTTGTTGTGATTAAAGAATCAGAAGATGATTTATTTTTTGAAAATAAATTTGCAGGTAGTGAGCAAAAGAAGAATGTTGCAGAGGGAGATATCTTAAGTGATATTCAGGAAGTTTGGGAGGTAGCAACAATGTTGGCAACATCTACATCAACATATATATCAACAACAACAAAGGCAATAGTATTGGCAACAACATATGCAGCGACAAAAGTGACAAAAGTAACAGAAACTGAAAGCAGCAACAAAAGGCAGAGTAATTTCTAGACAGAAGATAATTTGGACATAGAGATTGAAAGCATAAGAAGATTGATGATGAAGGTGTCTTAGAAAAATACAACAACAAGAAAGCAAAGTAACAACAACAAAGGAAAAACAAGAACAAAATGTGAAAGCATAACTAGTGGGAAGATGCAGAACAAAGTATGGAAGCCTGGAAAAGTGCAGTTGAAGAATAATGCAGCTATTGGACATCAGCAAAACAGAGTATGGGATCTAGGAGGCAAAGATTAAAAGAAAATGATAAGAAGATCATGATTATTTTTGACCTTGGGAGTCTGATGTAGGGGCATTAGGCTCAAGAAAATCTCTTTGTATTTTAAGACTTATGGGTTTTGTGTTTTCAAGAGAGTTGGTTTCTTATGTAATGATTTGAGTGATTTTAATGAAAATTAATTGAATATTGTGAGGAATTTTGTAAATGTTCTCGAATGTTGGAGAACATGAGAGAATTAGGCTAGTTGAGAGTGTGTAGGGATTGAGAGATCTAGGAATTAATGGTAAATCCTAAATTAGAATTGGTTTCATTATTTTGTGGATGAAAGAGGATCCTTAGGGATTAGTTGAGTCAAGTGAGGACTTAGAGGATATTTAGGATTTTGTTGAGAAAATGGAGGAACTGAAACCAAAAATAGTTTCAAAACTTTTTGTATAAAATGTAAGCCTCAAAGGCATAAAAAGCATAAGAAAGGTAGAGAGAAATTCAGGATTTAGAGAGGTAGGGTTTGTAAGCCTACGGGCAGAATAGGGAAACGGCCACTGAAACAGAAGATCAGGCTAGAGGAAGAATTCCTATGTAAATACTGGTTTTAATACAGAAATTCAATTTCTGAGTTTGTGTTTGAGTGTATATTGTGTACAAGTGGAAATTGATAGGAACAAGGGAAATTCTGTCATATTATATTCAAGCTACATTTTAAGAGTCTGTGGTTTGAGGGTGAATATTAAATTCTATGTGATTTGTAATTACTGAGAAAATTAGCATCGATCACAGAATGGATCGATGCTATTAAAGAAATTACCTGGATTTCTAAATTGAGGCATAAAATTGCATGGATGTATTTCACAATTGGGCTTTACATCGTATAAAGTATTTCAAGGAGAGGGTTTGATTACACACTCTGTTGTGTATACACAGTGAAGAGAGTTCGGGTTTTGAAGCCACATTTGGGGATTTAATTGTATTCATAAAGATGGATTTGAATGACAGCAATTGAATAGAGAGGTTAAAGCCATGTGTGGGATGAATACCAGAGGGGTTTGAAGACTGGTTGATATCGTGAAAGTGGAACGATGGAGTAAAAGTCATAGTGTAGTGAAAAGAAATCAATGGTTTGTTGAAAAATTATATGGAGGAGGTGTAACGGAAGAAATTGGAAGCGGAGTTGTGAGCGCAACACAGCAGAACCCTGAAGTGGTTTCAGAAAGCAACAGATGGTTTTCGCACGATCATAAACTGGTAACCGGCATTGAAGAAAATCACGCGATAAACCTCTGAGAATGACACATAGCATGGCGGAATTTCAAAACCACTGATTTCGGGTTAGTTTGGGTTAATAAAGTGCCGGAGTAATATGAATGTGATATATGTCCGATCCTAGCCATCAGAGATTCGACGACGTTCGCATCATTAGTTGCATGGAGGTTAACAAAAGGTGAGTTGTAAATATTGTGGGACCCGAAATAAACATTATGTTGGTTATTTGGGTTTTAAACCAAAGTATGGCCCGTAAATGTTTATGTGATTTATTTGGGTTTTAAACGTTAAATGGATCGAACTTTGGTATGAAATGTTAGTTGTGGGGCCGAATATATATAATGGTTCTTGACATATGGATTTGATGAATGGTGGAAAGGTGGATTGATAAAGTTGTGGCTGAGAACATTAATATATGTTGGTGCTTGGATTTTTAACCAAAGTCGAACCTTTGTATGAGATGAATGTTAAGTGAAAGGTCGCCATATATGATGGTTGGAAAATGGTTATTTAACCAAGATTAAATATATTGATTCACACTTCATGAAGTGGGTTTTTATTATATGGTTTATAACCATAGGGTATGAAAAGGTAGCTTCCACATTAGAATTTGCCCAGTTTAGAATAAATTTGGTTTATAAATGAACCATGTATTTTTATAGGGAGAATGTGTGTTTTGTAGCCTTTGGCTGCATCACAAGCTCACCAAGTCATCATCTGCAATTGTAATTCCCACACTCCCCAACTCATCCCTACATTGGACAAACTTCGTGAGATATTTTGGAATACTGTCACCCTTATCCATTTTGATTTTTCTGAGCTTATCTTTCAGTGCCAACTTCCTATGGTCACTGCTGCTTTGGAAAAGATATGTCAAAGCCTTCCACGTTGCAAATGGATTGGCTTCCCTGTGAAGGCTTGACACAATATGGTCTTTCACACCTTCCAATATAATTCTTCTTGTCTTTGCTACCTTCTTTTTCCATGCGTCAAGTAATGCAGCATCACTAGAAGTAGGCTTAGGAACATCGTTATCGATGAATTCCTTCAGTCCATTATATTCAAGCACCATCTCCATCCTGTCCTTACAGGCTATGTAATTCGAGCTACCCTCAAGGACATACTCCAATCGCAACCCATTGAAAGAAATTTCAATGAATACTCAACTGTCTTACCAAGAAATTTCTGCAGCAAATTCGAATCGTCAACCAACACAAAACTCAACACCTCTTCACTATTGCAATCTCTAGCGATTAACACTGCTCTAATACGATGTATAAATTTATTAATATTGATGTATTACCAGATTCTTCCGATCTAACAAATTAATATTACGTTAAATATAGAATCCTTCCACTATTAATCTTGCGAAAATTAAATCGCCAATTGCAAAACTCATGAAGAAAATCAATCGCACATAAACACAATTGTTTAATGAGAAAGCTTAAAGCTAAAAACCCCAACTATCATATATTATGTATATCAATGGAATCATGCAATAATCTCATACAAAGCTTAGTACATCAAGCTCTTAGTACAATCAACAATCATTACACACTGTCATGCAAAAATTTTCATATCTATGCACCAATTTCTTGCCTCCTGACAGCCTGCCTCCGTTGTGCAATCCCTGCTGAAGAAGACCCCTAAATGACTTCGAATTGGCCTTGCCTTGACTGTGCAATCCTCATTGGCATATCCAATGTGTGTCAGATGCATTGAATGCATCATTATAGTCACAGTAGATATTCCATCTCACCCTTTCACCTATCTCTCCACTAGGTCTCCACTGTAACTGACATGCAAGTAGTTAACTGCTGTATTTTTTTAGTTGCGAGTGAATCTCTAGTTATGAATTAATTAAATATATCACTAGTGTATCTTTCAGTTAGACTAGATACAACTAGCTCAACTGAGTTAAACTAAATAACAACTCTTGTAACTACTCTTCCAACTCTGTCATAACTTTGCCATTTCAGTTCTAATTGAGTCCTCCATGCATGAGTCACCAATAACCTAGGAATTGCGTAATTCCTTCATCCCACTGATTTTCCAAATCTGTTCACTGCAATAAAGTGCTACAAGCGAATAAGTTGATATTTATTGTCAGATTATTATTAAGGGCTAATAATAATCGACATGCATCTATTTTTAGATTGACAATCTATAAATAGATTTCGCCCAATATTATAAAAATACAATTTCATCTATTTTTTGCATTTTATCAACCATCTACAAATAGAATCCTGCAACTTATAGAATACGCTCACCATGTCTAAAAATAGACATACACCTAAAAATAGCTTGTGGGCCCCACTTAGCGAAGGTGCTTAGTTTTCACTAAGCTCATCATCTTGTTGAATCTAAAAAAACTCCACTTTGAAAAGTGGCCGTAAAATATAAATTGAAAATTGAAAATCTGATTGCACCTCTGAACTCGTGTCGTCGAGAGGTGTAGGATCGACTGTCAATTTGCTGAGTTCTGACACTGTCGAAATTTGGGCCTTAGGGAATCTCTTAGATTCCACCTAAATTCCTCAAAGGTGCTGCTCCACAGGGAATCTAGAAATATGCAACTAAAAACAGGAATCTGATCTCACCATTGAGATCCTTGCAAATTCTAAGAAGAATGAGTATCAGGTTGACCTCATTGTGACACCAGTGAATTTCAGCCTCCAACGAATCTGAAAGATTCCCTAAAGATTCTTGAAGATTCTCTTGTATAGGGAATTTGAAAAACCGCTGCTCAAAATGCGAATCCAACCTCGCCATTATGTCCCCTGCGAAATTCTGATTAAAATGCATATAAATTTCAATACATTCTGACACAAGAAAATTTTACCTCCTTGGAATCAAAAAGGTTCTCCAAGTATCAAAAAGGATTATGTCTCGAAATTCGTGCACCACCATGCCTCGAAATGCATGTCCGTCTACCTTTCAACCTACCTTCTCTTTTCTCACTGCTCCATTGGCCTCCCTGTGCCCTCATCTCTCATGTATTCTCCATCATTCTCCATGGTTCCCTTGAACCATTTGAATGGCATTTTATAATAAAGTGTGAGGATGAATAAGAAAAAGTGCGAGGTTGGCATAATCATATTAAGATATTTGTTGTTGGGAGGTTTTGAGTTCAAATCCCATTGAATGTAATATTCCCAATTAGCTTTCTGCTATTTGGAATATTAAATTTTGTCTTTTCTTCTTAGTTAGAAGAATAAGAGGGCAGGGAGACCCATAAATCTCCTTAGTAGGAATAAGATCACTCCAAATGTGAATGGAGGTCCTCTAAGTAGCTGGATTATACACCCTTATCTATGAAAAGGGGATAGATCATGTACACTGGGTCAACTTTGACCAAATCGACAATGCTGGTATGGAGGGAGTGGACATTCATTGAGGGACAACGTAGTTTTGGAGGGAGATACCATGCATGGAAGTAGTGGCTTTAATGAGTGGGGCCCAAGGTGAGAAGGCTCAAAAAGCATATAAGGAAGGGATGGCAGCCATAGAGGTTATGATTGATTATTATTTTGTTTATGGTTTGTATGACTTGTTGCTCTCTTAAACTTTTAGGGGATATTGCAATGCCGTTTTGCACAAGGGTGTTCCCGAGTGGGAATCCAACCCTCATCCTCATGGGACTTCGAGTGCCCACTCAGGAGAGGTGATTGAGCTGCATTTCCACATTCTGGCATTACGCCAATGCTTTAGTCTTATTATACAACGCGATTTCTTCCAGATTTGTGTTGTGTTGCAGGGCAGAAGTTGTGGAGGGTTTGTAGGGCCATTTTCGGAGCTTGTGTTTTAGTGGAGAGGAAACATTTCCATTGGGAGACTTGCAAGGAGGGTCCTTGAGTATTATTTCATCATCTGGAACTAAGCCAAATTACCACCAACCCACCACCAACCCCTACAACATAGTTTCAGTCCATGACTGCATTATTTCATAGATTAGTTGCAAGGGGGGTTTCAATGCATGATTTGTGGAGTTAGATCTTCAGTGGAGGGATCAACCTTTCAATTGAAGAGTCTATTGGGGGAGAGCCACATATTTCTACATCAACTTTAGCCATATCTTCCCAGCCATTTTGTTGCAGTGAATCTTCAGCCCTAGGGTTGCAGTTCAGTATTGTATTTTGATTTATTTCCTGAAACCCTCTTGGGTTGTCTAGGAAAAGTGATATAGATCCTTGATCTTTATGTGTAGCATCCTTGAGGCATATATTAGTTGTTATATATCATTGTATGATTTCATTAGCAATTAATCTCATTAGGATTGTGGTGTAGCAGCTCTCCTGCATTTTGTATAGTAGCAGCATCTCACTTTTGAGAGTGTTTGTTTATTGGAGGCTTGTTGGCCTATATCATATGATTTGTGCCTCACTATATTGTACTGATTTTCTATTGATATTCATAATATAATGGCTCCATATTGGTCTCCTATATTGATGTAATTTTATTCACTGCTATTTCCATTTTTATGTCCTATATTGCTGTTGTTCCTATTTAGGAATATTACAATGGTATCAGAGCATAATCTTGGCTCAGCCTGTGCATCTAAGCCAATATGTCATTAGAAGAAGGAGATACTCTCACTGACAGAGAGAAAATGTATCTTAGAAGAAACTGAAGATATGATTATATAGATGATAGAGAAGACAAAGGCAAAACTCCCTTATCAGGAGGAGAAGAGGAGAAGGAGTATCCCAAGCTTCTTGTTCAAACCATGCAAGATATTTTAAAAGAAACACTACAAGGAAAATACCCACTAGCAGAGGTTATAAAGGAGGTTTTTAGAGTTATAAAATTGGCCAAAATTGTTAAAAAAAAATTTGCTACAACATCCGTTTATGGTTACGGAGGTTTTGGTGGAGTTTTAATGGAAATTAAACACAACTAAAAAAAAAAAGGGCGGCCAGAGGTTATTATGGATGTTTTTTTTCATTGGTGTGCTACTCTAGATTTAACACACCGGTGCGTACATGTAGAAAGTACCCTGGGGTGGTCAAAGGGGAATGCACCGGGCTGTTAAGGTATAAAACCACACCGGGCGCAGTGTTGGTGATGCAATGCGTGGGGCCGTTCTAATTGGTCTTGGGATTTTTGCAGTTCCCATAGGTCGTATCAACATACCGGTGCATAGACTTATAGAAACACACCAGTGTGCAGTATCACACAAATGCACCTAGATTTATAATTGGTATCGGTATTCATGTGGTGCCCATAGGTCGTACAAATGCACTGGTGCGTATAGACACATAAATGCCTCGGTGCGCCGTATCACACAAACGCACTGAGATTTATAATTGGTATCGGTATTCGTACGATGCCTAGGTCGTACAATGGCACCGGTGCGTATAGACACATAAACGCACCAGTGCGCCACACTGCAAAAACACACCGATATTTTTAATTGGTTTTGGTATTTGTGCGGTACTCATAGGTCGTAGAAACGCACTGGTGCACTTCAGAATACAAACGCACCAATGTACAGTAACTGACACACACTGGTTTTAATTTTTTAATTTTTGGAAACATCGACCTGTGATAGTGCAATTATTGTGATCGTTTTAAATTCATTATTCATCAAAAGTCGACACATCTTGTAACAATATTCATATTAATTAAATTTTTATTAATGCATTTGAATGTGATGTTTGGATTAATTTGTTATACCATATCATAATTATTGTCATACAAAATGGGACAGTTATTGGTATCCATTTGTCTTTCAATTGGGACACTATGTCCATTGCATTAAACAAAATGTCTGATTTCACAGACATATTTCAAAAAATACAATGCCTTGCTTTGATATCCAAACATAGTGATCATCATTCTTCGCTTGAACTTCTGCCACTGCTACTAGAGCTACTTCCTTGACTTGGGGTTATTTTCAGGAATGTTTTGTTCATGGCATTGATTGTTTACTTCTTCTTCACCTTCCATCTACAAACATAAAAATAAACTGAAATGAGGGTATATACATTGGTGAGAATAATGAAAATTGCAATATTAAATAATATACATCAATGTAAATCGAAAATAAAAATTAGGTAACATAGCAACAATTGACTCATAAACTACACATATTCTTTTAAAATCATGTATGTCCATGCCAACTTTCAAAATTTCATCTGGTGGCGTAGTTCCATACTTTGTTTCCTGCAAGTTTTATACACCATAACAAATCATATATTGAATATAAAATATTTTTTTATTCTTATATTAATTATAGACGGATCTAAGTAAAACAAGATCGATAGATGCTTACAAATTCCACGATTAATTTTTGATATGCCAACATATACTCACAACCCATATTTAACCCAATTTCAATCAATTCTTCTAATGGTTCTTCTTTGTATATTAGCACCTGTTTGAAGACATTCAATGATGATTTTTGTAAAACAACTTAAAAAATACAAAAATGAAATCTAGTTAAGACGTTGTTATAAGGAAGTAACAATTACTCACAAACTTAGATATCAACCCTTTACTTCCTTGTCGTCCTATTTTATGTGCTGAATGGGTTCCATTTTCTTTTATTTTCTACAAGAAAATACTTGAAAATTAATATTTAATGCTAAATTATTTATTTATTGTACCTAATGATCGAAAAATTCAATGATTACATATTACATTTGAAGCACGTTGTTGTTGAGATGGCTTCTCCTGAGATGCAATTTTGTTCATTTCTTTGACCATCTCCTTGTACATATTTTTGGACATTACTACTGGCATATTTCTAATATTAGCTTGTTCATCTTTTGAGATTTTCATAATCTTCCTGAAAATGTAACACGGCATTAATAAACTATTTAATTTTTATATTGATATATGAAAAGTAAATATAACAGAAGTGATATTTATAAATAATTCTAGACAAACATTTAAAGGAATATTACTTTTTCATTCCTTCTGTTTTGTTGTTGTACATTTTTGCTATTAAAAGTCTGACATGTCTCATTGGCCAATTCTCTGGAAACTCTTCCTGTAGTTTAGATAAAATTTGGTTCTTGGAATCATTAGATTGATTTTTGTATTGTAAGTGGAAATAATGTCTATACAGACGTTCCACTAGATCCCTCAAAATTTTGTAAAAGATTTCCCCCCTTTCATTAACCTCTAGCGCCACTCCAGATGAGCTAAGGAGCAATTCATTTTCATTTGCATGTTCTAATTTTTTTATTTTCTTAGAACAGCATTCATTTTCTGAGTTGTTGGTCCCTATAGAACATTAAACATATGTGAATTAATAGACTGTTTGACACATGTTATCTAATAATTTTAATTATATTATTAATGACAATTTAAAAAATAAACTCATATTGGGTCAATAGTATTTTTTCATTCACCTAATTCATCCTTTTGCAATTTTTCCATCAAGATTTTACGCTTTTCTCGTCCTAGATGAGAAATAATCTTATTGAGCTTCGTCATTTTGTGGCTCTGCATGACACACAGTAAACAATACATATTAGTTAAACTTACATATAGTTCAAAAATAATATTTTTTGTAAATAATTTACAAAGAGCTTGCCTTTTTTGCTTTTTTTAATGTGTTATCAGTATTTTTGTTACTTGATCTCTTGTGAGTCATTTCTTTATCAATCTCAAACCTGTACCATATCATTCATTAATATATTTATAAATAAATTGTCAACTTTTCAGGTAAAAAAAATTCTCAAGAAACCGGTGTGGCATTCATGGTGTATGACTGACATGTTGGGTATGTGTTATATTCTTTCCATGACTAGTCACACATGGGGGGGTCACAGGGGGGGCGATATTCCCACCTGTACGTTGCGTCGGGCGTAGCAGGGGGGTCATAGGGGGGGGTGACAGCCCCCCCTGTTAGGGTCCAGGGCAGTGCCTCGGGAAAAAAAATTTGGTCCTTATTTTCCGGTGGGCAGACCCGCCCATGGTTTTGTGCATGGGTTTGCACATGGTTTTGGGGCATGATGGTTTTCAACCCCTGGTATTTTGTAGATCCAGTCAAGAGAATTACAGTTATGTTCTAATCTAGGGTTAATGGATTGGGGTTTATGTATGCTTCGCCATGTGTGTGTGTGTGTGTGTGTGTGTGTGTTGTAACACTAAAAGGAATATAATGAAAAATCAAGTTGGTCGTCCCAATTTGGGATCCAGGGGAAAATATTTGTATATCTGTTTTATTTTTTATGCTCTTGCTATTGTTTATTTTCTATTTTTAAGATTAGTTTGCAGATAATTTATGTACAGGGTTAAAACCTACATTTGGTATCAGAGCTGTTTCGGCTTCAAGGGGACGCCTTTGTTGTTGAGGGGTTTTTTTTCTCGAGCATGAGGTATACCCTATTAAGTGGGAGATCTGCGGGATCGATTATTGCAATGAGAGAAGATGGCGAGCGGCAAGAAGATAGAGATTGAGAAATTTAATGGTCAGAGTTTTGAGTTGTGGAAGCTCAAGATGGAGGATTTGCTGGTGGATAAAGACTAGTGGATCATAGTAGATCTAGGTACTAAACCAACAACAATGTTAGATGAAGACTAGACGAAGTTGGATCGAAAGGCAAAGAGAAAAATACGATTGTGTGTCTTAGATTCAGTATTGTTGAATGTATCTGGGGAAGCTATGACAAAGACCTTGTGGGACAAGCTAGGGACTTTGTACCAATATAAGTCTCTGGTGAATAAATTGTTCCTGTAGAAAAAGTTGTATAACTTGAGGATGAAGGATGGAGACTTGGTGACAGAGCATTTGAATGCCTTCAATATTGTGGTAAGCAAACTATCATTTATTTATATTAAAATCTTAGATGAAGGTAAGTGCATCAGTTTGTTGTGTTCTCTACTAGATTCGTGGGACAGTCTAGTTATTGCAATAGGTAGCAATACAAATACCTTGAATTTAGATGACATTGTCTCAGCCTTGTTGTCGGAGGAAATGAGACAGAGAAATATGGAGGGTCATAATGGAGATGCCTTATCTGTATGAGGAAGGTCCCAGAACAGAAACAAGAATAAGGTTTTGAGTGGGAGATCTAAATCTCCTGGAAAGTTTGTAAAGGTGTGCTAGAAATGCGGAAAGGAAGGGCACTACAAGAAGGACTGCAGATCTAAAGCTCCTGAGAAAGGAAAGGGATCTGATGATGCTCCTTCTGTAGAGGCAAAATCCACCTCGAATGAAGGTGGGGATGTGTATTTGGCTTCTTCTTCAAATACACATGTAGATCATGAGTCATGGTTGATTGAATCAACTGCATCCTTTCACTTCACTCCCCATAGGGAGTGGTTCTGTGAGTATGAGAAATATGATGGCGGTGATGTCTTCTTAGGGGATGATAGGAAGGCCAGAATCATCGGACGTGGAAAAGTGAAGCTGAATCTACAAGGTGGAAGGATTAGAACACTTCTTGGTGTTTTACACATTCCTGCATTGGCCAAAAATCTGATTTCTGTAAGCAAGATGGATGATGTAGGTGTAAAAACAGTGTTCGAGAAAGATACCTACAAGATGGTTCGGGGATCACTGGTATTAATGTGGGGAGTTCAGATTGGAACTCTGTACAAGCTTCAGGGAAGCACTATTATTGATTGGTGCAACAATTATGTGGTTCCCGAAAGCGGAGCGGAAATCCTTGTGGTCTCTGGAGAAAAGAACATGGTATGGCATCAAAGGCTTGGACATATTGGAGAGAAGGGCCTTCAGATACTGCATGGAAATGGTATGGTAGAAGGTATGTCTAATAGCTCTCTGGATTTCTATTTCTGTGAACATTGTGTATATGGGAAGTAGAATCAGGTGAATGATCTGAATGGAAAATGGCATCCACCCATGGTATTCATCCACCCATGTTATCCATCCACCCATGGAATTTACCCATGGTATTGTAAATAGAACCGACCCATGGTATTCATCCACATATGGAATTTACCCATGGTATTGTAAGTGGTATCCACCCATGGTATTGACCCATGGTATCCACCCATGGTATGCACCTATGGTATCTACCCATGGTATTGTAATTCAAAAAAAGGTTATAAATAATAAGCCTCATTTTGTAAAAGGACAAATTTTCCACCACAATGTAGCTTCTACAGTTATTCTTTGTTTTAATAAAACAAGTTTCTTTGTGGTTTTATTTGCAGTGTGTTTATTTATTTATTTATGGCATTCTAATTTTGCAGATATTGTCAGATCCATTTCAAATTTTTAGATCTTAGGGGCCTCCCCCCCAAGATCCAGATTAGTGGTATCAGATTCAGGTTACGAATCCATGGGAATGAAGGTTTGAAGCATATTTCAGTTTCAATTTTTGGCAGCAATCTTCAGCAAACTCCATGAATTTCTTGGGCGGTGAGTTTGAAGATCAGATCCGAAAATTTTGGTGAAAATTTTACAAAATCTAAGACCAGATCTGGATTCCTTGCAAAAAAATACCCAAATTCAAAAAAAAAATCGGCTGAATTGGAGTTCGGATGAGGGAGATATTGTTGATTCTAAATCAATAATGTTGCAAAAAATGTTCTGACAACAATTCGTGGATGGCGGACCTCCTGTCATTTTTTGCAGTTTTTAGTGCAAAATTTTAGAGAAATGGCTATAGATCTGAGCTTCACTTGAAAAATTACCCAATTTCAAGAAAAAATTGGTCGAATCAAAGTCCAGATGTCAGAGTTATTGTTGATTTAAAATCAACTACTTTTTTCAGAAATTTTGTGATGGCGAGACAGTTCCAACATGAATTTGAGAGTCTAGAATATCTAGATAGCAGTTTCAAACACAAGGGAAGATGCAGAATGATCATTCCATTTCCAAAAACATGTTATAATAAATTTTCTCAGTTATATTGACCGAGTTATGCTCACTATAAATCTAGAGCAGCATTCGAAGCAAGTTCCCTTTAGAGACGTGCCCTCCCACCCCGCTTTATGTAGGCACCTGCTTCACATTCATCAGTTTTAGCATAACAGCGTTCGTCTTGGGTTTTTTGGAGACGTGCCCTCCCACCCCAAGATATGTAGGCACTTGCTACTTCATCAACAATCAACATCACAATTATGGGTCAACCGCACAAAATCCTTTTCATCGAAGTCCATTTTCTAGGACGCACACTATTAGTAACACAGTTGATCACAAGCATTACAGGGTATTTCTATTCTCGGATCTTTGTTTTTCATGGTTTTGGTTCATCCACAAATCCACACTTCATTGAAGTACATTTTCTAGGCTGCACACTGTCAATATCACGGTTAGTCACAAGCATTACAGGGTATCTCTATCCTTGGATCTTCATTCATCACGGTTAAGGATTAACTACACAAAACCCTTATCTTCAATGTCTCTTCATATTTAACAAAAGCTTCTCAGGAGGGAACTTCACGCAATGGGGACGATTGCTTCTTAAGGAGGGAGGAATGATCCGAATGGAAAATGGCATCCACCCATGGTATTCATCCACCCATGTTATCCATCCACCCATGGAATTTACCCATGGTATTGTAAATGGAACCGACCCATGGTATTCATCCACACATGGAATTTACCCATGGTATTGTAAGTGGTATCCACCCAGGGTATTGACCCATGGTATCGACTCATGGTATCCACCTATGGTATCTACCCATGGTATTGTAACTCAAAAAAAGGCTATAAATAACAAGCCTCACTTTGTAAAAGGACAGATTGTCCACCACAATGTAGCTTTTACAGTTATTATCTGTTTTAATAAAACAAGTTTCTTTGTGGTTTTATTTGCAGTGTGTTCTCTCTTTTTTTCTGGCATTCTAATTTAGCAGATCTTGTCAGATCCATTTCAAATTTTTAGACCTTGGGGCCCTCCCCCCAAGATCCAGATCAGTTTTCCTTCTGGTGCTAAGAGGGCAAACAAGATATTAGAGCTTGTGCACATGATGTGTTTGGACCTGTGTCGGTTCCATCACTGGGTAAGTCTATGTACTATGTTTCATTCATATATTACTTCTCAAGGAATACATGGATATATTTCTTGAGGAAGAAATCTAAAGTCTTTGACAGATTTAAATAATTTAAGCCTCTGGTGGAAAAATAGACAGAGAAGAAGATAAAGGTGTTGAGGACAGATAATGGTGGGGAGTTCTGCAAGAAGGAATTTGAAGAGTTCTGTAAGAAGTGTGGTATAGCACGGAAAATAATACTCCATACACACTTCAGCAAAACAGAGTTGCAGAAAGAATGAACAGAACGCTGATGGAAAAGGCAAGAAGCATGCTCAGTGGTACCAGGTTAGGACAAGAATTCTAGGTAGAGGTAGTGGAGACTGCATGTTACTTGGTTAACAGATCACCTTCATCAACGTTGGAGGATAAGACTCCACATGAGGTATGGACTGGTAAGAAACCCTCTCTTTCACATCTGAGGGTATTTGGATGTGATGCATATGTACATGTTCCAAAAGAGAAAAGGAGAAATTTGGATAATAAATCTGAAAGGTGCATCTTTATTGGGTATAATGATGGTTTAAAGGGTTACAAGCTTTGGAACCCGGAAACAAGGAAGGTTGTGTACAGCCAAGATGTGGTGTTTAGAGAGGTGAAATATATTGTTAACATGAAGTCCTACCAAAGGAACCTGAGAAGATAGAGTTTGAGCTAAAGGAGGATGAATCAGACTCTACAATAGAAGAAGACTCAGAAGAGGAAGAGCCACAAACTCCAGCTGTGAGAAGATCAGTTCGGGAAAGAAGACAACTAGAAAGGTATAGTCCATCTACTTTCTGTTCAAATTTTTCTTTAACTATAACTGATGATGATCCCAGAACCATTAGGGAGGCAGTAGATTCATAGGAAGGAAAACTCTGGAAGGAGGCCATGGTTGATGAAATGGCATCCTTGCATAAAAATGAGGCATGGGATCTGGAGGAGTTGTCGGCTAGAAGGAAGCCCATTGGGAGCAAATGGGTGTTTAAGAAGAAGATGAATGTAGAAGGCAAGGTGGAGAAATAAAAAGCTCAGTTGGTAGCAAAAGGTTATTCCCAGGTGCCAGGATTTGATTTTGGTGATATTTTTTCTCCTGTTGCCAAAGTTACTTCTATTAGATTACTTTTATCTGTTGCTACTGCATTTGATTTTGAGGTAGAACAAATGGATGTGAAGACAACATTTCTTCATGGGGATCTGGAAGAGGAGATCTACATGAAACAACTTGAAGGCTTTATGGTGAAGGGGAAGAAAGAACTGGTATGCACGTTAAAGAAGTCTCTGTATGGGTTAAAATAGTCACCAAGGATGTGGTATCAGAAATTTGATACCTATATACGGGGACTTGACTTCACTAGAAGCAAGGAGGATCACTGTGTTTATTTTAAATTAATTGGTGACCATGTTATTTATTTGGTCTTGTATGTGGATGATATGTTGTTGATTGGAAATGACAAACCAAATTATCCAAGATTTGAAAGTGTATTCTCAGAGTCGAAATGAAGGATCTTGGTCTTTTCAAACTATATTTTGGGCATGGAAATTAAAAGGGTGGGTAAAGAGAGCTGGTTAAACCGGAGGAGAGTATGTCGAGACTATATTGCAAGAGGTTTCAATATACAGATGAGGATAGTAAACGATGAATGTTCGCCATGGTGGGTATAACGCCGTTTTCCCATTTGAGCAGGTGTCCCAAGACACAAGAAGAAGAGGAGGATATGTCTTATTGTTCCACATCACGAAGTCTGATGGGTAGCCTGATGTATGTAATGGTCTATACTAGACCAGACATTGCACATGCAGTGGGAGTATTGAGCAAGTTTATGTCAAACCCAGGGAAGGAGCATTGGACAACAGTGAAGCGAGTTTTCAGATATTTGTGTGGCACTAGTGATTATGGCTTGTGCTACCAGGGAAGACCAGGATTGGAAAAAGAGCTGGACATTCGTGGTCTTGTCGATGCAGACTGGGCTAAAGATCTGGACCAAATAATATCTACAAGTGGGTATGTGTTTAGCTTATTTGAGGGTGCAGTCAGTTGGATGACTAAAAGACAGTCTGTAGTGGCTCTTTCAATTACAGAGGCAGAATACATGGAAGCCACTCATGCAAGCAAGGAAGCAGTTTGGTTGCAAAGATTGTGTTCAAGTATGGGGTTGGTGCAGCAAGCTATAATGATAGACTGTGATGACCAAAATGTAATTTTCTTAGCTAAGAACCTTGCTTATCATTCAAAGACAAAGCACATTGATGTTCAATATCACTTTGTGAGATATATGGTTGAGGATAAAAGGGTGTTGCTGGTAAAGGTGGACACTTTGACGAATGTTGTAGATACATTGACGAAGTCTATGAGCACTTAGAAGTTCTCTTGGTGTAGAGAAACAATGGGTGTTGCAAAGCTAGGCTAATGACTCAGCTCTCCTGTGGCCCCCTATCGAAAGAAAACAAAAAGTGGGAGGATGTTGGGTATGTGTTATATTCTTTCCACGACTAGTCATGCACGGGGGGGTCACAGGTGGGGCGATATCCCCTCCTGTACAATATGTTGGGCGCAGCAGGGGGGTCACAGGACAGTGCCCCGAGAATTTTTTTTTGGTCCTTATTTTCCGGTGGGTGGACCTGCCTATGGTTTTGTGCATGGGTTTGCACATGGTTTTGGGGCATGATGGTTTTCAACCCTTGGTATTTTGTAGTTCTAGTCAAGGGAACTACGATTATGTTCTAATCTAGGGTTAATGGATTGGGGTTTATGTATGCTTCAGCATGTATATATATGTGTGTGTGTGTGTGTGTGTGTGTGTGTGTGTGTGTTGTAACACTAAAATGAATATAATGAAAAATCAAGCTGGTCGTCCCGATTTGGGATCCAGGAGAAAATATTTGTATATCTGTTTTATGTTTTATGCTCTTGCTATTGTTTATTTTCTATTTTTAAGATTCATTTGCAGATAATTTTTGTACAGGGTTAAAACCTACACGACACTGGTGCGTGGGGGTCTTAGAAACGCACTACAAAAATAGTATCATAGACTCTACGGTGCTCTATGTTAACAAGGAGCACCGATGCATTACATGTCAACCAATGGGTCGATTAACCATGATAAAATAATAAAAATCGTCTAATGTTAGTTTTTGTAGCATAAACCAGTGCCATATTTTACATATGGCGCACTGATAAATTTTTTTTTTTAATTTTTTTATCACATTACTTTCGCAGTGTGCTTGTACAATAAATAAAATTGGTGCACTTGTACAATATAGAGCACCAGTGCACTAGGTTACGCCGGGCGCACCAATGAAAAACAAAATCTATTTTTTTAAATTCACGCAAGGGCCGACATGGATTGAGATCCGACTATGAAAATTGTCCTATCAATTGGATGTCTTAGGTCTATATTTAGTAATAAAAACAATATAAATCTAAATTGAAAAACACTAATTCTGAAATCACAGAAAGAGGGAGAAGAAAGGGCAGAAACAAAAAGAATGTAGGGTTTGTATTTTTTGAAAGTGTATTTTTTTTTTGTCGAAACAGAACGTTTGTGGTGTGCCATAATGAAATAGCGCATTGGCTGCATATTTTACAAATGGCGCACTGAGAAAAAATATTTTGTTTTTATTTTTATTTTTTATCACAATACTTTTGCGGTGTGCGGGGACAATAGAGCGCACCAGTGCACTCAGTTACGCAGGGCGCACTGATGAAAAAAAAATATTTTTTTAATTTACGCAAGGGCCGACATGGATTGGGATCCAACTATGTAAGTCGTTATGTGGGTTGGATGTATCAGGCTTATATTTAGCAATACAAACCCTATAAATATAAATTGAAAAGCCCTAATTCTGAAATCACAGAAAGAGAGAGAAGAAAGGGAAGAAACAAAAAGATGTAGGGTTTGTTTCTAAAATGGATTTTTTTTTGCGAAACAACATGTTCACGGTGCGCCATAATGAAATAGCTCATCGGTGCCATATGTTACATATGGCGCACTGATAAAAAAATATTTTATTTCTTTTATTTTTTATCATTGTACTTTCGCGGTGCACTGGTATTACAGAGTGCACCGGTGCGCTATGTTACGTAGGGCGCACCGAGGAAAAAATATGTTTTTTTTTTAAATTCATGCAAGGGTCGACATGGATTGGGATATGACTATGCAAGTCGTCCCATGAGTTTGACGTCTTATGACTATACAAACCCTATAAATCTAAATTGAAAAGCCCTAATTCTAAAATCACAGAAAGAGGGAGAAGAAAGGCTAGAAACAAAAAGAATCTAGGGTTTTTGTTTCTAAAAATGGATTTATTTATTTATTTTGTTTCTGAAAATTGTAGAAAAAGTAAAAAAATCAATAAAATTTGATTTTTTTCTTTTACTACATAAGAAAAACTGCAGAAAAAATAAAAAAAACAATAAACTTTGATTTTTTTCTTTCACTGCATAAAAAAAACTGTAGAAAAAGAAAAAGAAAACAATAAACTTTATTCACATCGTTTGAAATTATATGCTACAGGGTTTGAATCACCAGAGGTTTGGAATTCTGATTGTCTGAAGACTTTTGTTCGAACATATTTCCCTTCTCCACAGTGCTCTCGTGCTCTGTTTGCTCCAGGTATGTCTCCTGCAAATCTTTGGCTGAAATTTTTTGTAAAAATAGTGAAATAATGAAAAGTGTTTAGTATTTAAGGAAATGTTTTATGAAATTAGATTTTCGAAAATATTTTTCCGCCCATTTTTCAATTTATCGTTTTTTTTTTTCGCTTAAAGAAAATAGAGTTGCGCTTTTTTATTTGTGGTCATTCGTCACTGGTGCGTCTGGGTATAAAAAAACACCGGTGTGCATTACCAAAAACACATCGGTGTGGTGATCCGTACATTAGGCACTGAAATTACATTTAGGTGTGTGCGCCAAAATTTAATATTGTTTTTCTCAAATGCAGGGAGAAAATATCATAATTATATCGAATGGACAATTCTTCAAAATCCATCTCGTTCCATAATATTCTCAAAGTCCATCGCGGAGTTCTCCCTATCCATCTCGAAACGTAATATTTACTTCAGATTTTATTTATATTTTCACTATCTAATTGAATTTATGTTTTTTATCCATGCAGTCAATCATGCACAACTTAATTAAATTTATAATGTATTCAAATTTGTAGGTTCATGCAGATTCAACATCGATTTCAGATGCACAAAATATCCAAACTGCTCAAAAACATTGGGAGTTATTATCATGAGCTGCATACCGCAGGGCGCATTTGGTAGATGAAAATGGACAACCGCTTCACCCTGCCAATTGTAACAATATTGCATCTTCTAGCCACAATCCTGGGACAATGATGGTAATAATTATAATTTTTTTGGTATATATATTGATTAATTTGTAATTTTTTCAACATCAAACCAATTTATAATCATGCAATATTGTCAACGTGGTTACTAATTGATATCATATGTTTTGTACTAATCATGTTCATTTTTTTTTTTTTTTAATTATTAGGATTCTAGTGATGATGAACGACCTACCTACCATCTTCTGTTGCACCCCACGACAATTTCAAATCGAGAGAAGACTGAATTAAGAGAAAAAATCGGAGAGGAACGATACCAAGAATGGTTGAATCAACCACCGATTCAATTCCTGCTACATCCAGATTCAACAATTAGGAATGACTACACAAATAGTAGTTCTTCACAATATGGCAATGGAGGCAATCAAATAGAGGTTGGTATGGATGATTACTTAAGGGATATGACTGCCATGGATACAATTTTGTTAGATGCATTCCAAAACGATGATCAACTAGGGGATGATGCTCATATCGCTGACACCTTTTTCAAAAGCCTTAAATTTTCTTCCACCATCCCTCTCTTTGGACCTGGCGTTCAGTCAAAGTCTACCCAGTTGGGGACAACGATGTTACTATACAACTTGAAAGAAAATTTTGACTTGTCGAATGCATGTTTCTCAGAAATTTTGAGGTAAGTTACCATAAAGTACTCCCTTATATAAATTTGAAATATAATCAGTACACTACAATGAACATTACAAATGGTAAATTTTATGAACGTTAATAATTATATCGATATTATTGTACATTTATTAATATATTTTTCCATGATCACCAAATACATGTTATTCAAAGATAAGTTTCTTTCGAGTAATAATGTCTTGCCTGGTAGCTGCGAAGAGGCAAATAAATTGTTGAAAATGTTGGGTGTTGAGTACATATCATATCATGCATGTCCAAATGATTGTATTCTGTATAGAGGAGAATATGCAGACAAAGATATGTGTTCGAAATGTGGGCATGACAAGTATGATAAAAAAAAAAAAAGGGTAAATCACGTGCTGGTCCTCCTTTTAATCTATTGAGGCACATGCCTATAATCCCAAGGATTCAAAGACTCTTTTGTTGCAAAGAATTAGCTATGTTGCAGGGATGGAATGCCTCACACAGAAGTAAGTTGGGAGTTATGTGAATCCCAACTGATTCAATAGACATGAAGCATATAGAGGATACATGGCCCGGAAAATTCAAGGATGAAGTACGAAGTCTACGACTCAGCATAGCCATGGATGGTGTTAACCCATATTCCCTCCAGAACACCAAATATTCTGTTTGGCTTGTAGTAGTGATCAATAAAGATATCCCCCCATGGTTTTCCGTGAAGAATGAACATCTTATGTTGGCTCTCATAGTCCTTGGTAGAAGACAAGTGAATAATATGGATGTATACTTACAACCACTGGTAGATGAATTGAAGGAAATATGGAATGGGATAAATGTATACGATGTATCAAGACCCATCGCAACAGAGAGGAGTTTTACGTTGTATGGAATATGTTCTTACACGACACATGATTATCGAAGCTTAGGAGTTTGCTCTGGTAAATTACACGTTTAATTTATTAATTTGTTTATATACGTAACAATATTCTTTCACATATTAGTTATTTAATTCGTTGTAATATTTGTTATGATCTTCATGATATTCTTTAACGTGCCATGCATATTAATTAATGTATACAAATATAATCTCGTAGGTCCTGTAACAAAAGGGTATTTTGGATGTATTGTGGATCTTCTCTGAAAGCATTAGGGGAATTTTGAGGTCTAAAATGGGCCTCCTAAGGAAAATGTACAATCAAAATTCACTTTATGAGAACCAATCACATTTTAGGGGATGACATCATTCCTAATGGTTGAGGTGGCATTGCTTGAGTTAAAGGTACTTACTTGTCACATTCTCAATGGTGGATAAAAACTCATGGTTAACCATGGTAGTGTTCTAAGTACTTTTAAAGTCAAAGTAAAGTACTCATAATAAATGTCATTTCACACTTTTTGAATAAAAATATATTATTTTCATTTCATATTTCTTGAAAGAAACAATGCATATCCCTATACATTTATTATATTATATTATATTATTTTTATATAGTATATTAATTACATTTTATTGTACAATTTAAATAATATAAATTTTAACTAATAGCATATAATATAATTAAGAATTTATAAATTTATATTTATATTTTATTTTAAGTTATTTACGTACAAAGGACAAATGCATTAGTTGTTCAATGATAATGACTTTTTCTTGAAAAACTTATTCTTATTTATAGTCACATCAATACAATTTTTTTATTAAATTTATTTTGGTACAACTTTTGAATTGAATTTAACTATGGTTACATGAATTGTGTGTGCAAAAAGTGAATTGCAAATTCATAAATATTATTTTATTGGTTTAGCTATTATTTTATTATTTCCTTAGGAGGCCCATTTTAGACCTCAAAATTCCCCTAATGCTAGATGGTCCAAGGACCTACGAAAGCCAGTGTATGATTTCTCCAGGGTATTCCTGCTAGAAGAACACCCTTACAGAAGAGCAACATCCGCTTTCAATGGTAAATGAGAGAGAACCCAAAGGCCTCCAATAATGACACTAGCTGAATGGCTTAGAGAATATGAGAGAGAGAAGGAGAAGGAGTTCATAGAAATTTTTGATTCAAATGGGGAGCCTATGTTCAATGATCTAGATTTATTCGACACCTATGTTGAGAAATTTCCCATTGGGATGAAAAGGAGATCTATCTTTTATGACCTCTCATATTGGGAGCATCTTAATATTACCCACTTATTAGATCCCATGCATATATATAAAAATGCTTCATCTTCTTTATGGAGGCACATATCATCGAAACAAAGTGACACATTGGCTGTTAGGAAAGATCTTATTACTTCAAAAACTAAAAAGAAACATTGGCCAAGACGATTAGAAAGTATGGGATTAGAGGTAGGCGCTGGTCCCTCTAATTCATGGATTTTCAAAGAAGGTGATGTCCCATGGGTTTTAAAAAAAGATGACATTTCTTTGGTAAAGGAAGTCATAATGGTTGTGAGGGTGCCAAATTCATACAGGTCTTCATTATAGTGCTGCTTCACCGTGGATGAACATTTGTCAGGGTTGAAATCACATGACCATTTGAATCTGCTAAGAGTACATATAATGTCAAAAGCATGATTTTATTGTTTGTTATATTAATAAATTTTATCCCATGAGGGGATCATAAAACATAACTAATTTTGTATATTATTGCACGTGTTTATAACTTTGTAGTGTCATTATCCTTTGTTCATGCGTGGGTGTGTGAAACATGAATTCCCTCAAGACCTAGGACGTGCCATATCTAAATTATCTGCATTTTACGTTGGATCACGTAAAAGGAGATTCATGTGGCTAGCATTCCACAGTGGTGTCAAGAGATAGTTGAGATTGTTTGTATGTTTGAGAATGAACTGCCGACGAGTTTCATAGACTTACAGGTTCATCTTCTAATCCACCTAGTAGATGAGGTTGAATTAGTTGGGGTGGTTTCTTGTCGTTGGATGTTCTTCTTAGAGAGGTACATGAAGAAATTGAAAGGTTTTGTTTGACAAAGCGAAAAACCCGAGGGGTCTATGGTAGAGGGGCACATATCGTATGAGTCTTTCTATTATGCTAGCGAGTACATCAAGCAGATTGAAAACAGACCAGGTGCGGTGATTTGGGACGATGAAAGGGATGAAGACAAAAGAGAAGGGGAGTTGCTCCAAACGAGTGGAAAAAAGCGCTTGATAAAGAGTAAGCGACTTATAATTTTTCAAATTTACAAAAAGTAATTAATATTCATGTTGAACTTCAATATATGTATATTTTGATCTATTAGTGTTATATAATGTTGGTTTGATTTCATCAGCGAATGTAGAAATTGAAGCAATCAATAAATTCGTTCTTTACAATTCTCAAGCGACACAACTGTGGGCTGCATTGTACGAACAAAAGATGATGCAATGGGATAGTGACATGAAAGAATTTAGATAGTTGAATGGTAGAAGTGTGCCTTATTTCGATCATTTAAAAGAAAATATACCAAAAATATGCCCCACCAGTTGGGTTGCTGACCAAGTCAGAGAGAAATACGGTGCTACTGGTCGTTACCCGCGTGCTGAAGAGGATGCGCTAAATGTAGGGATTGGGTGCACCAACTCAGTAATAATCTTTTTAATTTATATGTAAATTTGAAACTTATATTAAGAAATCTACATTTCATATTTTAATATTTGGGTTATTATAAGACACATGACACTATGATTTTTTTAACTTTTTTATAATAGGTGCATTTTTTACCATCTATGTGGGCATATGGACACCATTTTCGCACAGAAAATGCCGATGCTGGAAACATCACACAAGACTATGGAGTGGAATTTTAGTTCGATCAATCTAGTCGATCCAGCCACCGTGATAAAAACCTAGTATGAGGGACATTAGGTTACTTCGGAAAGATACAAGAGATCATTGAAGTAGATTTCTCTTCTTTCCAATGTGTTATTTTTAGGTGCAAGTGGTGGGATACCTTTGATCAGAATAATGTAAAGGAATATCGCGATAGTAGGTTGGTATGTATCAACTCTAGAAAGATGTGGGATGAAGCTAAGGAGCCCTATGTTTTCCCCAAACACCGCAACCAGGTGTTTTTTTACCCAGATTTGTTGGATAGGGATTGGTGGTTCGTATTGACACATGACCCTAGATCAAAACACATTTTTGAGAACAACAATGTTATCATGCCATGTGAGCTGGAAGATAACGAGAGTGATCATGAGAACTGAGAGTGATATGGTACATGTGTTATTTCATCAATATTTATACTTTTTTAAGATGGTTTTTTCGAAACATTATAATATGTATTTTGAATTAATTGGTAATTTGCATTGTGTTAATGTTAAAATCAATAATTCACTTGATAATTTGCAATTATGTTGATCTCAAAAACAATGGTGTACTGTATAAATTGGTTCTTTTTTTGTATCTAAGATCATAATAAAATAATGATAATTCTAAAGTACCTGAATTTATTTGCATTATTTTCTAAACTTTATTATGTTACAATAATTCATATTATTCTAGATTTATTATTTTCCAATTATTTAAAATTTACAAATTTACAAATTTTAATAAATTCATTTCACATTAATACAATTAAAATTTTACTGCAAATATTTTACATACGATTACAATTAAGATTAGAATTACAATTAGAATTACAATTTTACAATTTCACATACAATTACAATTAAAATCACAATTACAATTTTAGAATTTTACATACAATTACAATCAATTCACATTAATACAATTAAAAATTTACAAATATTCTACATACAATTAGAATTAGAATTAGAATTAGAATTACAATTTTACAATTTCATGTACAATTACAATTACAATTACAATTTTAGAATTTTACATATATACAATTATAGTTTTGCAAATTAAAAAATTACAATTACAATGACAATTTTACAAATTTACATATATACCATTACAATTACAATTTTAGAATTTTACATACAATTAGAATTATAAATATTACAATTTTACAATCTTATGATCATTTAATATTATATTAATTAATAAACATCACGTTCATGATAACCATTGTACAAACATCATATTTGACTAAAAAACACATTCAAAATAGTTAATATCATCGTGATCATGATCATCTAACAAAACACAATTAACATTATATATTAACATCATCACAACACAAATATCAAATATACATCTCATGTCAAATAACTCGTGCGATCACATACACATCTATCTACAAGCTGCACATTAAATGAACATATCTAACATGACCTAACAATATACACATCATGATGATCACCAGCATGTAAATTAAGTACAATTGCAACATGAACATAAAATACAGGGACAATATATATATATATATATATATATATATATATATATATATATATATATATATATATATATATATATATATATAACTGAATAATGTTAAAAATATAGAACTGTAATATAAATGTCATGGATCAGCTGGTGGTAGTACAACATCAATATTAGTACTAGTGGAGGCCTGCTCAGTCAATGGTGTAGCCTCGACGGTCAATGGTCCAGCCTGCTCATGATCATGAGTACTGATGGATGCTGAAGGCTGCTGATTAGACATGGTCGATGGTCTAGCCTCATCTCCATGAGGACTGCTGCTAGATGCTAGTGGAGGCTCATGCTCATCTAGCGCGGCGCGAGGTGAATGATCATGAGATGATGAGTTGCTACTCATGGATTGTCCATCATGTGCTGCAACTCGACCATGCCTATAACGTGCAACAATCTTCCTGAGTCGCGTAATAGCTGTCGTAACTCCTACGACATGCCGCATCATGCTGTACATGTCATGCAACATGCCTCTCCACATCTGTAATAGCTTATCATTGGCTTCTATGTCTCTGTAATGAGCGGGCATGATGCTTGACTCAACAATTAGTGCACTGAGTTGGTCGCCCAACTCCATCCTGTATCTAGCATCAAGTCGACCACGCCTAGCAAAAGGTGATACCAGTGCACCAGCAAGAGCAGGTCTCTCTACACTGGCCTCCTGAAGATCCTTGAAATCTAGCATGCCCTGATTGTCATCAGGATCTACACGTAGATCATGTGGTGGTTCCGGCATGTCGTTGCCATCAAAAGAGCCAATGTCTGCAAAATATATACAAGTACACAATAATAATTAGACAATTTAATTACACAATTTAATAAAATCAAGTTAAATAACATGCTAGAATAAATTTAAATATATAAAACAATAATATTACCTCTATCATCTGGCAGCTCATTAGCTGTGAAGAGGATGTTGGCACACCCTTGCCAATAGAAACCCGCGTAAGCACAGGGGACCATAACGAAGGGATGCTCATCAACACTGGCTAGAAAATCCAGTGCCTTATGTGATATCCTCACTAGAAACAGAGTCTCATCCCTCTTAGGCATCATCTGCCCCCACATGTGCATACCTACCTCAAACATTGGCCTACGAGGCTGCCAAAGAAAAGTAGGCCTCATATCTGGAAACCTCTCAAAAAATAAAAAAAAAATATCTGAAGCAAAAGGGAAGATCACCCTCCCTTGTGCATGAGCACGACATCTATTTAAGGCTGTACAAAACTGCTGCAAAAAAATGGCAGACCACCTGACAAGTTGTGGCTCCTGTACTAAAGAATAAACATAATATATAAGCGAGCAACTAATGCGTTTCCCGTCACTAGTGTTGTGCGAAATGGTCGAAATGATAAGTGAGAGACACTGCACCTCTTCACTACCAAATGCACCAATACGTGACTGACCTCCAGCGACCCGAAACTCTGCAGGAGACAACACAATTTCTCCAATATATCTCTGGGAGTAAACTAATTGACTCCTTGCTACACAGCTAGCTGGAACCTCTGGAAACGAGGGAAAATCCATCCCTCTCCTTGATAGCCCTGTAATGAAATATATATCCTCCTTACTGGGCATGTACCATTGGTTGATACCAACCCGGAAAGCCTGTTTCTTGGCATTCCACCTTCGGATAAGATGTCTCAAAAACAAACTATGGCCCTTTAGGGAAGTAGCCTCCTCATAGAGCTTGAGGAGGCCTACCTGCCTTAGGAGCCCCTGCGTAGCTGTTGTAATAGGGTGAGGGTACGCATCTCTATCCCTCTCTCGTGCCTCCCATAGGCGAACCATGTTATATTACTCCACCTGTTGTTGTTGTTTTTGTTCCCCCTCTTCTCTCCTTTCACGACTCTGAATGATTGACATATTAAACACAATTTTTTTATTAAATGAGACATGTATTTAGAAATATACATGTATAATTTTTTTTTGAAAAACAAATAAAAAAACAATCGATGCGCCAAAAACACATTCAGGCACCAGTCCTGGTGCATCTTTCTATGGAGCGCACCGGTGTCGGTGCACCAAATAATATTCAGTGCACCGGGGGCGGTGCTCCAGAAAAAATTATAGCACACCGTTGACTATGTATAGTGTCAGGAGGGTGGTGCATTGACTAAACCCTATGCCTTGAGGTGTATAGTTAAGTCAGTGCACTGACCTTCTACCATCATGACATAGTGAACGGTGCGGTATTTTACAAGGCCACACCATTGATGCAGGTGAAATATGGAAAGACGTGCGCTGACAAAAATAGCCGACCCGAGGCGACTATTTTGGTCAATGCACCACGTCGCCACTATTCCACTAAGTCAACGGTGTGACCGGGTAACTGATCGCACCGCACTGTTAAAAAAAAATTAAAATAACATGGTATGCCTTCGGTACCACCCCAGAATCGGTGTGGATACCATTAGCACCGATTTACCAAGCCAAACCGTTGACCCTGTCGAAATTCAGTATGCGGTGCACTGACAACTTTACCTGCCTCGGTACTGATAATTGAGTCAATGCACCGTTTTGCCGCTATTCCACATTGTCAATGGTGCGGCCTAGTAAACGACCGCACCACACATTTTAAATTTTTTAAAATAACACGGTGCACCTATCGGTACCGCCCCAGAACCAGTGAGGATACCATTAGCACCGGTTGCGGTGTGGCCTATAAATTTACAAGAAGCACCGCAAACCGGTGTGAGCCGAACGACTCGAGTGCACTATGCGACAATTTTTTTTTCTTTTAAATGGTTAATTTTAAGGTTATTTGAAATTCAAATATGCTAAAAGGATTAATTATGGAAAAAAAAAAATACCTGTACATTTTCCCGTCGAGGAGGCATATTGGCTGTAGAATTTTCAAAAGAAAATTTGTCCACCGTTTTGCAAAATTCAAGTTGGAGATTGGTGGGCAATGCATAGCAGCAGTGCATGCAATGAGTGCAATGGGAGCACCGATGTCAGGGCGGTTCAGATAAGGATAAATTTCACCAATGCTTGAGAGCTTTGTAGCACTGAAAAAAAGTGAAAAATGCAGTTTTTTGGTCTTAATTTTTTTATTTATTTAACCTTGTTTTGGTGTGCAGGGTTTTATGGCGCACCGGTGCGTTTTCTTCATTCCACATAGGGCGATTTCTGTTTTTGCACACTTTTTATGAGGCACCGGTGCAGACTTTTAATAAAGAACTAGTGTGCTACAGTAATACAATGCACCGGGTGGGTGTGTACGTAGCGCATGATTTTCGGTGTGCCAATGTTTTGTGCAGTTTTTTGGCCGTAATTTTTTTTATTTCACCCTGTTCTGGTGCGCAGGGTTTTATGGATGCACTGGTGCGTTTTCTTCATTCCGCACCGAGCGGTTTCTGTTCTCACGTGATTTTTATGAGGCACCAGTGTGGATGTTGTGTAAAGCACTGGTGCGCTACAGTAATAAAACGCACTAGGCGGGTGTGTACAGAGCACACGGTGTACAATGTGCCAATATTTCGTGCGGTCTTTTCGCTGTAATTTTTTTTAATATTTAACCCTGTTCTAGTGCGCAGGGTTTATGGGTGCATCAAAGCGTTTGTTTCATTTAGCACCAGGTGGTTTCCGTTTTCACGTGCTTTTTATGAGGCATTGGTGCGGAAGTGTTGTAAAGAACCAGTGCGCTATAGAAATACAACGCATCGGGCGGGTGTGTACGGAGCGCACGATATTTGGTGTGCCAATGTTTTGTGTGGTTTTTTGGCCGTAATTTTTTTTATTTAACACTGTTTCAGTGAACGGGGTTTTTAGGGTGCATCGGTGCGTTTGCGTCATTCCGCACCAGGCGGTTTCTATTTTCGTGTGCTTTTTATGAGGCACTGGTGCAGAAATGTTGTAAAGGACAGGTGTGCTTCATAAATACAATGCACCGAGAAGGTGTGTATGGAGCACACGGTGTCTGGTGTGCCAATTTTTTGTGTGCACTGGTGCTTTCTCTTGTTGAACGCACCAGTGCGTTTTATGGTGATAAGTGCACCAGATGAAATACATCCACAAAAATCTCTGCCCGCCAACCTCCTCTAGTAACCTCCACTAGAAACGGATGTCTGGGGTATTTTTATAAGGGGTTCCTCAAAAACATCCAATAGAGGGTATTTTCCTTGTAGTGAAAGCAAGGATATGAGGATGGATAGACACAAAGAATCCCCTAAAGAGTTTCTACATGGAGAAGGCTCTGACATTTCACATCACTGGAATGATCAACCAGTGAAGTAGTAGGTTTCCCAATGCTCTACAATGCCTATATTTTTAGCAGTGGGAAATGGAGGGTTTCAAGAACAAGAAACTCTTGAAGAATATTTTCTTGAGTATGAGTCTCAATCTTAGATATTCAAAGACCATTTGAGCTTTCAATATTTCTGTCCAATCAAGGACAATAGGAGACCCCGACACCACAATAGAGGTGGAGGATTCATACAAAACCATAATATTCACTAGACTATGGGCAGAGTTCTCTTACCCACTCTTGATAGGTCATCCAAATGCATTTCCAAATCATGGGTAAAGAAGCTAGACATATACTTCCAGTTGAACCAAGTACTAGAGATGGAGGCCATCAAAATAGCAGCGTTGCACCTTGAGGGTGAAGCACATGATTGGTGGTTTCATGGTCTTTCTACATTCGGTTATGCCAATGTGATTGCATATTCAAATTTCATAAGGAGGTTGGTGGAGAGGTTTGATCGAAGAGACCCAGAGGCACCTTTCATTGGGCTAGCTAAGCTCAAACAATCAAGTAATCCAGAAACTTACATTTCTAAATTTATAAAACTTTCTGTTATGGTTCTTGATTTATCTTTAGCTAGGAGGGTCTATATGTTTATTTATGGGCTAGCATAACCTCTACATGGGTTGGTCAAATCAACCAAACCCACTACCCTTCAAGATGCTATTTAAAGGGCTAGAGATCTACAAGATGCCTTGCTAAGAGAAAAGGAAACATTTCAGCAAAAGCCCACTTTTCCATCAAAGGGAAAATATGAGAATGCTCCTCCTTCAAAGGAGAGCCAAAACAAAGTACCTCTGGGTGATGATGTCCGAAGAGACTTGAGGGGAAGGAAGCTTTGCTTTACATTCCAAGAATCATGGGCACCTAGACATAGATGTGCAGTAGGAAAGGCACACAATATAGAGGTATTTTTTGATAATGAGGAGGAAGAAGAAGAGGAGCTAGAAGGAGGTCACAACATTGGGATAGCAAGAGAGGATCCACCACCACTAGGAGGTGGGAATGGAGCATTTTATCCAATTGGAGGGGCTCTTGCATCATTGAGACGAGTACCTAGATACTTGACCTTGAGAGTTCGAGGTTCCATTCAAGATTAGAGGGTATCATTGTTGATTGACAGTGGGGAAACCCACAAATTTATTGATGCCCAATTAGTGCAGAGGAGGGAAATACCCACTGATTATTTTGAGGCATTTTCAGTTTTGGTCCCAAGAGCTATAACTATGGAGTGCATGCATTATGTTCCATCTTTATCTATCACCATGGGGACATATACATTGACTAATTGTTGAACCCTTAGTTAAACTGAGAGGGGGGGTGAATTAGTTTAACACATTCATGGACTTTTAAAAACTTCCTTTAAAACTTATTTACACCTTTATTTCATGTCCAACTTAATATGTGAGAAATCTTAGAATATGAGCAGTAAGTATTAATATAATATAACGGAATAATTAATATGAGAGTAGCAGGTATTAAGTAGAAGATATAAATCAGATCAACACATAGATATCATGCACAGAGACACCAGATATAAGTGGAAACCCATAAAGGGAGAAAACCACATCTTATTATTGTTGTGATGCAAAGGCAAGCTCCAACTCCCTCTCACCACTGTTTTTTTGCAGGCACCAACCTACAGGAGGATCCAACCTCAATTCTGCAAGTTACAACTTGCAAGGAGGCACCAACTCCCTTCAATTTTCTTCAGGCACCAACCTACAGGAGGCTCCAACCTCAGTCAGCTACCACTGACAGCTATCAAGCTGCAACTTGATAGGGAAACTCCAACTTCCTCAATTTATCAAACTGAATGTTTGCTGATTTACCTCAGATATCATCTCTTTTCTGTGGCATCTCTTTCTGCTCTTCTTTTCTTAATCTTCTCTTCCTCACTCTTCTATACTCTGCCTTCTCTATATTTGCTCTCTCTAACCTATTTTTGCATATCAAGATATTATTTATAAGGATTTTCTTGTAACTGTTAGCATTCCTCAATGAATTTGGAATGGACAGCCACGCCTCTTTGCTTTCTTCCTTTTCATTTCTTTCACTCGCTCATTTAGAAAATATAACAACATGCATTAATTTCAATATTACAATGGGAGCTTTGTTTTTCCTCCGGAGACTTGCCAATGCATCACAACAATATAAATCAATTAAAATTATTTACATTCAAATTACAATGAGAACTCCAGTTCAACTCATTTAGTCTTTTGGCTCGCTGCGCATTTGTCTTTTCTTTGACTGTGTCTATCTTTTATGTGACTGTGTTTTATCTCTTTTCAGCTCTGTTTGCTTTTCTGTCCTCTGCTGTGG
The DNA here is from genome assembly GCA_034641835.2 of Pinus albicaulis. Lineage (NCBI taxonomy): Eukaryota > Viridiplantae > Streptophyta > Pinopsida > Pinales > Pinaceae > Pinus > Pinus albicaulis. The sequence continues at coordinate 1,362,835,630 of CM076581.1, forward strand.
TGTAAGTATAGCTTTCTCCATTACTTCCAACAAATATTGCATGTGAATACGATTTTAATATTACAAGAAAAAATATGTGAAAGGACGAAAATGCACCTAGCGCAAACCGTGAGAGTTGTCGGATAATAGAAATATTATATTACCATAGCTTAAGCTAATTTATAGTTGCATATGTGAAAAAATCATGGAAAAATGAACAAGTGATGTACGAAATGTTCCAATGTGTGAAAGTGATACTATCTCTTCATTTTGAATACTATGTTTTCTTCATTGCACTCTCATTTCTTATATTATTTTACTGATTTATCGAATTTGCAGATTCTATAACTAATCAGAAAAAATTACAAGTCAAGAAAATCAATGAATGGTTTTTTTAGTGATACTATTGTCAATTAATAGAGTTTACAATGATGGTTTTTTTTTGTGTACATTGTGAATTAATGCAGTAATGGTACAATTCTTGTTTCTTGCATTGTTAAGCGATATTCCCATTATCTTATACTTTTTGGTTGAATAAGTGGAATAATGTAGAATAAATATTTCGTTTTATTCGATAATTTCAATCTGGTTTACTGTTATGATTGGGTATACATGAATGTGAAGAATTGCGAAGTAATGATTTCCATGGACTCTCGCAGAATAAACTTCTTCTGTAGTAAAGACCCTATACTCTATATTTTTTCTTGGAACATGTGCCAGAGTGCAGAGCTTTGTTTGGGTGTCAACAATGAGTGTGGAAAGTTCAAAGCTAATATCCAATGCCATGCAATCAACTTCTTCGCACTTCAAATCCAACATACAATGCCAAATATCATTTATCAAATTTAATATCACGGATTGTACTTGTTTTTAGCATAAATTAATATTATTATTTATAAAATATTATATTATGTAATCGTTGTAAGGACAATAGGTAACCTACAAACTGTTGAAATCATCTAGTACACGAGTATGTGAGAGAATTCATGTCCAAAAACTTGGAATTCACACTTAGCATTCAAGAATTAATTGATGCTTAGTAGTGCTATTATGATCTATTCAATTAATCAATACACAATCACATTATCGCTCAAATTATTAATAACATTTACTTTGATGCATTTTGCAATGATTGTTGATTACAAACATATCAATAAAATTGTATCTATCAATACTATAAAATACTAATTTTTATATTTATTTGGTGAATTCAAGTACACATACTACTTTTAAAAGAGTGGTATTTAGCATTCGATAGCCCTCCTATACTTGATAAAAAATAAAATGTTTTGGATGGAGATGCTAGCAATTCTATTTCTAGTGTAGCTAGTGTTGGTGCAACTGGTGCTGGTGATGGGTAGCTTACATCTACATGTGACTAGTGAGAGAGGTTAATCATAGATAGGGGTTATTTCTAGGAAGTACACTTTGCGAGTGAGACATTAGGTTGGAGGTCAAAAGTTTCTTATATGAGTGGAACTACTTCCATTTGTTCCATGGAAAATTGACTATATTTCCTAGGCTATTTCTTGCGTAAATAGTTTGAGGCTGATTTATATTATCTTATGCTTATATGAAGATTCAACATGGAGATGGCTTGCCATTTGTCTTGAGTTGTATGATGCAGAGTACTATTTAGTGTTAGCATTCTCGTGACGTTCATAGAAAAATTGTTTTTGTCAATGTGATGATGTTGAAATTTTTCTTGAGCCTGAAAGTTTTGTTAAAATGTTATCGAAACTATCTTATTTCCCTGTTTGTTTTTTGCATATATTGATACTTTGTTTCAATTAAAAATTCTTCTAACATTTTCAAATTTTTGAGCTTTTCATTTTCCATATTATTTGATTATTTTGGTCATTTGAAAGTAGTGTTGAAATGCATGACAAATAGATAAACATAAAGAAATCTGCATATGCCACATTTGTAAACTTTGATAAACAGACTTCAGCTCCAATGTTAATTACAGTTGCAATGTTCAATTTTAGAATTGATAATGTATAAAATATTTAGAGTAGTAACCTTTCACATTTTTATTTTAAAACTTATCCTTTCTGATAACATAGCTTCCTTTTCTAGAGCTTACATTGTGCAAGAATACAGTGAAAGCTTTCATGGTTTATAATAAGGTTATAATAGTTTTTGAATAGTAGTTTTTACCTTAATGTAAAATGATAGCAACCATATCAAGGCATAAAATGTTCCTTAATTGAATTAATTGAGTAAACACTATTCATGTAATATTTCATAATACGACTTCAATTGAGAAATGTGAAATTACTGATGTAGAACTGGCCGATAGAAAAACATGATTACATAGTAAATTTCCTAAATGCGTGGTAGATTGATAAATAAATCCCATAAATAAATGTATTTATGGACAACAAAGGCTTAGTTAATAAAAAAAAGAATACTATTTAAGATATAATATAATAGTATCGTGATATTGATTTCGAAACATGGAAAATTTTAGGGGCTAATATTCGCAAGTGGGCTAATTTTCCATTGTTTTTCCAAAAAAAAGATTCGCCAATTTCCATTTTTTTATAGAAGTGATTCGCCCAAATTTTACAATATAAAATGATTTTACCTTAAAAATCGCCAACATTATATAGACAATATATATAATATCATTATAAATTTGAATAATTTTACAAATACATCAATAAACATTTTATATTTTTCATATTAGGGACTAGTGAGATTCGCCAATTTTTAAACTTCAAAATAATTTTCCATCCTTAAAATTTTCCCTGTCTCGAAAGTGTGCGAAATAGATCAATCATGATATGTAATTGTATCAATTGGACTATATTGAATTTGAATTTAATTAAAACACATTTGATTTAAAGTAAATGATTTCACAATAGTATTTTCGGATTAAAGATTAGGCAAATCAATACTAGCCAAATCAATGACAATCATTGGTTAATGGATACCATTAGATTCGCTAGTAATTAAATGTATTTTTAGATGTTAGATGCCAATTCGTGACCTATAAACCTTACCTTCTTTGACACATCATATGTAATTTTTTTTTTTAATGTTTATGTTATGTGGGTAAGAAATAAAATAACAGAGAAATTTTCAGTGATTGGTGAAAGCTGCATCAAATTATTGAAACTAAAATAAAAATTTGTTACTGAATACTAAGTTCATAATTTTTTTCAAATTTATCACTTGAATTTTTTTTATGCAATATTACCGTGTGAGGAAGAAGTGTTATGTGGTAAAATGAATATGTGAATCATATTATGAATGAGTTAATTAAGTTGAAATTTATGTCATTAAAAGTTTGGTTATATGTGGATAGAATACCGAATAAGTATAAATGATCAACTATATTAGCTAAAGTCTATGCAAAACTAAACAATGTGTACAAGTAATAGAAAAAATCATATGCTCACAATATTTTGAAAAAAAAAAAAACATCATCTTATAGCGCTTCACGAATCGATGAATATATTTGGAATCAAAACAGAGTGATGAACATTTGGACAATCCTATATTAGTGTGAGTTGGTTCACGAGACCTTAGTATAGGAATTATTTTCTATTTCTTAGGGTATGGTTCTAAATTCCCTAAAACCTTGTATGATATGTAATGCTTGAAGTGTATTCAGAATGTAGAGCGTTTTGTAGAGCCAGACTCTCCTAGTTCAGACTCTCTTTCGTAGAGCTGACCAGTGAGTTTTTTATTTATCAATTCAAACATCTCATTTTATCATGGTACCAGAGCTCCAGGGACGATTCATAGCTGAAGCGTTGTGATTCCTGTGAGTATCCAGGTGGCATAGGAGAAGCCCCTGGTGACTGAGTGGATTTTTTTTTTTCTCTGCTTATTTCCACTATAACACATCTCGTAGTGAGATACATAGTGTTATAACGCGGGTTCCCACTGCAGAGAACCGTTTTAACCATTAAAAATTTACCTACTTTTTCATGCACACGGTCAGATCTAAATTTTGGTGCATTAAGGCATTAACGTGGGAGAGTGGCTTCAAGCTACCATTAGCACACTACCATAATTAAAAAAGGCAGTGTTAGGATGATTGTTGATCCGCTTAAAAAGAAATGTCATTTTTTAGCACCGAGGAGATCTGAGATAGATCTGAGCAAGTGGACACCACTGCTGATGGAAGAATTTCAGTGAAAAGTCGCCGATGAAGGGATCTAGTGAAAATTCGCCGACGAAGGAGGAAATCTAAAGCAGATCTTCCTAGTGCAAAGGATTCGAAAGCCTGTCGCAAAACGTGAAAAACAAGATGTTGGATTGATCACATATTAGGTAGACCTGTATCATAACATTGCCTTTGGTAAAGATCTGGGGTAGATCTATCATTTTTTTCATGTTAAGTAATTTTTTTTTTGAATCGTCAAGATGAATAATCAAATAATCGAAGCATACTTGAATGAGAGTAACAAACTTGATGGCTCCAATTACTCAAATTGGAATTTGAAGATGTAGACTGTGCTAGAAGCGCAAAGTGCTTGGACGATTGAAAATGGGGATGAGCTGAAGCCAGCAGTGGGAGCCCCGATGACTCAAGACTGGGAAAAGAGAGAGGGAAAAGAAAAAATGTTGCTAAAGATGTCAGTGAAAGACTACATCATACCGCATATTAGAGAATGAAAATCAATAAGCGAAATCTAGAAAGTATTGAAGGATTTTTATGAGATCAAGAATACAAATCGTCTTTTGTTCTTGAAGAGCAAGATTCTATCCATAAATATGGAGGAGAATGAAATAGTTTCTCCTTTCATATCATGGATCAAATATCTAAAGAAAAAATTGGCAGATATTAGTGAGATAGTTGCAGATGTAGATTTGGTCACGATTACCATGAATGGTATGATTGATGATTACCAAATTTTTATCACTGGGATAAGTGTGAGAGAGAAAATCCCAAAGTTTGAAGAACTGACAGGAATATTAATGCAAGAAGAAGAAAGGAGATTGACTCTGAAACCCCAGAGTGCAGATCTTGCTTTAATGGCAAAGAATAAATTCTTCAAAGGAAAAGAAAACCCATCACAACAAAACGGAGGAAAACCACAGAAAAGACTGAATCAAACTCAAGGTACATATCTGAATAAAAGCAACTCTGTAATTAAATGTTTTTATTGTGGAAAACTTGGTCATATGGCTAAGGAGTGCAGGAAGAAGAAATTTCATGAAGAACAAAAGAGGCATAAAAGACATGGAGGTCATTTCATAAATGATGACCATGTTCAGGACTTCAGATTGTTCATGGTAGACTTTGAAGAGAATGTCAATGTAGACATCTAGTATGTACATTCAGGAGCATCCACACATATTATGGGGAATAGAAAATGGTTCGAAGGTTTTAAATAAATCAACAACAGAGCAAAAATCTACCTTGGTGACGATAAAAGTCATCAGATCATAGGGTTCGAGAAAATTTCTGTTATTTTACCTAATGGTAATGTCAGATATATTCATAATGTAATGTATGTACCCGGAGTGACAAAGAATGTAATTTATGTATCCATAATTACAGATCAAGATCTCAAGGTAGAATTTTTTAAATGTAACTGTTATATTAAATATTTTTTGGATGGCATGAAGACTATTTCTTAAGGAATTCGAACAGGAGGTCTGCAAAAATTGGATGTGAGAAAAACACCAGATCTTGATTTGACAGCGTCAAGTTTGAATACAGAAGAGTTATGGCACCAGAGACTTGGTCATATCAACTACAACGATTTGGTGTTATTTCAGAAAAAGGAAATGGTAAGAGATCTTCCTACATTAAAAAAAGTGCATAATTATTTTGATTCTTGTGCATTAGGAAAGATGCATAGAGAAGAATTCCATGTTCTAATAGAAAGGAAAAAGAGAGACATACTTGAATTAGTGCACCCAGACCTATGTGGACACATGCAAACAAAGTCATTAGGAGGTGCACTATATTTTCTATTGTTTGTTGATGACTGCAAAAAGTTTTCTTGGGTATATTTCATGAGTAAGAAAAGTCACACATTTGAATACTTTAAGCAGTTCAAATATATGATTAAAAGAAAACAGGGAAGCACATAAAGATTCTCCACTACGATCAAGGGGGAGAATACAGGAAGGTGGAACTTACAAAGTATTGTAAAGACCATGGAATATTACAGCAATCCACAGTACCCCATATTCCGCAACAGAACGGAGTAGTGGAAAGAAATAACAGAACATTGGTGGAGTGTGCTAGGAGCATGTTGAAAGGTAAGGATCTTTCGAATGGTTTTTGGGTTGAAGAATTGAATACTGTAGTTTATTTAAAAAATAGGAGTCCTACAAGAAGTCTCGAGTTTAAAACTCATTTTGAATCATTATATGGATTCAAGCCTGTAGTAAAACATTTAAGAGTATTTGGGTCTAAAGCATCTGCCCACATTCCAAAGGAAGACAGAAGAAAGCTAGATTCAAAATCCATCAGATGTACCTTTGTAGGTGTTGCTCACAATTTAAAGCTTATAGATTATTTAATCCCTCTACTCACAAGATTTTTGTCAGTAGAGATGTCATGTTCCATGAGCAAGTTCATGATCAATCTGGTAAGCACAATGAGGAATGGGATATTCCATTCTTGGTGGAAGGAAATGAAGAAATATGTAACAACCATGATCAATAGAAAAAATTAGAAGCAAATAATTCAGATACAACAATCAAGATGAGTCCATCAAAGGAAATTCAGAATGGGCTGGAAGCTACAACAATGCTTAGAAGATCAGGTAGGAAGATTCAATTGCCTACTAGATATAGCGAAAATGCCTTTATAACTAGTATGATGAATGTTGTTGAACCTTCTAGTTATCGAGAAGAAAATCAACGTAGTGAATGGAAAACAACTATGGAACAAGAATATGAATCTATTCTAAAAAATAACACTTGAGCGCTAGTTAAAATTCTTGAAGGGAAACAAACCATAGGTTGTAAATGGTTGTATAAACCCAATATTAATGCAGATGGAACCATAGATAAATTAAAAGCTAGGTCGGTAGCAAAGGGTTATTCACAAAAAGAAGGCATTGACTATGAAGAAACCTTTGCCCCCATAGCTAAACTAAATAATATCAGAATGTTGATTTCTTTAGCTACTAAGCAACATTGGATGATTCACCAACTAGATGTAAAATCTTCATTTTTAAATGGGGAATTGAAAGAGGAGGTTTATTTAGAGAAACCTGAGCGGTTTGTCGAGAAAGGGAAAGAAAATTTAGTCTATAGATTAAAGAAAGCTCTAGATGGATTGAGGCAACTACCCAGGTCATGATATGAAAAGATTGATTCATTTTTTCTGCAACACAGTTACAACAAAAGTAAAAATGACCCTAATATATATACTATGAAAGATGAAAAGGGGCACATAGTGTTGATTTCTTTATATGTAGATGATATAATTATTACATGTGATGTTGTTGATCTAATCAAAGAAATCAAACAACAAATGTCACAAGTGTTCGAAATGAAAGACCTTGGTGAACTAAGATATTGTTTGGGTCTCGAGATCTGGAGAGATTCAGGACAAAATTTTCTGTCCCAGGGTAAGTATGTTAGAGGTCTACTCGAAAGATTCAGGATGGATTAGTGCAAGGCTGCAACAGTACCACTATAGCAAAACATTAAACTTCAGAGTGAGGATGGCTCTAAAGAGGCAGATGCAACACCTTATAGACAGTTGGTTGGAATTTTAATCTACCTAACCAATACTAGACCAAATTTGGATTATGCAATTAGTGTGCTACGTCAATACATGTCCAAACCACTTGAGAGTCATTGGAATGTATAAAAAGGTGTTTTAAGGTATCTACAAGGTACTATAGATTATGGTATTATTTATACTGATCTTTCTGATGTTAGATTGACAGGATTTACAGATTCCAATTGGGTTGGAAATGTAGACGACCAAAGATCCATAACAGGCTATTCATTTGACATTGGATCCAGGGTGATTATTTGGAGCAGTAAGAAACATAACACAGTTTCATTTTATTTAGCGGAAGTAGAGTATCAACCTATGTGTGTAGCAACTTGTGAGGCAGTTTGGTTGCGAAGACTTCTCCAAGATGTCGAGGAAGAATAGAGAGATGCAACAACAATCATATGCGATAACCAGAGTTCAATCAAACTTGCTAATACTATGGTGTTTCACAAGAACACTAAACACATTGATACACAATTCCACTTTGTCAAGGAGAAAGTTAAATCAAAATAAATCCACTTTGTATATTGTAAAACATGTCATAATGTTGCTAACATTTTCACCAAGCCTCTTGGAAAAATTAAGTTTGAAATGTTTAGGGAGATGTTAGGCATATTTGTGAACCACTTCTTCATTAAGGGGGAGTGTTGAAGATAATGGAGAATCCTATATTAGTATGAGTTGGTTCACAAGACCTTAGGATAGGAATTAGTTTCTATTTCTTAGGGTATGGTTCTAACTTCCCTAAAACATTGTATTTTATATAATGTGTGAAGTGTATTGAGAATATAGAGAGTTCTGCAGAGCCAAAATCTCTTGGTTCAGACTCTCTTTCATAGAGCTGACCAATGAGTTTTTTATTTATCAATTCAAACATCTCATTTTATCAAAAATTATTTAATAATAATGAAGAACACAAATAATATCTTCGGAAATTTTCTCATAAACATTGTTTAATAGCATTGCACATAAATGGTAAATAGATTCAAGCTTATAACAAAGTGATCGCAATTTGTGTCTAAAAAATCATTAAAAATAATGAAAATAGTTACAGTAACAATAATTGTATTCAGATTCAAATTTCAATTACCATAGCTATGATTAAAATAAACATCAAAGATGAAACATATTTATGAGAACCAAAAAATGTTACCGAACATTCATTTTCATTTCAATCAACAAAATAACCATCATCTTGGAATTGTCCACAAAATTGGTAAACATTATGAAGAATCACACAAAGTAATTAGATTTAAACAGTAACTAATACAATAATAATAATAATAATACTACATAGCTATTCCTCATACCTATATTTATATCCATGAAATTTTTTTTCTAATATCTGATTCCATTAGAATATCCACGATTGTCATTTCACTTGTATCTTTTTTTTTGTTTCTTTAACTTTTATCACCTACATTTCAGAAAACAAAATAGAAACAATTGTTCCATAATGATTTAAATACATGTAGTAAATGATAATATAACTTTGAAGCAATTCTATCTAGAAAAATAAAGGCACGTGGAATGAATCTCTATTGTAAACCACTTCGAAAGTTTTGGGTACAAACAATATCGGTTGATTCCTAAAACTCTTATCAAGATCTTTATACCTAGTGGCAAGAATAAATGAACTAGACTACAGTACATCACATTATGAAAAAGTCATCTGTAAAGTAAAGAAATAAACCTCATCCGTAAAGTAGCTTAGTTCATGATAAAATATCTAATAAACTTGAACATTTGATGTATAATAAATAGGAAAGTGAATATTATGAGATTTAAGAAGACTCACAATATGTAAAAACATAGATTCTATGGGCAACTATTAATTTTTTTTCAAATTTTCTTCTTGTTGAAGAAATTTCTTTATATTTTCCTGGATGTTATTTTTCATAGGAGCAACTATAATTTCTTGTTTGACACGTTGACTGAATATCTTGTTTTCAATTTCCTTGGCCTCTCCTTGCAATTGGGAAACTAGGGTAGACTTCTGTTTTTTAACATTAACAAAGTCAATTAACCATCTGCTAATTTCTTGTGTACTAAAATTAGCTATATTGTCAAATTTTTTTTCCTTTGAATATCTTATCTTATTCAATTCAACCATTATTTTTTCTCTCTAAATTAATCCAGAGTCGAACGTGTTACACAAACCATTCAGATCCTGCAAAATTTGTACAACCTTTATGTAGGAATTTTCTCTTTGATTCTTTATGTTTTCACATTCATAAATAATTTTATCTAGTATTTTGATTCTATGATACCATGGAAATCTGATTTTCTTCATCTGTCAAGCATTCAAAATTTCCTGTCTCTTTTTCTATGGATTATAAAGTAAATCAATGTTGGAATTGTAGTGTTGGAATTGATGTCAATAGGGTCATGGTCATGATGTTTCTTGTCATGTGAATTTTTAATGGATGTTTGGCTTGGTGGTCCTATTGGTTAGCATTGATGTCAACACACTTATGACTAGACCTAGTGCATGAGTGGAGGCTGAGTAGAGATAGATTGTACATGTGATGTTGGATTGAGGTCGACATGTTGTGTTGATTGGAGATGTTGTTGTTGCAAGAGTTTGGAGTGTTGCTACAAGTGTTGCGTATGTCTTGGAGACATTGTATTACTGTTACATGTGTTGAGATGAGGATGTATGTGTTGGAGGTGCTTCTACCAGTGTTGGAGGTAGTTGGATGACATGATGGTGCTACTGCAGGAGTTGGAGACGTTTCTAGAAGTGTAGGAGGTGTTTGGATAGGTTGTGGTTACTTCTTGAGGAGTTGGAGGTGTTGGTCTTGGGGATGAGGTTGGCAGATTAGATCTTGTATGTCATTGACTTGTTTCATATGTTATTGGACAATACCATCAATTGCAGACTTTTTATAGAGAATTTGGAGATTTTTCATGGTGTCCCTCACAACGTTCTGCAACTATACTCCAAGTGGTGGCTTAAACAAGTTAGAAACTAGGATTTTAGAGGATATATGATAGTTTCCTTCATCAGAACAATGTATATACATATATTTCCCTCATAGGAGTAGCATATACAATCTAAAAGTGAATTTTCCCTACATTCCTCATGTTGCTTAGTTAATTAATGATTTTTCCGGCTTGTCTTGTTCGAAACTTTTTATGTAAATGATAGAAAAGGTCAGGGAACTTCCAGAAAGTGATTGACATTGAAAATATCAAAAGGGAGGTGGATTTAGTGGCTTGAACAAGTCAATGAGTTGAATCTATATCAAATCAAGCATATGAACGGAGTTGTGCACCCTAGTAGTTATTAGTAATTATTGAGTTGAGAATATTAGTTCATATACATTTTAGAGGAAGATCAATGATAGTATGGTTAATTCTCTTGTTGTGTGGAGTGAAAGTAATGCTGTAGAAGAGTTTGCAAACTGTCTAAGGATTTTATTGTATAATTTATGAAGTAGTCTGCAGGTTTTTCAGCAAATTGCAGAGTATGTTTTAGCCATAAATTTTATGTAGTGAATGAGAAGATGATGTGTGGATTGTAGTAGTATTTGGTGATGTTTTATTGTTGCTTGTGGTGCATTTGGAGGGCGAATATTTGATTTTAATTTTTGTTTGAAGCTATGTTGTTGTAGTGCTCATGTTGAGAATTTCTCGGTTCCAGACTGAAATATTTTGAAACAGGAACCACATAGAGGAGAGGATTTGGAGGACTCCGACAAAATAAATATATGTGATAAAAACTATCAATCCAATGGTGGTTGGATCGTTTGGCAGAAATTGGGTGAGGCTTGTTGGTCATGGTAGCTTATAGCAGATTGGAGTCTTTAGAGTCGATCATTAGTTTAGGAGTAACCGGGCAAGGATCGTTGATCGTAGTGCCCTTCATCGAATGTTAGTCTGTAGACACGCATGAGAAACAATTTGCATTTGAAAGTATATATATATATATATATATATATATATATATATATATATATATATATATATATATATATATATAATTGTTTGACATTATAGAATTTGTGCAGTGCAATAACAATGGGTTATTTTTTTCCCTTGAGAGGGTTTTCCATGAGAAAAAATTGTGTCCATTATGTTAATTGTTTTATGTTTTCTAGTTTATGTTTGATAATATGATATTTACTTGTGTGTTTTACTTTATGCATGATAAAGATTAATAATTTGGATAAAAATTGTATAAGTGCCCGCACTACTAATTCACCCCCCCAGTAGTGATCTAGATTACAACAATTGGTATCATAGCGGGGATCTCAGGTGCAGCTTGATCGCTGGAGAGTGGATCTTGGAGATTTTAGTAGAAATTTGCATTTTTTTTCTTTAGAAAGAGTTCTCCAAGGAAATCATTTCTTACTAGTGCGAATTTCAAGGTATGGTAAGAAAGTGTGAAAACTAAATTAATTTTTAGTGGCTCTAACATTTGGAGATTTGTTTGTGAATGACATGATGTATATTTTCTTGCATCGAAAATATGAAAGAAAATTTCTCGAGCAAGGCGAATTATTTTCAAAAATATCCATAGCATAGATTTAGAGAAAAATGGAGATTTAAAATCTGCAAAGGAAATTTGGGATAGATTTCTTATGCTACATGGAGCCAATAATAATAATAGTGATAAAGGGATTGAGAAGAGTAGCAAAAGAATAAGGAATATTCGTTTTAACCAACAGTGAAAAATATTAAGAAATTCGAAGGTATAAGCCATAATGATATACGTTTGAGTCATATTTCTGATAGCGGTAATGACAATGATTTAGATTTAGTTAGTGAACAATTATATGCTTCTTAAGGCTAAATATGAATATTCCATTGTTGTTATTGAAAAAATTTCTAGTGAAATTGGTAGACTAACAAATGTATGGTAGGAGCATGAGAAGAAATTGCAGGATTATAATCAAAAGTAGAAAAATTTCAAGGGAGAAATCACTACCTTGTGAACACAACTGGAAGAATTGAATATATTAGGAGAAGTAAATTGTAGCAAGAAAAATGGTATGAAGTATTATGTTTAAGCACTTGAAGGTGTGATTGAAAAAATGGTAAAGGAGCTTGAGGAAAGGAATCAACAATTGGAGAAAGTAAAGAGCACCATACTAGTGACAAAAATTGGAAGAAATGTTCAAAAGCGTGAGATAAGTTTGCATGCTGGAAATTATGAAAAATTCCAAAGAAACCTGCAACGAAGAATGTAATCCACCGCCAGTAGCAAAAAATAAAACGAAAAGGAGATTTCACATCTAGAAGACTATTTTCTCCTATGGTTGGAGGTAGCAGTTTTCAAAGGAGAAGTCAAAACACCTTTTCCCCCTTGATGGACGAGATTAAGTGCTTCAATTGTCATAATTTTGGTCATGTGGCAGCTGATTGTAGAAGGAGAATACACACATCCATGCAGAAATATGACCATCCAAAAGGAAGAACTACTTCCAGGCATACGAATTATTTCAATTGCCATTGTTTTACTTGTAACATGTTTGGGCATAAAGCCATTGATTGCAGATCTAGTGTGAAAAGATGGAGGTCAAGTATGAGAAGAAAAATATCAGATCCTTTGGATACATATCTTGGTCATATAGTATTTATGTGTTCCATAATTTTGGACACATGTCCAAGGATTGTAAGATTCCTAGATATTTGAGGCCATTTGTTCAAAAGAAGTAGTGAAGGGAAAATGTGCAACCAAAGAACACATGGAAGAAGAAGGCGAAGTTACGAAGATGTGGCATTGAACTTTGTTCTCATGATGAGGATGACATGTGGTACATAGATAGAATATGTTCACACCATATGTCATGGGATAGGAGAAAAATTCATTTTCTCATTAAAACAAAGAATGGTCGTTTTTTGTTTGAATGTGGTGAAACATATAGAGTGCTCTGAAGAGGGAAATAGAATCTTGGCAAGATGAGGAAAAATGTAGAAGTTGTTTGTATCATTGAAGGAATAAAACATAATATCTTGAGTGTGAGCCAAATAGTTGATGGAGGTAAGGAATTTGGCTTCAACTCCAAAGGTTGCATCATCCAGAAAGAAGGATCAAAGAGAGTGACTACAAGAGGATTCAAGACCCCAGATAATGCGTATGTGTTGTAGGGAAGAGTGAAAAGTCAGAAGATACTAAGAGAGTACTCTTCCTCGTCAGATTCTGAGTAGATGAGATCAATCCCTACTATAGTCCATTCTTGCATGTTAGATATACCTGACTGTAGGAGTATGCATGGAACTTTCATGGTCTCAATGGGAGAGTTGGCAACATGAGATGAGATTTTGACCCAGTTCAGCCATGCATATTTAGGTCCATATGACCAATATGCTCACGAGGTATATTATATTTAGGGGGAGTTCATGAGGTTTGAAATGTTATTTTCATTTTAGATCTATTTTATTCCAGTTTGATTTGGTTGGAATAGCCATGTACATTTGTTACTAATGGTTTTTGGAGTAGTTTCATGTTGAGTTATGGAAGCCCCATAGTTTTCTTATGTCCATGGTCAAGGTGTGATGGAGGATCACGAATATAGGGGGAGAATTTGTGTTTTACAAATGGATTTGGAGTCTATTGGAATGATGGAGGAGTTTTTTGTGCATTTATATTTGAGATTGATTTGATGCACGATGATTTTTATTGCTGCTTCCACAAATTGCTAGTTGGATGAGATAGTATGATTCCATGGAAATATTAGCATGCTACCAGTGTTTTCATTGGTAGATCATAGTCATGACATGATTTATGATACTTTTTGTTACCATGGAGATTTTATGATGTGTTAATAGTTGGCTCATCTTGAGTATATGTGCATCATTTCTTATATTTTCATTTCTAGATGAATCATGTATATTGTTGGTATGCTTTTAGATGGATGAATTATATGTTTCTATTGCATGGAGAGAGAGAATATTGTTGATCATGATGAGGATATGTATTTCTTTTTTCCTCTATGACATATTTACATGTTTCTATTATTAGATGATGTTATTGTTCTACCGATGTGGAGCATGGTGGTTCCTACTTGATTTTACGATCTTGTTGTAGGATCTTCATCATTGGGATGGTGATGGCCAAGATGTTGAGTGGTCATGCACTAACATATGGTTTGGAGGAATTAACATCATGCAAGAAGACGACAACTTAGAAAACCCTTGTTGAACCCTAGCTATGGCGGTTGCGGTTCATAGACTGCCTGAGGTTGCTCGGGTCTCTCATTGACTCTGTGCATTTTGCACCACTTGGGTATGGCCGTTGGGACCCCTCACAAGTTATTTGGTGGAGTTTGACTTCGATTTCTACATTTTCTTGGCACCTTGTCTGTCAAATACTGAGCCCTTCGGAATTAGCGCTTCCTGGGATCTCGCCAACTTGCGGAGGTGTGGGGTCTTCGTTCTAGGCCTGTCTCTGTTTGTAGCACATTCTCCAGTCTGGCCGGGGTCTTTTGGGGCGGGTAAGACCTACTTGGTCCGCTATTCGTTGGTCTGTGGTTGTATTTAAATTCTTTGGCGACTAGACTTCGATCCCTGGAGCTATCAGTGACTGCCCCACTTTCTTGGGGTTCCGCCTGCGACATTTGGATGTGCTGCTATGTATGTGTTTGATGCCCAGAGTGTTTTACTCGATTTTGGTGGGGTTCTCTGATCGTCCGGAGACCGTTTGTTTCTATCTGACCCACATTTGTGCATTACCATCTGGGCTTGCTTCCAGCTTGTTTGGGTTACTATTTGTTTATCCACGGATTGGATTTGACCTTTGGGCGGCCAGCGCGAGGTTTGGGGGTTTATCGCCATTGTCCAACTAACTATTGGCCGTTCGCCATTGGATCTGTCGTGCTAACATCATGAGTGTATATGAGGAGGATCTGGACTACACAAAGGACCCATTGGCAGGTGTAAATATTTGGGGACATAATGACCCTGTTGTATCAGATGAGATGGACGATATGATCCCAGTTGCTTCTTGCTCGAGGCCAGCCTTGCCTAGCCATTCTGACATGGCTATTTCTTCACCTCCATCCGCGGAACTTGATCAGTTCTGCTTTAATACTCCATCGCCATCAAATATTGGACTCTGGAGCATTCCACTGGCTGGTACTTCTTTGGATGTGGGTGATTTGGAGCTATCTGGGCCATTGCAGGATGCGGCGTACCAAAGTATTAGAGAGGCATCTATCTCTCTGAAACACCTAAACATTGGGGGCTCTTCGTCGCACCGTGGAACGCCTGTCTGTGGTTCTCACGGAGGGTGTGTGCCTTGCAGTGGAACTTCGGTGTGCGTTCCAACCTCTGCTTCTGGGGTGTTTACCAATATACTGGGGGACCTGCCAACCTTAGACAAGCTGAGCTCATCTTCGGACTTGGAGAACGCATCTGACCCAGATAAGGGGCGATCTAATAAAAAGAGCAAACATAGGACTACAAAGAATAAGCTCAACATTTTCACGAACTTTGGGCGCGAAGGTGGAATGGACTATTGGGGGCTCATTGCTACCACTATGCTAGTGGGGAGGGTTAGGGGCCAGAAATACTCAGCGGTGAGGCTGTGGTAGTGGACTGGTGAGATATGGGGTTGTTCTCTCGATGTCCTCCCAGAGGTTACGGTCCTACCGAAGGGTTGGTTTTCCCTCACATTTGCTCGGCCTGATCAATCAGAGTGGGCACTTAAACAGTTCTGGAATTTAGAAATGCATACTGTTTACCTCAAGCGATGGGTTCTGCTATTTGAACCCAAAAAAGAGATTTCAAGCGCTGGCCCTATTTGGATGAGATTTCCTCGACTACCAATTCAATTCTAGAACGACATTGCTTTCAAAAATATCAGAAGTCTATTTGGTCGGTACCTGGATCACGACAAGTCCTACCGGATCACTGGGAGCAAGGTTGTTGCTCACATTTTGATATTCCTAGACACTAGGGATGGACTTCATGACAATCTCAATATGCTATTTGATGGAATGGTGTGGAAAAAGGTCTTGGATTATGAAGGGGTGCCATTTTTCTACAGGAAATGTCATGAGGTTGGTCATTTATACAAGGAGTGTCCAAAGTTTGGATTCTCTCACCAGGCTATCAAGATATCCCGTAATGTGGCCACCCAGACTGAGGTTATTACAAGCTCTAGCTCGGATCCTGTGGATGGGCACCTGGACGAGCCGGAACAGTCAGTGGCTGAGCAGCTGGGTGTGTCTCTCCCGCTACCTACTGGGCCAACAACTCAACCCCGATCACATCCTCAATCCACTCCAGAGCCACCTGTTTGGGCTGCGACTATACCGGGTACCTATCCTATTCCTGACTCTTCTATTTCTAATATAGAGTCCTATTCTTTATCCATCTCTATTATATGTTTATCTACTAGTTCTGTTATGTCTGCACTTCGGTATCCTTCTGTCTGTTGTACTATTGCACAAGCTCTGCCTTCCTTCACTCCCATTATCCTACACACCTCTGTTGATTCCTCATGTCACTCCTCTACCCGCTTGGAGACATCTACTTTGAAACACAATTACTTCCTCAGATCTATTACTCACCCCCACTCGGAGGAATCATTTCGCATTGGCCAAGGGCCGAGCTGTCAACCCAAAAAATCAAGAGGTCCGCCATCTGCCTTAGCTAAAGCCATCAAAAGGGAAAATATGGAAGTAGAGGCTGGAACTCAGTCTACCCTTATGCGACTCCTTAGATCAAGGAGGCCCATTCCGAGAGTGTCATCATGATTTGTCTCTCATACAATTGCAGGTGATTGGCCAACCTCGACAAGATATTGGCCCTAAAAGACTTAATTTCTCAAAGATCCATTGACATCCTTTTTCTCCAAGAAACTTTAGGAGCGGGCGACGTAGTCTTCTAAATACTTTTCTACCCAACTAGACTTTTATCACATTGGATGTCCACGACCAATCAGGTGGTAGTGCCATGGCCATCAATTGCAGAACCACCAAGATGCTTAATTGCTGGGGTCGACCTGGTGTACTGGGCATGGACATTATATTCAGACATTCTGAGTAGTGTTTCTCCCTTATTAATGTATATGGTCCCTGTTTGAACTGAGAAGCCTTTTGGAACTCCTTACTGGATTTCTCTCTCCTCAACTCGCCTCATATTATAGTGGGGGGTGATTTGAATTTTTCATTAGGCATATCTGAATCCTGGGAACTCGGGCTAACCTGGATCCTTTAGCTGAGTTTTTCAATACCAAGCTTTATGCAGTTGACCTTGTCGACATTCAGACCACTAAGATTCTACCCACTTGGAGGAACAGGAGGACTAGAGTGGCAGTTCTGGCTCAAAGATTAGATCGATTTCTGATCAAAGTGCCTCTACTTAACATCATTGACCGTGCCAACCAATGGGTGGGACAAGGTGGTTTGTTAGATCACTCCCTGATATTTTTGGAATTTGAATGTGGTCCTCATAGGGCTAGACCACCATTCAAATTTAGTTCCAGATGGTTGCAGGACCAAGAATATCATGATCTGGTTCAACATGCCTGGTAGCATTACCATCAATTTCTGGATGAGGAGCCTGCCTGAATCATCAATGATAATCTATCTCACATTAAACACATGAATATCAATTGGGTTAAATATAAGAAGCGCCTGGAGCGGGAAGAGCTCAATCGGATTGATTTGGAAATTGCACAACTTAACAGCTCTGATCTCTCTGGCTATAAGTCTAGCACATCCAAATAGAAGCTCATTGCCCTGGAATCTTCTAAGGCTAAGATCTCGAGACAAAAAGAGGAGGACTGGAGGCTCAAGAGTCGTGCTATTTGGCTTCAGGCCGGAGAAGAAAATTCAAAGTTCTTCCAACAACATGCTAATGGTCGTAGGACTGTCGACTCCATATGGGAGCTCACTGATCAACATGGGTATGTTGCTTGTACTCAATCTCAATTACAGGATTTGGGGACTCAACATTTTACTAACCTTTATAGGGCACCCATGCACATTGACCTCCCTGATATTATGCATATTACTCATTCTTTCAATAGATTTGTGGAACCGGAGCAGGTTGACAATCTTAATGCTCTAGTCACCATGGGGGAATTGGAGGGGGTTTTGAAATGGTTCAAAAAGGACAAAAGCCCTGGGCTAGATGGCTGGACAATTGAATTTTTCATACATTTTTTTGAGTTGATTGGTAATGATCTGTTGACCATGATTGAAGATAGTAGGGTGCGGGGACACATCTATGATGGATTCAACTCCACTTTCATTGCACTCATCCCTAAATCTGACCACCTGGCCAGCTTTCATGATTGCAGACCTATTTCACTCTGCAAGTGCATTTACAAGATTATCTCAAAAATTATAGCGAATCGCATTAAGCCTTTTTTATCTTCTCACATTGCTAAGGAATAATTTTCCTTCTTGCATCATAGGAAAATCCACAAAGCTATTGGCATGGCCCAAGAAGCCCTCCATTCCATAAAATCCAAGCACCTTAAATCCACTATTCTCAAGATTGATCTAGCTAAGGCTTTTGACAGGGTGAATTGGAGCTGTTTTCACATCATACTTATTCAAACTAGCTTCCCTCATACATTCATCAATTGGATAATGGGATGTATCTGTCATGCTTCCTTCAACATTCTCCTTAATGGCACTGCATCCAACTTTTTCCATGAAAGTCGTGGTTTGCGTCAGGGATGTCCTCTGTCTCCCTTATTATTTGTGCTTGTTATGGAAGACTTATCTGTACTTATTAAAGATGTAAAGGCCCAAGGTACCATTCATGGTCTCCGAATTAATGATCTCATTCAAATCACTCATCTATTATTTGTTGATGATGTTATAATATTTCTCGATGGTTCTAGACAGGACTTGATTCGATTTGATAAGCTCCTCCAGAGTTTTTGCAGAGCCACTGGAATGATACCAAATGCACTCAAATCTACTATCATTATGACTGGATGCTCGGCTCAGGAACTTGGCACTTCCAGGACCCTATTTGCCTATGTTCATGCAAACATCAATGATGGTCTTAAATATCTGGGATATCACATCAAGCCTAATGATTATTAGATTAAAGACTGGAATTGGCTCATAGCCAAAGTGTAGCATAGAATGAATGTTTGGTACAACAAATGGTTATCTAGAACTGGGCGATTAGTCCTTATCAAATCGATGTTCAATGCTATTCCGATCTATTGGATGACACTGGCTTGGTTACCTAGAGGTGTTACCAATAGAATCAAATGTATCTGCTATCATTTCCTTTGGTGCAATCAGGACAAGGACTACACATTTGCCTGGGTCACTTGAAACCGCATTAACATACCCAAGCAATGGGGTAGTTGGGGGATCAAGGATCTCCATTTATTTTTGAATGGCCTTGCTGCCAGGGTGTGTTGGCACTTACTCACCGGTCACAGTCTCTAGAAGGAGGTCATAGTTGCTAAATACATCGCGCCCAGGAACACCATCGACTGGATCAGATATCACATTGGGTCACACACTGGGGCTAGAATCATTTGGAAATTTGTCACTAAGGCCGCACATATCATTCAACGTGGATTGTCATGGAAAATTGGATCTGGTTCATCTGTGAGAATCGGTGCCGATTCTTGGTCTGGTAGTGGTGAATTCTATAAATTACAAGAATATTTGCGGGATCATCAGGCCCGCAGAGAAATCCTTTACCTTGCACAAATCACGGACCCGATTCACACTTCTTAGATGAGTCAAGCCCGGATGTCAGCCGAATTTCTCGAAATTCCTCGAGATGGGCTCCAGATCTAGAACAACTACAATTGGGCATTAAGAGCATCTAACATCAGGCTCACAGACCAGGATGACAGGCTGATCTGGTCATACTCTCCATGTCGCCAATATGCCCAAAAAATTGGATATCTGACACTCATTCATCATAAAGAACCGCCACACAAGGCTTGGTGGTGGCACAACATATGGAAGTTTACGGTGCCACACAAGCACATGATGATTTTTTGGTGCATATTAAATAAATTCATTCCCACCATGGATTTCAGCCACCGATGAGCTATTAATGGACCCTCGCATTGCTGCTACTTCCTTTCAAATTGCGAAGACTCCTCACACCTTTTCCTCCACTGTAATGTTATATCGGCCATTTGGGTTTTGGTGACAGAAAAATTTCGATGTCACTTCCCCTAGCAGGGTGCTTCGCTGATTGATGCTTGGACTATTTGGTGGGAAATTACTACAAATTTCACTAAGTTGTGTAACCTACCTTTGATTTTTGCCCGGGAAATTTCGATTGGCTGCAATAGATACATTTTTAACAGCCAACCGATTTTGGGTGACCGAATTTGTGCCGCCATCATAGCAACATACAACCTCCTGCCTGAAGATGAACAACAGAAACCACCCCCAATGGTTGTCCCTGAATTGATTGATCAAAGTAGACCTTGCACCTATTTTGATGGGGCGTCAAACCTGCAAGGATGTGGGGGGGGGGGGTGCTATCCTTCATCTAGATGATCATCACCATTACCAAATCAGAATGGGACTGGGTCCCAGATCAAACAATTATGCTGAACTACAATGCCTTAGACTTCTATTGATGTTTGCATGATAAATTCATTGCAACTCCATTCATATTTTTGGGGACTCTCTACTTGTGATCAACTGGTTCAATGAAGTTTCTCATTGCCACATGCACACACTATTTTCACTTCTAAGGGAGGTCCATCATCTCAAGCTCTTATTTAACTCAATTTCTGTGGCACAAATTTATAGGACTAGGAACAAAGTGGTTGATAAGCTATCCAAAGAAGTCACAGAGTTGAACTAGGGAACATGGCATATTACTGAGCAGATTGGAGAACAGGAATTCAGGTTTTATCATCAGCCTTTTATGGATGAGACACTAGATCGCATGGTTGTTTTATCGAATAGCCTACTTTGGGAGATTATTTTGGTATTGGTTTATCTCCCATGGACTATCTATCGGCTATTGTGTATATTTTTTCATTTTGCTATCTTTTTCCCTAGAAGTTATGCACCGAACTTACAGGCATGATATATGTGACTGATACTTGTATCGACAGTATGTATTTGTTAGTTTCTTATGGTTGTCTATTATGGACACTTGATGGTTTGATGACAGTTATGTAGTTTATACTACCAACATATGTAACATGTAACTTATCATATTAATGAAAAGTTACAAATTTTTCCCTTGTGAAAAAACATATGGTTTGGATAGTAACCATATTATTTTTTCTACACATGGATAGATTATGTCATTGATCATGGATTCCTTGTATTTGATGCACATGCCATGTATTGTATTCTTATTGTTGATGCTATAGGGAGCATATTTTGTTTCTCATTGATGCCATGTACTCATGTTATTTCATGTTTGGGCATGTATAGAAGAGATAACCATTGTGTAAATATGTAAATTCCATGTCCTATCATTGTATCGTATTTTAGATTCACTGCTCATGGAGAGACCCGTAGTGTCTAATATGTTTTTTTATTAGTTATGTATGGGTAAATGGGTGTACAAGTCATGTATTATGTTGATTTAGCCTGACTATATTAGGTGCATGATGTAAAATTGGGTCCATAGTATCATGGTTGATGACAGGTTTAGATGAGTCATATGTCAATCCTATGTATTTTTCACAACTATGCATTTTCTCCACGAAGCATTGCACTTCATTGTATGTCATTTCTCAAAGCGAGTAGGAGGATTATTGCAATAGATAAATGTGTTGCTACAACAACAAAAAGGATGTGTGATTTTATCCTCATTACATACTTAGGGGGAGCATGTTAAATTTTTGAATTTAATAGGATTGAGACTTCTTGGTAGTCGGTTTGATTATTTCACATGCTTATTTTTTAGGAGATACTTCTTGGTTTGCATCACTGATCAATATGGTGTTGTGTTTGATAGGGGGAGTCCTTATCTAATTTGACACATTATTGGCATTGTCTTTAGTGTTGGTACCATTTATGTCAAAGGGGGAGAGAATTTGGATATAGATCAACCTCATAATTACAGCTTAAATTCTTGGAGAGTGTATGAAAATCAACCTCACATGTTGTTGAGGTTGACATGAATGCCAAAGGGGGAGTTTTTTTGAATTGATGTCAATAGGTTCATGGTCATGATGTTTCTTGTCACATGCTTTTGTGAAGGATGTTTGGCTTAGTGGTCCTATTGGTTGGAATTTATGTTAACACACTTATGACTAGAACGAATGAAGGAGTAGAGGTTGAGTAGAGATGGATTATACATGTGATGTTGGCTTGAGGTTGACATGTTATGTTGATTAGAGATGTTGCAATTGTGGGAGTTTAGAGTGATATTGCAAGTGTTGCATATCTCTTTTAGATGTTGTATTGTTGCTACATGTTTTGATATGTTGTTGTATGTGTTGGAGGTGCTTGTACTAGTGTTTGAGGAAGTTGGATGAGATGGTGTTGCTACTGTAGGAATTGGAGATGCTGCTACAGGTGCATGAGGTGTTTGGACAGGTTGTGGTTGCTGCTTGAGGAGTTGGGTGTTGGTATTGGTTATGAGGTTGGAAGATTAGGTATTGTATGTCATTGAATTACTGCAGATGTTCTTGGCCTACATCATCAGTTGTAAACTTGTTATAGAGGTTTTGGAGGTTTTTCATGGTGTTCCTCACACCCTTCTCCAACTATACTCCAAGTGGTGGCTTAAAAAATTTATAAACTGGGATTTTAGAGGCTATACAGTAGTTTCCTCCATAGGAACAATGTACATACACATGTTTCCCTGAAAAGAGTAGCATAAACAATCTGGAAGTGAACAATGTACATACACATCCTTCTCATTTAATTAATTGTTTTTCTGGCTTGTCTTATTCAAAATTTTTTATGTAAAGGTAAAAAAAGGTCAGGGAACTTCTATAAAGTGATTAACATTGGAAATATCAAAAGGGAAGTGGAGTTAGTGGATTCTTCAAGTCAATGAGCTAAATCTAGATCAAATCAAGCATATGAACAAAGTTGTGAAGCTCATTAGTTATTGGTAATCATTGAGTTGAGAATCTAAGTTCATATACATATTGGAGGAAGCCCAGTGCTAGTATGGTTGATTCTCTTTTTGTGTGGAGTGAGAGTGAGATTAGAGAAGAGTTTGGAAGCTGTGTGAGGATTGGATTGCGAAATTTCTGAATTTGTTTACAAGTGTTACAAAAAATTCTAGAGCATGTTTTAACCATCAGTTTTATGCAATGAATGAGAAGATGAAGTGTGGATTAGAGTATTATTCAATGATATTTTATTGATTCTTGTGGTGTATTTGGAGGTTTGATATTTGGGTTTTATTGTGCTTTGACAATATGTTGTTGTATTGCTCATGTTGAGCAGTTCTCGGCTCCATTCTGAAATATTTTTAAACAAGAACCACATAGAGGAGAGGAGTTGGAGGACTCCTACAAAATCAATATAAGTGAGAAAATTTCTCAATCCAATGGTGGTTGGATAGTTTCACAGAAAATGGGCAAGTCTCGTTGGTCGTGGTAGCTTCCAGCAGATTAGAATTTGTAGAGTCAATTGTTAGTTCAGGAGTAACCAAGAAAGGATCGTTGATCATGGTGGCCTTTAGTAGATGGTAGTCCATAGGTCCACATGAGAAATAATATCCATGTGATAATAGAAATATATATTTATCTATGTAAATAATTATTTCACATAATATAATTTGAGTAGCGCAACAACAACATGTGTTTTTTTTCCCCTCGAAAGGGTTTTCCACTGGAAACATTTGTGTTCATTTTTTTGATTGTTTTATGGTTTATGATTTATGTTAGTGTGAATTATAATCGCAAGC
Organism: Pinus albicaulis; assembly: GCA_034641835.2. Taxonomy (NCBI): domain Eukaryota; kingdom Viridiplantae; phylum Streptophyta; class Pinopsida; order Pinales; family Pinaceae; genus Pinus; species Pinus albicaulis. The sequence continues at coordinate 1,362,860,111 of CM076581.1, forward strand.
GTATGAAAAAAGCTCACTTTGGCTGTGCATAACAAACATCCCTAACATCAAAGATGGCTACCAATTTCTTTAGATCTGTAGTTAGTTGACCAAGACAAATGCTACAAAATCCATATCTATGCAGTTAAAGACATTAAGTAGTAAATAAAATCAAGAGTTGCTCCATGCATCCAATAAACAATACAAGAATATTTCTAAATAATTTTTGTATTTATGACACCTGGGAAGGGAACATAAAAAGATGTTACTAGTCCCCCTCAATGGGATGGGTTCTTGTATGTCCTCAGCGCTTCAAATCTAAGATCTCTCTCTTGATGGTGTAGAAAACCCAGACAAAAAATGGAACTCAAAGGGAGCCCACAAGAAAAATGGTAGAAAAATAGGATAATGATGGAGGATCAAAGTCAAACCAAAACAATATATCTAGAGTGATATTTAGGCAACAAAAGGTAGTGAAATGAATGGAAAACCCTTCTATTTATACAAAAATATTGAGTTAGTCTAGATATTGGTGCATAATTAAAATATTATTAACCAAATCTAGATCCAAATTTTATGGAATATTTTATTATACTTGTTGGAGGGAAAAATAATTTGAATTTGGTCAAATCCCTTTATTTGTAAATAATAAATAAACAAATAAATGATTTATTTATTATTTTGAGAGTGTGGTTGAGTAATAATTAAATAAATAGTGATTTAGTCAATTATTTATAAATTATTTAGTCAAATTTCATAAGGAATATTATTTAAATAATTATTCCTAGAAGATAATAAGATAAATAGTGATTTATCTAATTAATTTTCATATTTTGGGTTAAATATGACAGGGAATTTAATTAAACTGTTGTTTAACTAATTATCCCTTGAGGAAAATCAAACAAATATGGATTTATTCAATATTCCTCATGGGGTTTCCTTTTTAGACCATAAACAACTTAATAAATTGTGGATTACTAAGTTATTTTTCATAGTGAAAGCAATTTTACTTAGGATAAAATTGGTCTTACATGGTGTACTTCGGTCCATCTAATAGTAATAGGTTAGATGACCAAAAATTGGTGTAACATATTTCTCCCCAGCGTGTGAGTGTTAGGAGCTAATCGTATGACCGAAGTACGTTGTAATAACTCAATCACCAGACATCGAAGGGGGAGTCAGAGAAAGAGAAATATAAGGTAGACCAAAGTGCTAGAGGAAAAGACCCTAAGGAGGCGAGACTTGCAGGTGAGACAAGTCTCTTTTATGAGTGAGTACCTATTCTACAAGAGACAAGGGAGGCATACCTATGCCTCTCGAGATAACAAAGTACAAAGAATAATGTGTCCAGTGAAAAAGGGACTGAACTATATAGTACATGTTGGCGTAAACATGGGCCAGATAAAAACATGATAATGGATCCCACATACATACTATGCTTGGGATAAAAGGTAGGACTTATACAATAATATCTGAGTACATGAGGTATAAGTACAACCAAGGAGGCCATGTAAAACAGGAAAGGGCTCTGAAAATCTGAATGATACATGCAAACTAAAAGGCGCTACAAGCGGCTGAGGCTGGGACCATAAAATCTATAGAGCTGCATCAAAGGCTGTAATAGAGAAGTCATCTGGGTATGTGGGGGGCTACCTGAAGGGCCACTCCCTCATGAGGTCTGAAACATCTCACGCACACCTAGGAATCACCGGTACAATCTACTACATCACTGAACCATCAAGTATACGGATCTTGATCATGCCGTAAGGAGCTGGAGCTGAGAAAAAGTCAATTCAACGGGAAATAAAGAGTCCCTTTGCCTAATCCGAGGAAACGAACAAGAGTGGAAGCTGGAACCAAGGCACACTTCCCTTTAGAGCTGTCTTTTGGAATGAATGTGTTGATGTCGACAGAATGAGGTCCGCCATAGGTGAGGAAATAAGGGATCCTAAACTAGGGCACGAGAGATAATAATAGAGCGACTGATAGACTGACACTGGGGATGATGGTGGAATGGAGGTACTAAGTAGCGGGCTGACGACTTCCCGTGCGTTGCATGAAGGACATGGATGACTTGGTAGCAACCGATACAATATCAAAGGGGATAGGGGATACTATGACTGAAGGCCACAATGTGCAAGATGAGAGAGGAACCAAGAAATGTAATATGGAGGACTATAGCGGGATAGAAAGGGAATTAGGATAGACTCCATGGACGCGATGATGACTCAACTCGGATGCTTTAAACAAGGGTGACTGGATGATGCTGCCACACAGAAAAGGTCTCGTGGGGACCATAAAAACATAAGTACAAGATGGTTACTCACGACGAAAATCAACACTAGCATGGACAAGTATGGACGCAAAGTGGTGCCCCAAGTACAAGTGTTGCAAGTGAGTAAATTCGGTTTTGAGGAGTGGTGAAGTGACCCTTCTTGGAGAAAGGTGTCCAGGTGAAGTATCAAATCACAAAAAACTAAAGGATACCCATTTGAGAGCTTGTGAGATATTTCCAACGGTGTTGATGGTTTGTCAAACAGAGCTATGGTTTGGTCATAGTTGGCAAAAGACAAATCTGAGGTTTCTCTTTTAATTAGGCATTTTCGCTCAAATTTAATTCATTTTCAAGTGTATCTATTGTGAATGTAGAAAGTAGAAAAGGGCCTAAAGTTTGTGGTGATTGTAGCGGTCAAACCGATCGTTGGAATCGAGATCCGTCAGTTGCAGGTAAGAATCCTAACCCTAATCTTTCATTTTAGTTTATAAAACGTTCATTTTAGGCACCCAAAGCTCAAGAACAGACCCCTACTCTTATTCACAGCTAGGTCGCACTTTTTGGGGCAATATCTGTGACCTGGGTAGCAAGTTTTGGGTAGAAAAATGCGACTTGTCCCTGTGAAAACATCACACAAAGCACACGGAGGAGGGGGGTGCGTTTTGGAGGCTGAGGAGGAGTAGGGTTTATCGGGGAAGCCTTATCTTTAGGTGCCTTATTGCAAGCTTTTCCCCTCTCACCTGAAGCTATCACAATAGGAGTAGGTTATTGTTGAGGTGACTGAGGCACGGAAGCAAAGGGAGGGGTCATGGGGACTGGTTGAACTGGGGTCAAAGCAAGATAAGGTTTGGGTTGACTAGGTGGGATAATGGCTGGGGCATAAATGTACCAAACTGGGATTCCTAGGGTCATGTTATGAAGGGATAAGGTAGCGATAATGGGTACCGAAAATACTCTAGGAGGGGGAGCCAGAAATGGTATTTGACCGAAGGAATAGTGGCCAAGTGGGACGGCTTCAATATGGTTAAGGCTAGGATGAACTGTGCCCGGAGGGTAGAGAGGCTCATGGATACTAGTTGCAGATGAGGGACCTTGTGGAGGGGGTCCTGAAGGCTGAGTCAAGGTGTTAGAAGCAGGTTGCAGAGGGCGGGGCTATTGACTAGTCAAAGTGGGCCACTTGAGGTCGGACCTGGACGATTGCATCATGCAAACGTTCGACGAGATGGGATCAGAGATAGGAGGAGAAAGACTAGGGAATGAAACAAGAAAAGAGGAGTATTTGTAGACTCTGAGTGAAGCACTTGTAAAATTTTCGAATTTTTGTTTATTGGCCACCGAAGAGATGATGGACTCAGGGGAGGTCTACGATTTTGGTTCATAATATGTCAGCTGGTCGATGGTGACAATATTTTTGTTTTGAGGAAATCACATCTTAGAGTGAACTGCATATGTGACAATGGACATCGTATAAGTGTAGATACGACCCAAAACAATGTTGTAATCTAAAGGGGCATCAATTAATTCTACGTCAACACAAATATTCTTGCTCGCAAGAGTAATAGGACAATTGAAAAACAAGCCTATGGGATAGAAAGAGTGGCCATCCCACGCTCAGAGGGTAATAGTGGAAGGGGCCAGATCTGAGTTGCTTCCAAACTGAAGCAAACATCAAACAGTTGGATGCCCCCTCATCAATGATACAATGGGAGACATTGGCATTCCATATTCATCTAGGGATTTGGAAGGCGACGAAAGTAGGAAGGGGGCGATGCTCTGATCGGTCAACATCGAAGACAATAAAATGATCATCTAAAGTATCCACAGCTTCCATGGTAGTTAGTAGATATTTTGGTTGTGAAGGGCATGACTGGAGGAGTTCCAACATTGAGATGGAAGTAAGGGATTGCGCCAAATCATCTACTATACTATATGAATGGGAAGCTTTACTAGAAGTAGCGTTTCAGCATAATGGTCCCATGGGGATCTTGGTACGAATCTATACCTTAGGCTGAGGGATTAGTAAAGGACCATTGGTTTTCGAAAGAGGCTTTGTGGAAGCTGAAGAAGGGGGCTCGAGGGCAGACTTAGCGGGAGGCTTGTTGTACTAACAGGACCGAGTCTAAAGGTTGAGAACAATAGTAATGGGTTGGTTAGAGTTCATCATGAGACTATGGTAGTCAGAGGTGACAGAGGGACGAGGTTGAGTGGCCACTTGCCCTTCATGGGGTTGGGTAGCCACGAATGCTTGCTGGGGGATAGGATTGGTAAACACAGTAAGTTGGATAAGTTCAACATGGGGAGGAACCAAAGGGGAGGTTTTCTATCCTCGAGATGTTGCTTGAGCTTCCCACATCTGCCACATCTGAGGTAAAAGAGGAAAATCATGGGTATAATGACCATAGGCACCACAGCAATAACAAGGTTTGTTCATGCGAACATGCCTATCATGCTTGGGTTGAGTGCCCTGTTGCTGGTAGCAGTGTTAGGTGTATTCCCTTGGGGATTGGGTCCTGGATTACCCGGGGAAGATTGGTTTTGATTGCCTTTCCTCTTATTTTTGGAAGTAGGAGGATTATTCATGCTCTACTGTGCATACACATGCCCTTGGGGGGGTGGATGTTGTTGCGGGGTTTGAGAAGGCAAGGGAGACTGAGGTGCTAATGCTCGAGGAGTTGGAGCACTAGGCTATGGATACGAAAAATAAGGAGGTTGGGAAACATTGTGATAAACAGGTTAGGAAAAAGGAGGAGGCATGCCGTATCCTGGATACATGCTACCAGGAGGGGGAAAAGTGCTGGAGGAGTTGGCCCCTCCATGAGGGAAACTACTATAACCCATGGGAGGATGAGTGTCTGGATCAGAAAGGGCTCCAAAAATACTGTCGGTGCCATGGGATGCCCCCAGTGCATTGGCACCACCAGGTCTAGGGGGATTAGGTAAGACGGTATAAACATAACCAGACTGTGCGTAGATCATGTCATATTTCAATGGAATCTGGAGGGCAGCTTCTTCGGTCTAAGGGAAATGAGATGCGACATCTTTGCCAATAGAAGGCAAAAGGGATATGAGAAACCAGTCCATGTAGACAGGGTCTTCAAAGGTAGGGGCTCGACATAGGCTCTTTCTTCTTTGCCATTCCTAGAAATGGTTGGATAGGTGGGTCGCAGACGATTAACTGAAAGAGGTCAAAATTTCAATACCCGTGTCATAACAAAGGGGAAGTTGGAAGTAAGATAGAAAAGCCCTGGTAGGAGTTGCAAAAGTTGTATGAGAGGAGGAGGTCTGGTCAACATACCACTTAGAAGCTTCTCCAGTAAGCATACGCTAGAACAACCAAAGAAGGACAGAGTCATCGGTGATGGAGTTAGATGAACACCACATGTAGAAATATCTAACATTGTTTGTAGTATCTTCTCCAAGAATACCTTCAAACTTGGGGATGTTGGAAGGGAGCTTAGTTGGCATATTAGGCCAACTAGGATCATGCTGTATGGGGTCATCGATCAACTGGTTAAAATCAGGAAGATTGAGACCTGCCATATAAGGGAGCAATCAGGATAGTTCTAGATGCGCTCCACTAGTAGTATTCCCAGCATTAGTGCCAGGGCTACCACCAGCATTAGGTCCTAAACAAGACATGGTGAAGGTGATAGGAGGAGAACTGGGGATAGAACCAGAAGGGGAACTTGATGAAATAGAACCAGAGTCAGAATGGGGACTCAGTGGAGGACTAACTCGAATCCTATGCAGAGGAGTAAGTCTTTGTAATGGAAATTTAGGATGAAGGCCAAGAAGTCTCTAGGATAAATGCCTTGGGGGCGCAATGATGAAAGAAAAGAAACGAATCAAAAAAGGAAGAGAGACCAACAAGGGCAAGGAGGTGTAGGATCAAACGATTACAATTTCGAAGCAAGGTCAGAGAGGTATAGGATCAATTGATTACAATGCTATAGTCTTCGCCTGGCAGTGTAAACCAGGTGCTCTTCACTTAGGGTGTGTGTTTAAGTGTGTTAATTTTAATTTTTAAACCCAGAAGTGTGTAGAGAAAAATAAAAAATGTGTTGTATAATTGTAAATAAATCTGCAAATAACAATAAAGTAAACTGAATATGACAAAAAATAAATAGCTAAAGATGCATCAATATAAACCCAAGGAGGTGGGCTTCCCAACAACTAGTCTATGGGTGGGAAAAATCTAGTCAAAACACACAGAAAATGGCCAATGGATCTAAGCTCGGGAGGGGCAGGGATCTAGAGGTCATATCTACTAGAAATAGGTGCATAAAACAACAAAAAAACAGAGGGAAAAGTGTTGCAAATGAGGTGGTGAAAGGTTACAACCTGAAGGGAAATGGAGGGGACCCTACAGGAGGACAAAAAATAAAATGAAAAGAGCTATTTTGGATGGATGAATAACCAATCTGAAATGGACATAAGGGTATAGGATTAGATCTGAAAAATGGCTGAATACACTGAAATCTCAGACGACCTACTTCAGCTAAACTCCTCCTAGAAATATGGAAGCATAATGAAGCCCTAGAGGGCTTGGTTTCTACTTCGACGAGTAAAATAGATCAAGTACAAGTCCAAAATGGGTGGAGACGGAGGTTAGACAACACTGAACAGTATCCCAGACATACCCAGAAAAATCACAGAAAAATTCCTGCAAAAATTACAAGTCTCAGTTTCTGACATCTTTTCAGCAGAGGTCGCATGTTTTAGGTAGTTTTCCGCACCCTGAAGGTTGAGGCCACAGGTTTTCGCCCAAAAAGTGTGACATGCACTTTCAACACTCTCGGGAGAAGATTTTAGAAAAAAAGTGTCATCTCAGCTACAGTTGATACCTGTCACCTGCGCAATAGGCCCAGAAACACACGAAAGTTAGAATTTTTACTGTTTTAGGGTTTTAAAGGTTAAAAACAACATAAAGAAAAAAAAAACAAGAAATTGAAGAAAAACCATAGGGTTTGAAGTAGCTGGTCATGCAGGGATCTGAAAAACGACAATGGTCGTAATTATAAACCCTTGTGGAGTCGCCAATTGTTAGTGTGAATTCTAATCGCAAGCGTACGAAAAAAGCTCTCTTTAGCTGTGCATAACAAACAACCGTAACATCAAAGATGGTTGCCAATTTCTTTAAATCTATAGTTAGTTGATCAAGATAAATGCTACAAAATCTAGAACTATGCAGTTAAATACATTAAGCAGTAAATAAAAGGAAGAGTTTTGTTAAGGCTACTTTTTGTCTATTCTTCCTCACCTTCCTTGCCTCCTTTTGCCCAGTTTTGACACATATATACTTCCTTTTTCCTCTCTTTATTCCTAATATGGTCAAAATCCTTGTTCAAGGTAAAAGGCAGTACAAGTATAATTATTTCTACTATTTTATAGCTATTTTAGGCATTTTTAGTAACATGGTTATTGTTAACCTACTATCATGGGTAGAATGATGGATTTCTCGCAGGACCTATTTGATTAGCTCTTTGACTTGGAGGAAAACTATGTTCCTTCAACCATCTTCAGTTGATATGCAAGAATGCCTCAAGATAGAAGCTCTAGCTCAGAAAATTCGATGCTCTTTACAGCACTTCGACAAGTTCAAAGATTGGTGAAGGACCAGCTGGCCACTCTACGTATAGTGGAGTTTGGTTAACAAAATTTAGGAACCCTTTTCTTATAGCAGCATGCGGTTTTTAATAAGGAACTGATAGTGTAATTTAGGACAGATTAATGTTGATTTTGTGGATTACCATATCCACAGTTTTCAACATCCTGCTCTGTAATAGAACTGCTACTAATTTTTTAACTAAGAATGCCTATAAAGGCAAAGACATATGATTTGATTGGGAGGTTAATGTATTTTGTTTCAGCTATCAATACAAACTGTGATTTCATGTCCTAAAGGTGAAAGTCGAATTCCAATGTTGATGTGTTCTTGATTAACTGTGAATTTCTGTGGATTTGATGGACCTCTGAGATAAGTTGCTATAGGTGTATTTAGTACTATAATCAAAGATTTCCCAGGTGTGGCAAGGGTCCACCACAACCGGTTCAGCCCCGTAGACATAGCTAGAGGTAATTCATAAATATAGTTTGATTCAGTTCTTGATTGCAGAGTTATTTGTTTTTAAAAATTGATTTTGTGTCTTAGCTTTGATTCATGTTGTTGTAGTTCATAAGTATCATTGATTAAATTCTCGATTTCATAGTTATTTGTTTTTGGGAATCGATTTCAGCATTTGATGTATGTTGCCATAGCAAAGTAATTTTATATCTCCATGATCAGGTTGGGCATGTCATATTAAAACCCTTTGATTGTAGCTGTAAATGTGTCTTATTCCTTCCATAAGGATTTTGTTCCATCCTTCACCTCATACGCATTGTTTTGAATTGAGCTTTGCTCATAAACAAAGTTGAGAAAATACTTCGTCATTCCTCTAGATAAACGAATTGTTGAATGCATTTTGCGTGAATGAACAGAGCCTGGTTGTATACATTTAATTCAATCTTTTTGATGAGTAGATAGGGCTGAAATACGTATTGCTAGATCAATTTTAGTAGAAGAGCATAGCTCGGATTGAAAATAGATTTAATGGTTAACTGCTTCTGTGTGTTGAATGGTCCTGTGAATTATGTAATCCGCATCTCATAGCTTAGATTGATGACCATAGTTCAATTGCTATAAAATATGGATGTCATTATTGAGTGAATGATTTTGTTTGAATTCTATGCACATGGTTTGAAGAAGTAGAGTTTTGTTTACATTGGAGTTTTGGCTTATCATTTCTTGAGACAAAATAGCAGTGTGAAGTTAGATTCATTGGAGAGTGACAGATAGAGGTTCTTTTGGGATCTTAGCCGGCAAGTCACTAGGATACCCGTGTGTTGATTAGGTAGAAGAAAGTAGATGATTCATAGAGTAGTTCTGAGCAAAGTTTTCTTCATTTCTTTTGCACGATTAATTATATGTTTGCAGTCTTGTTTCCTCTTGCATAAGGTTAAGGTTTGGAGTGGGAGGTCAAAGACTGATTGTAGCATTTGGGTCAAGTTGAATTAGCAATATTTCTTGGAGTGAGTGCATATTCCCTTAAGGACATAATATTAACCAGCATTCCTTTCTGGATTAATGCTTGAAATTTTGTGTTAAGTGCAAGCTTCACAATTCCATGTCCATAAGAATAGCAGTGACGAATTGATTTAATCCCTGCAACTTGGTTCGGAAGAAATTATTCATTAAATATTGAAACATTTTATTGCAATTTTAAGAGGATGATTAGATGAATACCAATGGTAATTTATGTGAAATTGTCAACTCTTAGTTTCAAGATTGAATTCATTTCTATTTCCGTGTCTTAATGTAGCGTGTATTGATTGAATTGATAACATTATCTTATTGCAGAAACCAGAGTGTTGATTGCTGTAGAAGTTTGAGTGACTTTGTCAAAGTATAGTTGAAAGTTTTGATGAAAGACAACTGTAATTGAAAGCTGATCTCCAGAGTACAGTGGTGTATTTGATAGCTTGAGTCCATTTCAGTTTGTATTGAAAACTAGAAGTTGGGTTTAACATTGTTAGAAGTAAGTAATACATATATAGATGGGTCGAGTAGGTATGAAAGATCAATGGCTATCATAAATGAAGTCTACGTGTGTAAAATTGGTATTTAAACCAGTATGATAGTGCACCTTTTCTCTTGACACCAGTATAGTGAAATTGGCATGAAGTGTTGTCATCAGAGTTAGCTAGGGATACCATTCGTAATTGCAAGTTCACTGTGTGAGCGTGGAATCAACTTATAGGGTACTCATATTAGGTAATTCCTTTTTAGTGTGACCTCCAAAGATTAGAACTAGGGTTTTTGAGATTTTCTGCAAGAAGTGAGTTATTGAATCAAGGTTGTTGTTGATTTGGTAATGGTTTTTGATTTCAGATTTAATGTTGAGATAAATTGAATAAGGGTTTCCAGTGTTCAGACCAGAATTTGCTGATTGTTCCTATTTTCATGAATTGATTTATTTTCGATAGTGTGTATTTATAGATGCTTGTGTGTGCCTCAATTATTAAACCAAATATCATAAGGAATCATACAAACTTCGACTCTAAAAGCTGAATCTTGAGAGCGTAGTACAGCTTGTGTTTTACGAGCCCGGATTGATAAACAAATATTGGTGAATTAATTCGACAGTTATTTCACTCAACATTTTGGCGCTGTTTCCGAGGAAGTTGTAATTTCAAAATTCAGGTAATCATTATTGTTTGAAGTTCAGAGATCTTGTAGGGCTTTCAGAGGGCAGAGAGAGTATGGTAAGATGTGAGTGAAGAGCCATGCATCCACTTTTGTGGGGTTTCTCCAAATTCTGACCGATTACTGCTTGTTCTCAACTTTATTATTATTTCCCAATGCGTAGAAGTAGACCTAGGGATAATAAAGGTAGATTTATTTCCAGTTCTCAATTTCCTGAAAATTTTGGTTCGGTAAAAACTCCATTAACTAACCCTACTGATCGTTATGCATGTACTAAAAAAAAGGAGTACAAGTGGAAAGGAAATTTTGGAAGCAGAACTTGCAAACCAAGAAGAAGTAAGATTTTCCATTGGCTCTTTCTCCACCAACATCAGCACCAGCATGGAAAACAATGAAGGTGAGAACAAAAACAATGAGGGGAATCATGAAGAAGAGGAAGGACCAACTTTCTTTGGAGGAAACAGGAATGGCCGAAGGGGGGAAAACATTGAGGGGCTAAGGAGAGAAAAACGGATGGACCACAAGGGGGACCAGACGACGACGATGAAGAAAATACCTTTGGGTTTCCTATCCTCGACATCACCAGGAACATCACAATGAAGATCATTCCAATGACCTCCCTACCACTCTTTTATGGTAAGTCCTCCGAAGATCCTGATTCTTTCCTTTTCGAATTTGATATTCTTTGTAGAAGCTATAATTACTACGATGATGAACACAAACTGAAACTGTTCCCAGCCACCCTAAAGGATGCCACACTTCGATGGTTTATGAGCTTAGGGGAGAACACCATATACACTTGGGATGACATGAAATCTATATTCCTTAAGAAATGCCAGGATTTCTGCAAAACTAGGAACCTCAATGATATTCTCAGAATGCAACAACTAGATGACGAGAGCCTGGAAGAATATCTTGAGTGCTTCCTGTATCATTTTCACAAATTCTGAGGAGCCCATATAGAGGAAAAAATGGTCAAAAAAATATTTCTAAAAGGATTAAGAGACGAATGCATCGAGACTCTAACCTTTTAAGTGGTGGAGACATTTACAAAAAGTATTTTGCTGAAATAGCCGAACTTTGTCGAACCTATTCTAGAAGCCAGGCTAAAGTAGGTAGGAAGCTATGTGATAGTCTCTGAGACACTGCACCTAGACACCAGAAACCTACTTCTACTGTTTTCACTAGGGTCGAACTAGGGAACTTGCTGGAAGACTTCAAAACTGACATCTTAAACAGCATTGGCAACCAACTCGACACAATGAAAAATAAGAAGAAAAAAGAAGACGAAAGGGATTCTATGCCAATATTTTGTCCCGGATGTAGGAAAAAGCATATGGAAAGAGAGTGTCCCATCAAAATTCTTAAGGTTTGTGGAATTTGAGCCTTAGAAAATTCTACCGATAAATTCCCATCTCTTGCCGGCTTGTAGGCCATCTAGAAAGGGAATGCTAAAACAAATGATCCATCGCAAGAAAGTAAAAATCCCATTTGGAGAGGCCCCAATCAGAACATGTTCCAGAACCTAGTCCCCAAGGATATAGTCAAACTCAACCCTAGAATTTCCATCTGGCTTATCCTCCTTGGGCTGCTCCTCAAACTCAAAAAACTCCATGGAATCAGAACTGGAGGGCAAACCCTTATACCAACCCTTATCAGCCACAGAGCTAGTTCTATGTGCCCTACCCAAATATGCCAAGCACCTAAACATATCAACAAGGATATAACCCTCACACCTAACAAGGGTACAACCCAACCATGCAATCCTATCAGCAAGGGTATAACCCTCACACATACCAAAAACCATTACTGCCATCCCCTCCATTGCATAAACTTTTACCTGCGCCATCTGACCCATCATCATCTTCATAGGCACCTCAAAACCCACCTCACCCTACATTATTGCCTGCGCAACCCGTACCTAACCTAAATTACAATAGACCACCTCAACTTGCACAGAACATAAAAATCTAGCCTTTCCCTACCCACATGATCACTACCATCCCCATGAATGAAATTCAGTTGTGATCAGGGAAGACAGTTAATAAATGGAAATCAACCATTGTCATAGAGGAAGAGGTCCCATCCACATCATTTGAAAATCATATACAAAATAAAAAACAAAAACAAATACAAGAAGAAGAATCAAATGAACCACCCTACCCAGAAAGGCTCCTTGTAAAGAAAGAAGAGACTCCTCTGGAATACAACCTGGAAGATGAATTAAGGAATTTATGCATTAAAATTCCACTCTTGCAAGCTATTAGAGACATCCCTATTTACACCAAAATTGTAAAGGATCACTGCATCAAGAAGCCAGGTAGGAAAGGGCATAAGAAACAAAGCGTAAAAATCATGAGACAAATGTCCACCATGATTTTTGACTTGACTGTGAAGTACCATGACCCTGGAAATCCCATTTTCACCATTGAGATAAACAGAGTACTTATGCCAATATAGGACTATGACATATTTGCAGTTACCAGGGCTTAGACCCACCCCAATCATTCTAGAAATGGCAAACAAATCCATCGTCAAACCTATGGGAACCCTAGAAGACATAGTGGTCACTATAGACTCCTGGAAATATCCTATATACTTTATCATGATTTCCCCAAAAACCTCAAGACCTATACATCCTGTAGTTTTGGGACGCCCTTAGTTGGCAACTATTGATGCTTTCATAGGGTGTAGAAATGGAGAAATGACCATTTCCAATGGTCCCCATAACCAAACCTTGTCTATCTTCCCCCCTGCTCAGATAGTTGCTAAAGTACCATTATGGTCACAAAAGTACCATTATGGTAAAGTACCCCGTATGATCTAGCCTACAAGAAACAAGTACTTTTTCCCATCGAGTTCCAAGTTAAGACATTTCGAACGGCTGCCCAATTGCGAATGAATCTGACTAAAGCCCAAGAGCATATTTTGATGCAGCTGAATGAGCTCGATGAGATCCGACAGGATGCATATCACATAACTTCATTGGTACAAGATCAAAGAGCTCAATGGCATGATAAGTTCATCAAAAAGAAAGTTTTCTATGCAAGCGATGGGGCCCTGTTGTACGACAGTAAGTTCAAACATTTCAAAGGTAAGTTCTCTACTCGTTGGTTGGGACCCTATGAGGTAGTTGAAGTTTTTGGCAACGGTTCAGTTCATATTAGAATCATTGATAATGAGCAGAATTCCTTCGTGGTAAATGGCCATCAGCTAAAAGTTTACCATAAACCACTCCCACATGATTTGCTTTTGCAGGAAATTCAGAATGATCCAAGACTAGAGCTGGTTCATGGAAATGACCAGCCTCTTGCTGGATCGGTTGATTGATTTTTCTTATCTATTTTTTTACATATATATATATATATATATATATATATATATATATATATATATATATGTATATTAACCAGTGGACTATCAATTTCCATATATACAGGTGGTTCTCCCCACATTCCATGTAGAATAATGGAGGAATTCAGCAGGAGTGGGTTTATTCCTTTATCTAGGCCTGCCGGATTACTTATGGAAAAGGAACAGTTGGAGTCTTCTATGGGCAACTCAAACTCTCTAAAAATGAATGCCCCGAGTAGAAACTACCTTAGGCTCGATAAAACAATAAGGTGCTGGTAGCCTAGGGATCCAATGGGCATTGAATTATTCTTTTCCGGGCCCATTGGAATAATTACAGAAAACAAACCCCCCTAGAGCCTTCTTTCAGGACATTTCAAGCTCCCTATACATAAATACCCCAGGCAGTTATCATCTCAGGCTTGGTTAAAATCCATGAGATGGTGGACAGGTTCAAGCGCCACCTCACAAAACTGAGTGACACTTTGTCAGAGAAATTGGAGATTCTATGTTTGGTTCTACACAAAAATCAACTCCATGCTTGAGTTACTTTGAATTTGTCATATTTGTTATATTTGTACCTGGACATTCGAACACTGGACCAAAATATTCTTTTGGCAATCTACTGTCTAGAAGCTACAGCATGGTCATGAACAATCTATGGTACCAATAAACTGTGCAAAGCTCTATTTTTAATAGCAGTACAATCCTGGAATTGCAGCCTAGGCCTAAAAGTCTGATTGATCTGGATATCACTATTGGTTGCAAATTTTACTATTGGCCATGATCATCATTGTAGCAGAAGCTACATCTCGAAGCGTAGATCTACTCCTGTAAATATATGATGTTACTTTCATTCCCAATATTATTTAAGTGACAAAGGTATGTGCTTAATATGCTTAATTTAGTTATAGGTAGTTTTAATGATTATTACAAGTACATGTTGTTTTACCATGTTCCCTATGCCTCTACTTTCATTTGCTTGCCTTCCGAACTAATTATAATCCTACATCCCAGAATCGCCCATTCCCTTTAGAATCCTATCCACCCATGTCCAAAACTTCATATGATTACAGGTGGTGATCAGGGCTGTCAATGAGGATGCACGAATGAAAGAGAAGCACATGATGACGAGGGACAACACCCTCCACATGGAAAAATGATTTTGGGCTGAGTGTGGAGATGTTTGAATCTACTTGGATCATGGGAACTTTTAGACACAAGCCCACATTCACCCAATTTTCTCGAACCACAGATTACCAGTTATGCAAGGAAGGCATCAAACGAAAGTCGTGGGGGGTTTTTATTTAGAAATTTCAAGGATACAATGACACTGTGGCATTGGCATTTGCCCAGACGTTCGATGGGAAGAGAGCAAGGATCAGGAATCTTTGCCTCGAAGTCACAGAAAAATCAGTGAGCAAAGCAATTGGATTACCCACTGGGGGTGAGAAATTCTTCAAAGGGGGAAAATTAAGCATAACCAATTGTGAGAAATTCCTAAAACCATCATATCAGTCACTGAGTTGGAAAAAGGGAAAGATACGAAGTTGCATTCAAGATCAATGGCAGTCACTACTAACCATGATCCAATGCTTTCTAACTTGTGAAGGCATGCATGCAATCATCTTTCTATATCAAATCAAATTGCTAAAGCATCTAATCGAGGATTTCTTTGTAGATATTCCCCATTTCTTGAAATTAAGTTTGCATAAGATGGCCAGAGGAGTTCAATATGAGAGTCGCAAGCCAGGGACTGCATTGTATCATCATAGCTTGATCAAGATCCTAGTTGTGTTTGAACTGAGCAAAAGGAAAAATTCATGGGAGGATTTACTCATAGAGAATTTTACAGCTGAAGAAGCTCAGGTGAAATGGAGACAAAAGTCTGTAAGTCAATTTGTAAAATAAAAAATAAACATCCCTGCTGAACCCACTTCACCCACCCAATTTGCTGCACTTCCAACCAAAAATTCCACAAGGCCCGATCTTTCCTTTAGTCATGAAGCTGGACCTTCAAAAAGGCAGTTAGGAAAATGAAGAAGGAAAGCCTTGTCCCCTCCTGAAGAATTGATTGAAAATACCCCAAGTCAACAAGGTCGCAAGCCCAGTTTGAGGAAAAACTCAACTCTTGCTAGTAAATCTCATGTTCCCAGTTCCGAGACTATCATACTAGATAAGAGAATAACCAGAAGCATGGGTAAGTCCCCTTGCAACACTGTTTATTCCTAGCACATTTTTGGGCCCTCATCCCCGTATTCTGCTACTCCCTCTCCCTCATATTCTCCCCAATTTCCTTCATCACCCTCATCTTCCCATTAGTTTCATATTCCAGATAATATTGCCCAAGATGTACATGCTTTTACCCCTTCTCCTGCTTCCATAAGCCCAAAATAGCAGGGGCATTTTCAAAAGCAGGTTATGGGCCACATGCCAAATGAAAGTTATCCCCAATAGTCAACAGTTCTAGAAAAGATATCAGTCCTTGATGACGAAGAAAATTTCAAAATTAGATCAGTAAGACTTCAGAATAAAATCTCTAAGTTGAGGAACAAGGTTCACAAGTTTAAAACGTTGTTCCAATATGTAAGTAAGGTAAAAGATTAGTTAAGAGAAGAGAACCTCCAGTTATGTGTACAGAATGATGAGCTTCAAAGGAAGGATCAAAGGCTGAAATCATGGAATACATCTAAATTTCAGTTTGCAAAGAAGAAAAGTGCTAGAGGATTGGCTACACAGTTCACAAAATGCTCGGCCTCATTTAGGAGAAGTTTGGAGAAGTTGGCCCAAGCAACTGATTTTTGACTGATAGTGATGACTTGGAGGCATGAGGACATGCATCAAATCAAGTGTGGGGGAAATGTTGAGGCTACTTTTTGTCTATTCTTCCTCACCTTCCTTGCCTCTTTTTTCCCAGTTTTGACACATATATACTTCCTTTTTACTCTCTTTATTCCTAATATGGCCAAAATCCTTGTTCAAGGTAAAAGGCAGTACAAGTATAATTGTTTCTACTATTCTATAGCTAGTTTAGGCATTTTTAGTAACATGCCTATTGTTAACTTACTATTATGGATAGAATGATGGATTTCTTGTAGGCCCCGTTTTATTATCTCTTTGACTTGGAGGAAAACTATGTTCCTTCAACCATCTTCAGTTGATATGCGAGCATGCCTCAAGATGGAAGCTCTAGCTCAGCAAATTTGATGCTCCTTCCAGCACTTCGACCAGTTCAAAGATTGGTGAAGGACTAGCTGGCCACTCTACGTATAGTGGATTTCATTTAACAAAATTTAGGAACCATTTTCTTATAGCAGCATGTGGTTTTTAATAAGGAATTGATAGTGTACTTTAGGAAAGATTCATGCTGATTTTGTGGATTACCATATCCACGGTTTTCAACGTCCTGCTCTATAATAAAACTGCTACTAATTCTGTAACTAAGAATAACTATAAAGGCAAAGAAATTTTATTTGATTGGGAGGTTAATGTATTTCGTTTCAGCTATCAATACAAACTGCAATTTCATGTTCTAAAGGTGAAAGCCAAACTCTAATATTGATGTTTTCTTGATTAATTGTGAATTGTTGTGGATTTGATGGACCTCTGATATAAGTTGTTATAGGTGTAGTTAGTACTGTAATCAATGCTTTCCCGGGTGTGGCAAGGGCCCACCATAACCGGTTCAGCCCTATAGACATAGCTAGAGGTAATTCATAAATATATTTTGATTCAGTTATTGATTGCAGAGTTATTTGTTTTTAAAAATCGATTTTGTGTCTTGGCTTTCATTCATGTTGCTGTAGTTCATAAGTATCGTTGATTAAATTCTCGATTGCATAGTTATTTGTTTTTGGAAATCAATTTCAACATTCGATGTATGTTTTCGTAGCAGACTAATTTTATATCTCCAGGATCAGGTTGGGAATGTCATATTGAGACCCAGTGATTGTAGATGTAAACGTGTATTATTCCTTCCATAAGGATTGCATTCCATCCTTCATCTCATATGCATCATTCTAAATTGACATTTTCTTAGAAAGAGAGTTGAGAAAATACTCTGTCAACCCTCTAGTTAAACAAATTGTTGAATGAATTTCTACGTGAATGAATAGAGCCTGGTTGTATACATTTAATTCGATCTTTTTGATGAGTAGATAGGGTTGAAATACGTATTGCTAGATCGATTTTAGTAGAAGAGAATAGCTCGGATTGAAAATAGTTTTAATGGTTAACTGCTTCTGTGTGTTGAATGGTCCTGTGCATTATGTAATCCACATCTCATAGCTTTGATTGATGACCATAGTTCAATTGCTATAACAGATGGATGTCATTGTTGAGTGAATGATTTTTTTTGAATTCTATGCACTTGGTTTGAAGAAGCAGAGTTTTGTTTACATTGGAGTTTTGGATTACCATTTCTTGAGACAAAATAGGAGTGTGAAGTTAGATTCATTGGAGAGTGACAAATAGAGGTTTTTTTGGGGTCTTAGCCGGCAAGTCACTAGGAGACCCGTGTGTTGATTAGGGAGAAGAAAGTAGATGATTCATAGAGTAGTTCTGAGCAAAGTTTTCTTCATTTATTTGGCACGATTAATTAGATATTTGCAGTCTTGTTTCCTCTTGCATAAGGTTAGGGTTTGGAGTGGGAGGTCAAAGACTAATTGTAGCATTTGAGTCAAGTTGAATTAGCAAGATTTCTTGGAGTAAGTGCATATTCCCTTAAGGACATAATCTTAACCAGCATTTCTTTCTGGATTGATGTTTGAAATTGTGTTTTAAGTGCAAGCTTCACAATTCCATGTCCATCAGAATAGCAGTGACGAAGTGATTTAACCCCTGCAACTTGGTTCAGAAGAAATTATTCATTAAAGATTGAAAAATTTTATTGCAAGTTTAAGAGGATGATTAGATGATTGTCAGTGGTAATTTATGTGAACTTGTCAACTCTTAGTTTCATGATTGAATTCATTTCTATTTTTGTGTCTTAATGTAGCGTGTGTCGATTTAATTGATAACATTATCTTATTGCAGAAATGAGAGTGTTGATTGCTGTAGAAGTTTGAGTGACTTTTTCAAAGTATAGTTGGAGGTTTTGATGAAAGACAACTGTAATTGAAAGCTGATCTCTGGAGTACAGTTGTGTATTTGATAGCTTGATTCCATTTCAGTTTGGATTGAAAAGTAAAAGTTGGGATTAACATCGTCAGAAGTAAGTAACACACATATAGATGGGCCGACTAGATATGAAAGATCAATGGCTATCATAACTGAAGTCTGTGTGTGTAAAATTAGTATTTAAACTAGTATGATAGTGCACCTTTTCGCTTGACACCATTATAGTGAAATTGGCATGAAATGTTGTCATCAGAGTTAGCTAGGGATACCATTAGTAATTGCAAGTTCATTGTGTGAGTGTGGAATCAAATTATAGGGTACTCAGATTAGGTAATTCCCTTTTAGTGTGACCTCCAAAGATTAGAACTGGGATTTTTGAGATTTTCTGCAAGCAGTGAGTTATTGAATCAAGGTTGTTGTTGATTTGGTAATGGTTTTTGATTTCAGATTTAATGTTGAGATAAATTGAATAAGGGTTTTCAGTGTTCAAACTAGAATTTGCTGATTGCTCCTATTTTCATGAATTGATTTATTTCTGACAGTGTGTTTTTATAGATGCTTGTGTGTGTCTCAATTCTTAAACCAAATATCATAAGGAATCATACAAACTTCGACTCTAAAAGCTGAATCTTGAGAGCACAATACAGCTTGTGTTTTACGAGCCTGGATTGATATACAAATATTGGTGAATTAATTCGATAATTATTTCACTCAACAAGTTTCTCCATGCATCCAATAGACAAGACAAGAATACTTTTAAAGAATTTTTGTATTTATGACACCTTGGAAGGGAACATAGAAAGATGTTACAAGTCCCCCTCAATGGGATGGGTTCTTGTATGTCCTCAGCCCTTCAGATCTAAGATCTCTCTCTTGGTGGTGTAGAAAACCCAGACAAAAAATGGAACTCAAAGATGGCTCACAAGAAAAATGGTAGCAAAATATGACAATGACGGAGGATCAAAGTCAGACCAAAAGTATAGATCGAGAGTGATCTTTAGGCAACAAAAGGTAGTGAAATGAATGGAAATCCCTTCTATTTATAAGAAAATATTGAGTTAGTCTAGATATTGGTGCATAATTAAAATATTATTAATCAAATCTAGATCCAACTTTTATGGAATATTTTATTATATTTGTTCGAGGGAAAAAGAATTTGAATTTGATCAAATCCCTTTATTTGTAAATGATTTATTTATTATTTTAAGAGTGCAGTTGAGTAATAGTTAAATAAATAGTGATTTATTCAATTATTTATAAAATATTTAGCCAAATTTAACAAGGAATATTATTTAAATAATGTTTAAGTAATTATTCCTAAAAAATAATAAGATAAATAGTGATTTATCTAATTAATTTTCTTGTTTTGGGTTAAATATGACCAGGAATATTGATTAAACTACTATTTAACTAATTATCCCTTGAGGAAAATCAAACAAATATGGATTTATTCAATATTTCCTCATGGGGTTTCTTGTTTAGACCATAAAAAACTTAATAAATTATGGATTACTAAGTTATTTTTCATAGTGAAAGCAATTTTACTTAGGGTAAAATTGGTCTTACATGGTGTACTTTGGTCCATCTAATAGTAACAGGTTAGATGACCATAAATTGGTGTGACAATTTATATTTGATGCTCTGATATTTAGTTGTGTCTTCATGTTTACACATGATAATGATTAATAAATTGGAGAAAATTTTTATAAGTGCTCACACTATTGATTCACTCCCCTCTTAGTAGTGATCTAGTTTCCAACAATCAAGTATCTAGCTGAATGAAAAGAAGTCATTGTTCATGAAATGATTGTCTCCTTCGAGATCACATTGAATGAAATAAAAAAATCAATTAGTTGTTTGTACTAAATTATCCAAATTGAAACATGCTTCCCATGCATATTCAATTATTTGCAGTCATTCGCATATATTATTGATAATATATTTTTTCACTACATAAGGAAATTGATAGAATTAACGAATATATCTGATGTGTTGGGGGTAGAAACAATCAACAATGTTGTCCATATTTCCAATGGAGTCATCAACAAATGACTTGGGTTCAAAGCATTTTCTAGGTGCTTTATTGTTGTTATTAGTCTCAAGTTTTCTGCTTCTTGTTGGATAGCATAATATGTAAGCTCCTCATAGGTAGCTTGACATAGATCAACATGCATTTATTATTTCTAAAATAACTTTATGGTATGAATCTTTACTTTCTCAATATTCATTTTTTTATTGCACCTGTCATAATTTGCATCTTGCAATGTGATATAATGTTCATCAAAAGTAACAAATTGTTTAGCAATGTGTGGCATTTCTTTCTAATCTTTTGTAAAACAATAATTAACCCAATCAGGTAGCAAAATGTTGTCTTCTATGTTTATATCTGCTTCAAAAAATCACATGTTCATAGATTCCTGGAATAGGCTGATTCACCAGTATACTTTCATTCTGAAATGAATCTTTCTAATTTTTAGTACCTGATAGATTATCATAAATCAGGTTCGTATTTGTAGTATGTCTTGTATCTTTTCCATTTGAATATGAAATTGCATCAACATCGTTTCTACAATGTAATATTTCTCTACAGAAGTATTAATACTTGATTCCTCAGTGATTTCTTCGCAATCTATGACTAGCGCTTGATTTTTTGTTGATGAATTTTGAATTTCCTTGCTCTATTCTCTATATTTTGGAAATAATTTCTCATACCCAATAGTTTCCAAGTGTACACCAAACAGACCCTTAGTATTGACAAATTTAATGGATTCAACTTTACTTAAGTTAAAAGCATACAAAGTATTTGTAAAATTTGTAACATGAGCCACATTCTTCAATATGATCTCTCCAAAAATAAAGAAAAAAAATGAATTGTCTTGTCTTTTTGTTTTCAAATATAATCATCCAGTCACAATATTTCCTATAGAATAAAAAAAAAAAATCTTACTATAGCAATTTTTTGCAACAACAATGAATTTCCTTGAAATCCATAAATTTAAATTAGCATATTACTTTATCTTTCTTCATTAATACCTTTTCCCCATAGGAAAACATGTGCATGTGCAGATATTCAATGACAAGCTTATATATTTATCATGCAATTGACTTGTTTAACAAATACATCTTGAACTAGACAAAATTTCAAAAGACGTATTATTCTACCATAGTATAGGATAACACAATTGCATTTGTTTTGTTAATGGTGTTGGAAGTTCACAAACAAGGGGGCTCTGCCTGATATGAAGTACCAATTAGAAAACACACCATTTTGGAGTAGGATACCTGACTAGAAATACGACCAGTTTGTATTATCCTTAAGAATTTTCCTTGGCTGCAATCATCAACATTAGAGATTATGAATATAGTATTTGAATCAAACTAGTGAGTTGACACTGTGAGGCATGAAAATTTAATGTATATAAGGTTATTTCATGGAAAGGAAAGAGAAAGTGATCCTCTAGAAGGAAATCAATAGTACCATCCTAAAATAGGTGCACAAGAGCATATGAGGATCATTAATTAACTTGAAAAGAAGTTCACAAGATAACAATGATCATAAAAGCAAGTAACAATGAACGTTCAACGAGATGCATACTAATTCCAATGAAATAGTTCATTTTAATTAATAGTTTTAGCATAATAATACACCACAAACAATGAAATAATAGTCTCACAATCATTCATGATATATGGATGAAAGTGCACCAACTCAAAGAGCTCCATATATTAAGTGGATGTCCCAAAATATACAGTCACAATGATGGCACAATAGTCCCAATAGTGGAACATTAAGTCACTACTTTGTTCTCCAAAGAATGATACTCACTCATATGCCAACATAAATAATCTAAGGTGAAGTTCAAGTCCCAAAAGTACTTTTTATTGAGTTATGTGGGTGTATTTATGACAAATGAGGTGTCTCTCTACCTCCCATGTGACTCTCGACCTCCTCATGACTCTTGAGATTATACTATGACTTTTTAAATTCTTAGATTACCTTTGAGCTTCTATATGACTTTAGATCTCTCTAGTGACTCTTCATATTCAATGTGGGACCCTTGGGTTTCCACACATTTGCACTTTATCATTTTGAAAATTTCATCATTACATCCACAAATGATGTGGCAAGACACATTGACACAAATTACATTTTGATGAAACTTGTACAATCCATCACTTGGAAATGATGAAATGAAACTTCATGATAACGAAACAATTCCAAGCTAATCTCTTTTTCGCTTTCAGTTTGGCTTCTTCATGATATATTTTTTCTTGTTATTTATATTCTTCCTTCAAAGGACCTTGGTCTGAATCAAAACCTTCTGATTCAACTTCTTTGTATTGATCCAAGATTCCTTTGTGTTCTTCATGATGGTTATTTCTCTCCTCCTTCTTCACAAGTTCTCTCATGTAACCTCTCCTTGATGGCATCTCTTAAGAATTACCTTTTCATGTTGTGATGATGATACTTGCAGATGGAGACCACTCATGAAAATCCCACATTATTTTAAAAAAAATCTATTCTACATCTTCTTACTCATGGAAGACGTTGATTGAGATGTGGCAACATGTAAGGATTTTGTGAGCACAAGGCTTTGGATTTTCATAGTTGAGGGCTTTAAGAATTGATGGAGGCCTCATTGCTAACTATAAATGCACAATGCGCAATACAAGAGGGCTTGGAAAGTATTACTACATAATGAGGGAAAGAAGGAGGCAAGGTACTGAAATTTCTCATTAGTGATATGCAATAGGGAATTCCCAAGAAAGAAGGAGATAGGGATTATGTAGTTTGTCATCACATGGACTGAGGGAAGGCCTCATTATCCACTAAAACTACACAATGTGTAGTAGGGATAAATCTAGGGAAAATGATTTCGCAGTGAGGGATCTTAGTTAATAGGGATCTCAGTCGCAGTGATTTCTTGTTGTGATGATGATACTCGTAGATGGAACTGTGTAATGCATTGTAAGAGGATCTCCTGAGGAAGAGAACTATGTATGTGGGAAAGTTAGAGAGACAAGGATGCAGGGTCATTCACTAGAACTATACAACCCTTGGTACCAGAGAGGGAGGGTTAAGAAACTGCATAGTTGGGAAATTTAGTGACAAAGGGAGGCTTGATGTTCCATTGAAAATGTGCAATGTTAAATTCACGGTAGGAAATAAAAATGATTGCATGGTTGATAGGGTTAAGAAACTACATTGACGACTTAAGTTCCAAGGTTGCTTAGTTTTATGATGATGGATGTGTTGGGTGCAGGAATTACACTTAAGTAAAAATCCTCTCACTTAATTGTCAACCCGGGGGATTCGTAAACTTTGAGATGAAGCACAGGCAATGCCAGAGATGGTATGAATATTTATAATATCAAATCCTACTTTTGAAAAGAAGAATTGCAAAATCAAACTTTAGAGAAGAAAGAGGAAACTCAAACCATCAAAATAATTTGAGGCTAGAACAAGAAGAAATGTATTTGCAAAAGAGATTCAGAAATAAAGAGGAGCAATCACTCTAGCTAAATATTGATTAGCTACTTGAGAATGTGTTTGTGTTTCCTTCAGCAAAGACACCTTAGCAGTTTTCAACAAATGGGCCCCTTCAATCCTGCATCTGTAAAGATATCCTTCCTGCGAAAATCGATCTTGCAATAGTGCAGTCTTCTTGCATTAGTGCAGGAACAACGATTTATGCAGAAAGTGTAAAGTAATGTCTTTACTAAAAAATGCTTTTCTTCGTGCAATGGATTTGAACTTACTCAAGTCCGTAGCACTCAGATCCAATACCAAGAAACTGGTTCTTGTAATCGATCCAAGCTTCTTTCACTTTAACTTTTGATCCTTGAATTCGATGATTCATTACTGCAGTGTGATAAAACCAAATCATATATCAGTAAAGATGAATATCTGTAGAAAATAAGAAAACAATATTTTTTAATCAAGATATGACTGAAAGAAATAAAGCTGTTAGAAGTAAGCTAGAAAGGCTTGCTCCATCATATTATCTAACGCTGGTGCGAGAACAGTTCTCCTGCTTGCACCAGGGAGAAAGCAAACCAATGTGAAAAAATTAAATAGCACACCAACATACACTGGTGTAGGAATGAACCAGGCAGAGGAAATAAACCAAATCGTGCAGAAAATGAATAACACACCAACGTGCACTGGGGCAGGAACGGACCAGGCAGAGGAAATAAACCAAATCATGCAGAAGGTGAATATCACACCAATGTGGACTGGGGCAGGTAACTCCTCCTGCTCGAACCAGGCAAGGAAAAGAAATCAACTATGCAAAAAGTAACTTAACTACTTCACGCAATAGATCTGCTTCCACTCAAACATAAATTCAAATACTGTAAATTAAATCACACTTCACAGTTTAAAACATAAATTACAAGAAAAACAAGGATGGAGAACGTGCTGGATTGGTTGGGCCCTTAGCCAACCAGCGCGTTTCCCTTTCAAACAAAAATGCTACTCAGAATTATCTCATCAACTATTTAAGCCAAAGGATAAAATGTACAAAACATGAGCCGGAGCTCTTATTATTAGATTCTTAAAGCAATTACATGCGTGATTACATATCCAGCCTAGATTTGGGCAATAACACAAGACAGTCCTATTACCGCCTCTTGGTTCTATTCTCCGATCTATTCAATTCTTAAAAAGAACATTGAACTATTTGTCCTATTTAAATTTCTGCTTATATAGATCCTTTTGGCCATAGGCCAAAAGGATCGTTTACCATTACATAGCCAATTACAGAAATAGTTATAACAAATTACATAACCGATTGCAGAATAAGCTTTCAGGCTTCAAAATTAAATCGCTTTTAACAAAATAGGCTGCGCCTATCTCCAGCTGTTTGTCTCTCTTAAGTCTGATCTCAGCTACTCTCGATTTACCTCCTATCAAAGCTGGGACTCAGCTGCCTTCAGATATATCCTCATTGATCGTATACAAAACAGGCAGTCAACCCAAGTGATCCGGATTCGCTACCAAGATTCATAGCGCTGGTGCTGGTGCAAGATCTCTTCTGCACTAAAAATTAGTGATCAAGATAAGTGATCATCTATTAAATAACATAGGAGGTAACGATAAGTTACGAAAGTAATTCTAAGTAAGAAATCACATAATAGGTAGTTAATAAATGCTAAGATGAGTTAAAAATGTAAAGTATGAAGTTTATGCAAAATGTGTCATCGTTCTCGCACTAGTGTAGGATGAGGGCGCATAAGATAGGTAAAACAGGGTAAATGATTACGATTTGGGAAGGGGAGAATGGTAAAAAGAATGCAATTTAGGGGACTAACATCCTCCCATCCCTAAACTATTGTGTGTCCTCACACAACTTTTTTTACCTCTGTAAAAAACCAAAATTTTTGAATACTCCAACTCAGTCCTGTTTCGGCATGTTGTCCTCATGCTACACTGTTTCGACTTTCTTCCTCTTGATGTGCCTTAACTTCTTTGAAACCTTTTTTAACTGCCTGAATCAACATCTAGACCGATATTTCCAAATTTTAACCTCGCTTTTCTTTTGTTTGAGCTCTGCCATCAATTCTCCTTTGCTTTGTTCCTTCACCTCTTGTGCTTTGGTCACAAGCTGCTCCAAGTTTTGTACTGGGAGTTCTAATTCTACTATGCGAGAAACAGGAGTTACCAAATATTTTCCTTCATCTGTCTCAGCAGGGGCTGTCACTGGCTCTGGAACTTCTATATCTACCATGGTTGCATCAAGGAACTCTTCTTCCTGCAGTCCTTCTTTTTCCGGTTCCTCTTTCTCAGGTTCTTCTTCCTCTTCCGGGTCTTCTTCCTCAGGTTCTTCTAGTTCATATTCATCCGGTTTCTCATCTAATTTTTCTTCCTCTTCATATGGTTATTCTTCCTTAGGTTCATCTTCCTTGGTTTCTTCTTCCTTAGGTTCCTCTTCCTCGAGTTCTTCCGCGTCCTCCTTTTCTTCAGCTCCTCCTTCAATTTCTGGTTCTTCTTCTCGGGCCGCGGCTTCTTCTTGTACCGGTGCAGGATGGGGTTCTATACCCTGTGGGGGTTGTGGTTCTTCTTATACATCCAAAACTTTCCTCTTCTTTTGGGGCTTTCTAATAAGATTTTCTAGTGGGACATCATCCCCAATTTGTGCAATATTCACCGCATCTGCAACAATCGATAGCCTGTCATGCTCAGAGGCCTATGCCTGTGTAGAAGGTGTTTCTCCATCAAGTGCACCGACTATTTCCTTAGTGGAAGACGAAGCCTTCCCTTATGTTTATTTCTCTATCTACCTCCTTTTCACACTACTGTGAGAAGGACTTCCCTTTCTGTTTCTCTTTAGGCCCTTTCTTGTACTAGGGGCGTGTGTCTTCTCTTCCTCTGTTGAGTTCCCATGTAGCTGTTTTAACAGCTCTTCCCATGTCATACCTTTGTTTTCTAGCTGCTTTAAGACCAGGATTTTTATCAGGCCGTGGTGGTATAATCATGCATTGGCCTAATCCTCCCTTCCATCCTGTACACTTCTAGCCATTTTCTCCAAACTTCTGAGAAAAAAGTAGGGGAAGTTCATCCTCCAATGAATGTGTCGGCCTCTTTCAAAATGTTGTCGCAGACTGAAATGATACACCAGGGTAGAGGTATATCTCCCTTCGCAGGTCAAATATTTCTGCAAAACAAACAGGAGATCCTACCATTGACCTAGCACGCCTTTGCGTGGAACTCCACATTTCCAATTGACCTCCATCTTCTTATCCATGACAAAATGCTGCCAGCGTTTACCTTCCAGCTTCTAGTTTTTGAACCATTCTACTCTCGTATTCTCCAGACTTGTTGCTGCTACTACAAATTTCTTTGTGACTTTGAATTTGAGTGGCCCAATTCTCACTTGGTTGTTTTTAAATTTTTTTGCAAATTGTAAGGTGATGTCCCTGTCATACCCATCAAACTTCTACAGGAACTGTAAAAATCGCGTCTCCTGCAACAATGGAAGATAGCTGTGAAATTGGACAGTTTGCTCAATTTTGCTGAGAGACAGGGGTTCATTTCGGACGGGTGGCATTGCTGCTATCGATGATGAACGATAAGTTCTAAGGCTTGCATGCAACACTTGGGGATCAACTTTCATAAATAGGAATTTAACCGTTCGTCCATTGTGTCTCTGATTTACCTGCCGTAGGTATTCATCATTTATGGTCAGGCTAAATTGGTATGCACGACGGTGGTTTAACGGTCAGGTACAACAATGACGAGATGTTTGGAATGAAGGTAGGAGTGGGGGAGTTATGATTGAAGGACGTTTCACATTATGGCGAAATGGGGTGGATTATATGCAAATAATGATTACATGATTTCACATTCCTTCATAATTACAAAAAAAGACTTAGAATTCATTTAAAAAGATCATGATTCCTAATTAAAAAAAACTTTGTACTTTCAACTAATTTCCTCCTATGTAATATAATAGGGTAACCGCTTATCAATGATATAAAGAACATCATATAACTTTTCATCATGAACACTTTATTATGTCATATGATAATATGTATTGTTGCTGATAAGGTGTATGCTTGTATTGATCTTTGCACCGCGTAAATCACATCATTCCACTGGTACTTTTCTGCTCATATCATATAGGAAATTATGCTTGCACTAGTGCAAGCATAATGTTAAGACAGAGAATTAAAATATAGGCTAGATTTCACATTATTTCTTTAACTTATTCTGAATTTTGTTTCACCCTTTGATGCTTCAAAGCACAACCTTTTTCTCTTTATATGTAAGATCCTGCAATGAACTTCATGAGGGAATAAAGGAGTGGGAAAAGGAAATTTTAGAATGGGAAGGAATTCTGTCACAGGGATTCTAGGAAAGTACCAAAAGAGGGAAAATAGAAGTGGGATAGGGAAAAAAAAAATTCAAGGTTAAAGTGGGATTTCTTCGAAGCGGATAGGGTGAATTTAGAAGAATATCGGAAGGTTAATTATACTAGGATTCTGAGAAGAAAACTGAGGGAAAATTATGAAATGGGATATGAAGAAAGGTAGAAAATTTTCTAGAAGGTCTGCCTGCACTGGTGCAAGAAAAAAATAACTGCAGCGAGAATTAAGCGTTACTTGGAAAATATATCCATGCTAATTACCCCAATTGTATAAAGGTTGGTTCTACTGAACCTGCTTTTACTTCGATGGTTACTAGCATATCTAAAGATCAAGCAACATTCTCTTTTTATTAGAAATTTTTTATTTTCCCGCCATCAAGCTGGTTTTCAGGTTGATCCTTCTGCAATCATGTCAGCGGATTGATTTTCATAGTTACAAGAAATTATTTTTTTCTTACCTTTTTTTCTTTTTTATTTTATTTTTTTTTAATTTTTTTTTTTCGAAGAAGAGGGATTCAAATTTTCAAGAGGTTGGTATTACCATTTACCACTACCGTTCCAAATTTCTGCTGAAATTGCTATGCAAAATCTTTCTTGGCAAGTGGTTGAAAATATTTCTTTAATCTGTGTCCATTTACCAAGAATACTGTATCCTGTCCATCAATAGCTTTGACTTCCACATCTCCATTCTCAAATAATCAGATTACTTCATATGGTCCCATCCAACGTGTATGGAATTTCCCTTTAAAAATTTTAAATCTAGAATCATAAAGGAGTACCCAATCACCTGGTTGGAACTGCTTTTTCTGAATGGACTTGTCATGCTACCTTTTCCGTTGCTGCTGGATTAATATGTTTTGTTGAACAACATCTCTACGAAATTCATCTAACTCATTTAAATGAAGAAGACGTTTTTGTTGTGCCTCAGAGAGATCGAGTCCTAGCTGAACTGTAGTTCTGAAAGTTTTGATCTGGAACTCAATTGGTAACAGAACCTGTTTGCTGTATACCAACTCATATGGTGTGTGCCCCGTACTATTTCTCCAAGTGGTTCTGTATGCCCAAAAAGCTTATGGTAATATTTCAGCCCAATATTTCCAATGCATATTTACCATCTTTGTGAGAATGGACTCGATCACCTTGTTTGTAGATTCCACCTGGCCATTTTCTTGCAGGTGATATGGTGTAGATTTCTGGTGCCGGATCTTGTACTACTCGATCACTCCCTGTACCAGATTAGAAATAAACTGCAGACCATTTTCAGAAACAATTTCTCTAGGCACACCAAATATAGTAAAGATTTCAGAAAAGATAAAATCAACAACAACTTTTTCTGTAGCAAAAAAAACAGCTTTAGCTTCCACCCATTTTGTAACAAAATCTGTACAAACCAAAATATGCTTTTTACCTGTTGATGTTGGATTTATTGGCCCTACAAAATCAATAGCCCATTTTTCAAATGGCTCAATCATAAATTGAGGGTATAAAGGCATTTCATTGGTTTGGTTAGGTTGGCCCATTCCTTGACAACTATCACATCGCCTGACATACTACTTGGCATCCTTAAACAAGGAAGGCCAAAAGTAGCCAAAACGTAATATTTTATATTCAGTTCGTTTGTCAGCGAAGTGGCCTCCACAAGGTTCATCATGAGCAGATTTCAATATGTCAAACACTTCCTCCTCTCTTACACATTTGCGAATAATCAAATATGGACCAGTGTAAAAGAGGTCTCCTTGAATCCAGGAGTATGCAGCACTTTTCTAAATAATGTTCTGCTTTTCACGGGCGGGCAAGTGAGCTGGTGTTTTTCCAGTAACCAAATAATTGGTGATGTCAGAAAACCACAGAGAATATGTAGAAACAGCAAAAATATGTTCATCTGGAAAATCATCATTAACAGGAGTTACATCACCAGGATTATCTAGTCTAGAAAGAAAATCTGCTACAACATTCGATTTTCTCGGTCTATCAACAATAGTAATAATGAATTCCTGCAACAATAGCAACCACCTAGTCACTCTACAGCTAGTCAATGGTTTGTTTATAAAGTATTTAATTGCGGAATGGTCAGTGTGAAAAAATACTTCATATCCTGTGATATAGTGTCTGAACTTATTAATTGCAAAGATTACAGCTAAAAAATCTTTCTTTGTAACTGTATAGTTTAATTCAGCAAAAGAAAATTTCTTACTAATATAATAAATAGCATAGGATTTCTTGTCTTCCTCTTGTCCCAAAGCTGTTGTTTGTGCTCAACCTAGTCTCCTAAATTGAGTTCATTAATTGTCAACCAGGGTTGGTAAACTGCTGAAGTGTGGTGCACTATATGTGCCTAGGTATTTGTTTCTCACTACGTTGTGTCTAGTGTTTTATGATGTTTTTAGTTTTTATGGTTTTATGTTCACAAGGGAAAGAACTAAATGCTGGTGAAAAGAAGCTACTGGTTAAAAACAGAGTGAAGCCTAAATTATGGATGACAAATGACAAATGCAAATACTGAAACAGAACAAAGCCTAAAATATGGCTAGCAAACTACAAAGCTTGATAATGACTTCAAGGAAATAAATCACAACATGAGCTTAAACTTGTCCAATTCATTCATTAAAGATGTTTTGGAAGAGCTTGAGAAATGGGCAAGTTAAGTGTAAATGAAGTTCTCCTAACTAAACAATCAAACAATCAACTTACAATGTTACAACATCTCATCCATGATTAAAGGTATATTGGAATATATTTGGAAAAGAACATTTGTAGCACTATAATATTTCTATTCTAAACTAGCTTCTAATTCTGTTCTGCAACTCAATCTAGCACCACTAGGCCTCACTCAAAGTTATAGCTTTCTCTTTTTAAAATAGTCTTTGAGAAAAGGCTTGTTTGTGAAATGGTAAAAAGGTTGCAAAATACTTCGGCCTTTAGACTGATACTAACTTCTGTCCAGATAATTATGTATTAATATGAGTGTGGAACAAAATAAGTTTTGTAAATAATGAAGACCATGGTATTTAAATTTAACAACTAAAAATGCAATGGATAACAACTAAACTGAAATGCTAATACAGTGAGCTGAGACTAAAATAGAGTGCTACTAGTCTACTTGGAATACAGTGAGCAATGTTAGACTAAAATGCCATTATCAAGCTGAAATGTAGTGACAGAGTTGAACTAAATGCATTCTACCTCCGGAGTGCTCTAACCAAATTAACATGTAGCTAGTCTATGGAATTCTACAGCCCATATTGTTCATTATGAATGATATTTTGGAAGAGTTTGTAGAACAGTCCTTGCTGTATCATCCAATGCAATTGAACATAAACATAAAACTAAAAGAAAATACAACTAAAATCTAAGACACCACAGCTATTTCTTACTCATTGTTATGATATTTTGGAAGAGCTTTGTAAGAGTAATACTGGCTGTGACACTTAGTGTAAACAAGCAAATAAACCTAAAATACCACAGTTATTCCTTATTCATCATGATGATATTTTGGAAGAGTTTATTAGAGTAAGTCTAACTGTGATAATTAACGAAAGGAATTGCAACTAAAGTCTACAACACCACAGCTATACCTTATTCATCGTAATGATATTTTGGAAGAGTTTATTAGAGTAAGTATAGCTGTAATGATTAATGAAATCAACTATAAACATAAACTTCAGAAACTTTTCTAAGCTAGAAACGAAACTAAAATACTTATCTAAACCGTAAAAACAAGAATGCTCAGGAGGCAGGGGCCCTCTACCACCAGAGTAGCACGAAATCTAGTTCAAGATCGACTCAACGCGTTCAAGGAAATGCTGCTTCTTTCATTAAAGAGGAATCACTTCAAAACAGAGTATTCTTGGACTTCAAAAATCTAGCAGTCAACCATAAAATCTAACAAAAATCTAACCTTGTCTCTCGGTTTCCCGAGCTACATTTATAGCAAATTTACATAACAGAACTTGAGATAATACAGGAATTACTGTCTTTCCATATTAAAATCGACCTAGAACTCTAAAGGTGGCATCGTAATATGATAAAGGACATATGGACTGTCCTTGTCCTATTAGGAGTCTATCTCCTAGTTTGAGTTCCCACGTGCATAACCACGTACAGAATTCCTTTCAATCTTCATGGAGAGCAATAGATGCTAAAGGCATGATGTGGAATATGACCATGTGTGGTTTTCTCTGAGAGGACATCTGGAACCCGCTTAAACATGAAGACGACTGCAGAATTGGCAACTAGCTACAGAATGTCTGCATTCTATAGCTAGTCCTAGTTCAAAAAGCACTACAATGACGAAATCATAAAAACATAGCAAGTTAGTCATAATATTCATTCTTAAAGCAATTTTAACTAATTTCATTAATCATTTGAGCCTGGGATTAATAATGGACAAAAGAAATGGAGTGGAATGTGGTGGAAGAAAGAACATTCTTGGAGCTCAACATACCCCCACTGCTAGATTCTTGCATGTCCTCATGCAACTATTCCATGAACTCAGAGACCTCTGCAAGAACATCCAACCCTCTTCTTTTTCTTTGCCTGGTAGTTAAAGGCCTTTTGGGCTTCTTGATGACTAACTTGAACCTTAAATTGGTAAGTGCCCTGATTAACTTTTTGTTTCTCTTTTTCAACTTTTCATTGGCCTTTTCCACTTTGTCCATTTGTAGAGACAGGGTTGAGTTCATACTGGTTTTTAGTTTAACTTGCTCCCTCAGAATATCATTCTTAGTCCTGATATGTCTATTAAGTACTTCCATCTCGTACTTATCTCTTCTTAGCACATCTATTTTGGACTGTGGAGGACTAGGGGTTCTGTCTCTACTCTCTGAAGCTTTTCTCTCCAATGTTTCAACATATTTGTAAATTTCTTGCTGTGCAGGATCAATTTCTGGAACTTTTTCATCAAAATCCTCCTCAGTAGGTGTTTCTTCGTCTTCTATGTTTATAACTCCAGTTTGTTTAACTTTTGTTTTCTTTAGTATGCCCCTCAGTCTGTGGCTCCTCCTCGGTTGAGATGGTCCTTCTCCTTTTTCTCTGGAAAATTTTCTTATGATCCTCTCTTTCTTAAGCTGCTTCTTAATCTCAACTAATTTTTCGGAGATCATTTCTTCACTTCTTTCATGTATTGTTTTACCAGTTTCAGTTTGGAAGATTTCCATCTTCTGCTTCTTTTTGTAGGTTGATGTTCAGGTGAAGGTTCTTTTGGTTCCTCAAAGTGATTTCTCACCAAGAATTCTTTCCAATTATCCCCTATTTTGCTCAAATGATGTTTAATCAAAATCTTGACTAAACCATGGTGGTATAAGGTTGTCTCCAGAAATTGAATTCTCTTTTGAACACTTGAAGCCATTTTATTTAAACTTTGAAGCAAGAAATAAGGCAAATTAAGTTCTTCTTCTAGGAAATGCATTATCAACCTAATATGGTAAATATAGAAAGTACCATATCTACCTTCACAAGTGATGAATTTTTGCAGGATAAGCAACATGTTCTTCCATTTGTTATTTAATGCAAAACTAGGGATACCCTTTTTAAAAACAGTGACATCCATACCTGGTGACTTGAGTATCTGCTTCCATGCTTCGTTATGGAATTCTCTGTTCTTAAACCACCTTTCTCCTTGTCTAGGCAGTCCTGTTGATTCTGCAATAAAAGCCTCTGTGACAGTGAATTTAATATCTCCAACTTCAACCTCGGCCCCATTAAAAGATCTTGCAAAAGTTTTAGTAACCTCTTTGTGGAAGCCACTGAATTTTTCAAGGAATTGCAACCATCTTTCTTGTTGTAAGATTTCTCGGATCTGGGGATAGCCTTCCAAGTATTTAGTGCCAACTGGTTCTATTCTCACTATGAGGCCCATAAATCTTCTTCAATATTCAATTCACTAGCCTTACTGCTCACGGTGAGAATGGTCGTTAACAAGTTGTTTTTTCTCCCCAAATGTTTCCTCTGTTCACGGTGACAATGGTTGTTACAGAGATACCTCTATTTTACAGAATGAAATGGTTAAGAGTTGGCTGCGGAAAAGAGTGATATGGAGTGGTTACGGAATGAATTAATAAGGTGAGGTGAAGAAAACGAACCAATGAGTGAAAAGACCGTGGAGATATTTTGTAACGAATTCAAAAATCATCATTAAATGCTTAGTGACGTGACTAATCCAATCACTTCAACACTTTAACCGTTTAGATTTTGAAATGATGATCGGATATGGGTTTTGAAGTGGTGGAACAGAAGGAGTTTTATCCAAAGTTTTTGCGGGGGTTTGTTAGGCAAGATCAACAAAATTAATTAAAACATTTTTTGAATAATATACAACTAAACTACGCTAAAATTTTTCATGATATGTCATTATAATCACTTCATACCTTTGGCTTTGCTTTGATTTTCTTTTGATCTTCATATGCTTTGCTCTCCCCTGAAAATCATTACTTTTTGAGTCTTCATAACCTTCTTGATTTTGCTTGTTCATAGATATGCAGGATCATTTTGTTGCAAATCAAATGATTACTAGCCAGTGCTTTCAGGCTCTCTGGCTGTAGAATGTCTACCTGGCTACAGAATTTTTGACTAGCTGCAGAATTTCCAACTGATTGCAGAATGTACCTGTAGAGGACTTGAAATATGGTTTGAAGCTGGAATGATGAAAGGTTGTATGAAATGAATAATGAAATATGGTAGGATGGAGTATGAATGAAATGAAAAATGTAGTGGAATGGATCATAACTTATGAAATGGAGTGAAAAAGTGCCCTGCAATTTCTGCTGTGTATTATTCAATTGCAGAAAGGAGATAAAACTTAAAGATCTGAAATGGAAATGAAGTGGACCATGAAGTGAAATGGATGAAGTGTGGATGAATGAATGTAATAAAATATGATATAAATGAATGGAATGAAATGAATGAAGTATAGAATGAAATGAAGTGAAATGAGATGGATCATAAGTGAAATGGATCTGCACTTATGATTTTGTAACAGCTGCTTGCAAAAAAAATAAAAAATGAAAAAGTTAGAGTGTCAGAAAGATTCTGATTTTCACTCTATCTTTTCTATATAAACATTCCAATCAGTGATTGGTTTTCATGTTTATACTTTATTTTTATTTTATTTTATTTTTCAATATGTCCGACTTCAGAAAATTCAATTAAGTTGATGAAGAAGAAAGATTCTTCTTCATTAACTTCACATCACTGTTTTCCTGGAACTTCTTGACAAATTCTTCTCTTGAGAGTGGTTTGTGATACAGCTTAAATCTATGATCATTCACAAGAAAATTAACCTCTTCTTCATCTATTGTCCTGATTTTTATTGCTCCATTGTCAAAAATTCTCACAATTTCATATGGCCCAAGTCAATGTGTTTGAAATTTACCTTGGAAATCCTTGAACTTTGAATCAAACAAGAGAGCCCAGTCACCTTCTTTGAACTTATTTTCCTTGATGTACTTGTCATGCCATCTAGCCCTCTGCTGTTGGACTATACTAGTTTTCTGAACTACATCTTGTCTAATCTCATCCAATTCATTAATCTGCTCCAATCTATGCTTTTGTGCCTCTGATAGATCAAGTCCTAGCTGAACTGCCATTTTGAAAGTTTGAATCTGGAACTCTATGGGAAACAAAACTTGCTTTCCATAGACAAGTTCATAAGGAGTATGGCCTGTTGTGCTTCTCCATGTAGTTCTATAGGCACACAAGGCTTCAGGAAGCCTATCTACCCAATCCTTTCTATGTAAATGAACAGTCTTTGTTAGGATCCCTTCAATAACCTTATTAGTAGATTCCACTTGACCATTTTCTTGTGGATGATAGGGAGTAGATTTTCTGTGTCTGATTTTGTACCTCTCCATCATTTGTTCCACTAGCCTTGATGTGAATTGAGCTCCTTGATCTGTAACAATTTCCCTTGGGACACCAAAACGAGTAAAAATATCCTCAAAAAGAAAATTAACTACAAATGCTTCATTAGCAAAAGGTAATGGCTTGGCCTCTACCCATTTGGTAACATAATCAGTGCAAACTAATATATATCTCTTTTGTCTTGATGGAGGACTAATAGGTCCTACAAAATCCAAAGCCCATTTTTCAAAAGGTTCAATATGTACCTGAGGTTGTATTGGCATCTCACCTGAAGGAGAAGGTTTCCCTACCCTTTGGCAACTGTCACATCTTTTGACATACTCTTTAGCATCTTTAAACAAGGATGGCCAATAATATCCTAAATGAAGGATCTTATAGGCTGTCCTCTTATCAGCAAAGTGTCTGCCACAAGGTTCATCATGACATGCTTTGAGAATCTCAGGCATCTCATCTTCCCGAACACATCTCCTAATGATAAAATCTGGACCTGTCATGTACAACTCATTAGCAACCCATGAATATTTTGCACTGTCATAAATGATTTTTCTTTTCTCTCTTGCATTCATTATTGAAGGAAATTTCCCTGAAACTAAATAATTAGCAATGTCAGCAAACCGAGGAGTCTGAGTAGAAATTGCAAAAAGATATTCATCGGGAAATTGATCTTCAACTGGAGTGTCATCTTTGATGTTTTGGAGTCTAGATAGGAAATCAGCTACTGTGTTTTGTTTTCCAGGCCTATCTAGAATGGTAATGTTGAATTCTTGTAAAAGCAATAACCATATTATGACTCTGCCATTAGTAATTGATTTGTTCATTAAATATCTAATTGCAGAATGATCTGTGTGAACAAAAGTTTCATAGCCTGTTATATAGTGTCTAAATTTGTTTATGGCATGAACAACAGCTAAAAACTCTTTTTCAATTACAGTATAGTTTAACTCCGCAGGAGTCAAATTTTTACTGGTATAGTAGATAGCATAAGGAATCAGGTCTTTTTGTCCCAATATTGCTCCTAGAGCTGTATATGAGGCATCTATTGAAATATGAAAAGGTAACTTCCAGTTAGGTCCCCTTAAAATAGGTGCTTCAAAAATTTTTGTTTTCAGGGTCTCAAAAGCTAACTGGCAATCAGAATTCCATTTGAACTCATAGTCTTTGGTAAGCAATTTAAAGAGTGGAGATGCTATCTTGGTGAAGTTTTCTATAAACCTCCGATAATATCCTGTAAATCCTAAAAAACTCCTAACATATTTTTGACAACTTGGAATAGATAAGTTAGAGATGACTTCAACTTTTGACTCATCAACTCTAATCCCATCCCCTGAAATGTGATGCCCCAAAAAAATACCTTCAGTAAACATCATGAAACATTTCTCATGACTAAGTGAAAGATTTACTTCCTGACATCTCTTTAAAAAAATTTCCAAGTTTGCTAAAGCTTCTTCAAATGTATTTCCATAAACTGTGAAATCATCCATGTATACCTCTACACAATCATGTATTAGATCTGAAAAAATTCCTAATACTACCCTTTGAAATGTTGCAGGTGCATTGCATAATCCAAATGGAAATATTCGGTAAGCATAAGTACCCCAAGGACAGGTAAATGTGGTTTTGTCTTGGTCCTCAAGTGCTACTTGAATTTGATTATAACCACTAAACCCATATAGAAATGAGAAGTACTTTTTGCCAGCTAATGTATCTAACACTTGATCTATGAAAGGTAACGGAAAATGGTCTTTAAGAGTAGCTTTGTTTAATTCTCGGTAGTCAATACATACCCTCCATTTACCATTTTTCTTTGGCACAATTACTAAAGGAGAAACCCACTGACTATCTAAAATAGGATAGATAAAGTTGACATTCAACAATTTCTGCAATTCTTCTTTAACAATCTCCCTAAGATTTGGATTCATCCGTCTTTGAGGTTGTCTGATTGGTTTACAATTTTCCTCTATGTAGATGTGATGAGTGCAAGTCTTAGGGCTTATCCCTTTCATATCAGTGTACTCCCATGCATATGCAAAAGAATGTCTCTGTAAGATCTTGACTAGCTCTTCTTGTTGAGATTTTTCTAGGTTCTTGTTTATGTTTAAAGTTTTGCCTGGAAATATCTCAATTGTAGAGCTGCCAAATTTATCCATGGAATAGAGAGACATATGCCTTGATGACAAAAACTCAATGTTGGATTCTTCTTGAAATTGTTCATGTTTATGTTCCGAAGAGGATTCAAAGTTTTCTAAAGTATTTAGAATTTGACTATCTTCACTAATTTCTGAAATTGTGAAGAGAGGTTGTAAGTATTCTTCATCCTCTATCCATTGAGTATCATCTAAATCTGTAATTTTCCTTGCTGGAGAATACAAAGTGAATTTCTTAGTTTAACTACCATCAGAGATGTACATATCACCGGATCTACAACTAATGAAAGCATCAGTTGTAGCTAACCAAGGTCTTCCTAATATAATAGGATGTCCTCCTAGATTATTCTTAGGAGTTAGGATCATGAAATCCACAGGGTACTTCCAAGAATCTAGGGACACTGGAATATCTTCTATTACCCCATCAGGTTTGATCACAGATTTGTTTGCTAATTGTAATAATGTGGGTGTAAAGAGAAGATTAGGAAGTTTCAATTTATCCATGATTTGTCTACTCATGATATTGATTGCTGCTCCTAAATCAATGAGTGTGTTTTGGATCTCAATTCCATTGAAATGAATTTTGACAATTGGATTTCCTGGGTCTAGATACTTTGGAATAGCAATCTTACCCATCATAATTTTTGCTATTTTTCCTGCCAGTTGAATTTTCTTTGTCTCTCTTATTCTTTTTCTTGTTTTCTTCATGCTCAACTTCTTTATTGTCTTTGCTAAAATTGGGATTTCTTTGATGGCTTGTAATAATGGAATCTTAATGCAAACATTTCTTAGCTCATCTAGGAAATGATAATTAGGCACCATAATTTGTTTTTCTACACCTCTATCAATTTGTAATATTTCTGGAAAGGGAGGTGTAGGAGTGGATGTTGATGGCTGCTCTAATACAGGAGTTGAAATTATTGGTTCTTTTTGTTTTGATTTTTTAATGTTTGGGTCCTGAAAAGATGTGTCTTCTTCAAGAATTTTATTTTCTCGTAGAGAATCTTCTTTAGAGTTGTCTTGTTCTTGTATGATCACAAAAGGTTTCCTCTTTTCAAGTATTCTTCCAGACTTAAGTTGAACATCACTAAGGTCTAGAATAGTAATTAAATAAGTTGGAAACTGTTGGCCTTCTATCATATATGTATTCTGAGGATTTTTATTATTGGGGTTTGGCATGGGTTGAGTAGGCAACTGATTTGATTTCTGAGGAAATGGTAATGGAAGTGGTTGATTTTGATGTTGTGGATTTTGAGGATTTTGTTGTTGAGGAAAATGTGGATATGGTGGATAGGATGGTGGATACTGATAGTACTGAGAGTATCTTCCATAGGGATTTTGTGCCCCTTGTGCCCAAGCTTGAGATTGATTTTGAAATTGGGGCCAAGGTTGCTGCCAAGAATTCCAATTTGGTGGAGGTTGATTATACATTTGATCATGAAATCCTTGTGTTTGAGGACCTTGCCAAGGCCTTCTAGAGACAAAATTGAGAGATTCTATGGAACTTGTAGGAGTTTCCTCTTGAAAGACAGCTTTAAGACCAGGAAGTGAAGGACAACTCTTGGTATCATGTTTTTCCGAACAAATGACACAGGTCTCTACAACTTTTGCATCCAAAGGACACTCTCTTAAGGCATGCTTCTTTCTACATCTGGGACAAAAGATTGCTAAAACATCAGATTCAGCTTTTTGCTTGTTTTGTAACTTAAGGGTGTCTATTTGTTCACTAAGACTCCCTAAGATTTGAATTCATCAAGCATATGCCCTATCTCTGCCCTACTTATTTTCCCAGAAGCAGACTTACTTACCCATGCAAGAGCGGGGTCTCTTGGGCCTTTTACAGTTTTGGATTTTCCTCTTGAAAGGTTGATACATAACTCAGATATTTCAAGTAATGTGAGCTGAGATATATCCCCTTTTCCCATCATGTTAAAGATATCCAACCATTCATCCCTAATTGTTTTCAACAAGAGAGCTTTTAAGGTGTCTTGATCTAAGTTTTCCATTTTTCCTCTTTTGATGTTGTAATGAAATCTCTCCAACAAATCTTCCAAATTTTCATCTTCTTTTTGTATCATCTTAAACACTTCCTCCTTATGATTGATTGGCATACAATAATCCAAATACCTCTCTAAAAATTCTTGTTTCATGTCTTCCCATGTCCTAATAGAGTTGTTGATCAAACTCATAAACCACTTCAATGCTGCTCCTTTCAATGTTGAAGGAAATAATTTAAGTTTTTGAGCATCTTGTAAGTAGTCATAAGTTCTACATAGGACTTCAAATTCAAATAGGAAGGTTTCAGGATCTTCAGTTTTAAGTCCATAGAAGTTTGGAAGGATAGAGGGTGAAATGTTTTTCATGGTTGTATTGGTTTCTTCATCTACTATAGGAAACCCAAAAGAGCTTCCCATCTCTCTTCTACCTCTTCCTCTACCTCTACCTCTACCCCCTCCAAATAATGTGTGTTCTCCATTAAAGACTCCTCCTCCCCTTTCTTCTGCCATAGTTGATTCTTCTGTGGAAGTGGAAAAATTTGTGTCTCTAGCAGGGGTCCTTGAATCCTCTTCTAAGGCAGGTTCAGTGGATGAAATGGAAGGTATTTCTAATGGAATATCTGATCTTAAGTCCTCTGGGAGTCTAGGATTAGTAAGGGATGGAATGTGGGTCTAAGTTGGAGGTGTACTGGCTCTTGGTCTAGGTGAAACAAGTGGTATTCTAGGGATCAAGCTTCTGCTTCTTCTTCTTATGAATCTACCCCTTGAGTCTCTCTCTCTATGCATATCATTGTTTTTGGGAGTTAAGAAACAAGGCTACCTAGTTACACTTCCTCAGCAATGGCGCCAAAATGTTTGTGCTCAACCTAGTCTCCTAAATTGAGTTCATTAATTGTCAACCAGGGTTGGTAAATTTCTGAAGTGTGGTGCACTATATGTGCCTAGGTATTTGTTTCTCACTACGTTGTGTCTAGTGTTTTATGATGTTTTTAGTTTTTATGGTTTTATGTTCACAAGGGAAAGAACTAAATGCTGGTGAAAAGAAGCTACTAGTTAAAAACAGAGTGAAGCCTAAATTATGGATGGCAAATGACAAATGCAAATACTGAAACAGAACAAAGCCTAAACTATGGCTAGCAAAATACAAAGCTTGATAATGACTTCAAGGAAATAAATCACAACATGAGCTTAAACTTGTCCAATTCATTCATTAAAGATGTTTTGGAAGAGCTTGAGAAATGGGCAAGTTAAGTGTAAATGAAGTTCTCCTAACTAAACAATCAAGCAATCAACTTACAATGTTACAACATCTCATCCATGATTAAAGGTCTATTGGAATATATTTGGAAAAGAACATTTGTAGCACCATAAGATTTCTATTCTAAACTAGCTTCTAATTCTGTTCTGCAACTCAATCTAGCACCACTAGGCCTTACTCAAAAGTTATAGCTTTCTCTTTTTAAAATAGTCTTTGAGAAAAGGCTTGTTTGTGAAATGGTAAAAAGGTTGCAAAATACTCTGGCCTTTAGACTGATACTAACTTCTGTCCAGATAATTATGTATTAATATGAGTTTGGAACAAAAGAAGTTTTGTAAATAATGAAGACCATGGTATTTAAATTTAACAACTAAAAATGCAATGGATAACATCTAAACTGAAATTCTAATACAGTGAGCTGAGACTAAAATAGAGTGCTACTAGTCTACTTGGAATACAGTGAGAAATGTTAGACTAAAATGCCATTATCAAGCTGAAATGTAGTGACAGAGCTGAACTAAATGCATTCTACCTCCGGAGTGCTCTAACTAAATTAACATGCAGCTAGTCTATGGAATTCTACAGCCCATCTTGTTCATTATGAATGATATTTTGGAAGAGTTTGTAGAACAGTCCTTGTTGTATAATCCAATGAAATTAAACATAAACATAAAACTGAAAGCAATTACAACTAAAATCTAAGACACCACAGCTATTTCTTACTCATTGTTATGATATTTTGGAAGAGCTTTGTAAGAGTAAGACTGGCTGTGACACTTAGTGTAAACAAGAAACTAAACCTACAATACCACAGTTATGCCTTATTCATCATGATGATATTTTGGAAGAGTTCATTAGAGTAAGTCTAACTATGATAATTAACGAAAGGAATTGCAACTAAAGTCTACAACAGCACAGCTATACCTTATTCATCGTAATGATATTTTGGAGTTTATTAGAGTAAGTATAGCTGTAATGATTAATGAAATCAACTATAAACATAAACTTCAGAAACTTGTCTAAGCTAGAAAAGAAACTAAAATACTTATCTAAACCGTAAAAACAAGGCTGCTCAGGAGGCAGGGGCCCTCTACCACTAGAGTAGCACGAAATCTAGTTCAAGATCGACTCAACGCGTTCAAGGAAATGCTGCTTCTTTCATTAAAGAGGAATCACTTCAAAACAGAGTATTCTCGGACTTCAAAAATCTAGCAGTCAACCATAAAATCTAACCAAAATCTAACCTTGTCTCTCGGTTTCCCGAGCTACATTTATAGAAAATTTACATAACATAACTTGAGATAATACAGGAATTACTGTCTTTCCATATTAAAATCAAACTAGAACTCTAAAGGTGGCATTGTAATATGACAAAGGACATCTGGACTGTCCTTGTCCTATTAGGAGTCTATCTCCTAGTTTGAGTTCCCACGTGCATAACCACGTACAGAATTCCGTTCAATCTTCATGGAGAGCAACAAATGCTAAAGGCATGATGTGGAATACGACCATGTGTGGTTTTCTCTGAGAGGACATCTGGAACCTGCTTAAACATGAAGACGGCTGCAGAATTGGCAACTAGCTACAGAATGTCTGCATTCTGTAGCTAGTCCTAGTTCAAAAAGCACTACAATGACGAAATCATAAAAACATAGCAAGTTAGTCATAATATTCATTCTTAAAGCAATTTTAACTAATTTCATTGATCATTTGAGCCTGGGATTAATAATGGACAAAAGAAATGGAGTGGAATGTGGTGGAAGAAA
This sequence comes from Pinus albicaulis, assembly GCA_034641835.2. Lineage (NCBI taxonomy): Eukaryota > Viridiplantae > Streptophyta > Pinopsida > Pinales > Pinaceae > Pinus > Pinus albicaulis. The sequence continues at coordinate 1,362,903,970 of CM076581.1, forward strand.
GAACATTCTTGGAGCTCAATAGCTGCGCCAACAGCCAAGTTTGAAGCATCGGAAGAAATGTGAAAGGGCAGGGACCAGTTTGGACCTCTCAAAACTAGCACCTGTACCAAATTTTCCTTCAATGTTTCAAAAGACTGTTGGCAATATGTGGACCAAGAAAACTCACTATCCTTAGCTAGAAGTCAGAAAAGAGGAGCAGCTATCTTAGAAAAATTTTCAATGAATATTCTATATTAACCAACATGTCCTAAAAAACCTCTTACTTCCCTTTTGAGTTTTGGGTGCAGGAAGACGCAAAATGATTTCGATCTTTGCCGGATCAACCTGGATACCTTTGTCAGAAATCAGATGGCCGAGTACCACTCCTACTTTGCACATTAATCTACATTTCTTGTCACTCAAAGCAAGGTGGGCTTCTTGGCAATGAAGAAGTACTTTCTCCAAATTTTCGAGAGCTTCCTTAAAAGAATTACCAAACACATAAAAATCATCCATATAAATTTCTACAAATTCAAGATCAGTAAAAATAGAAAATATTGACCTTTGAAAGGTAGCCAAAGCATTACATAATCCAAAGGGAAGCACTTTATAAGAAAAGGTACCCCATGGGCATGTAAAAGTAGTTTTATCCTGATCTTTGGGTGCAATTTGTATCTAGTTATAGCCACTGAAACTATCCAAAAAGGATAAATATTTCTTTCCTGCAAGGGTATCAAGCACCTGGGCAATGAAAGGGAGAGGGAAGTAATATTTGAGATTGGCTTTGTTTAATTCATGATAATCAATACAAATACGCCACCTTCCATCTTTCTTAGGTACTAGCACTAATGGAGAGACCCACTGACTATCAGAAATAGGATAGATAAAACCAACATCTAAAAGTTTTTGTATTTCTTCTTTCACGACATCTCTTAGAGCTAGATTCATTCATCTTTGGGGTTGTCGTACAGGTCGGGTTCCTTCTTGAATATAGATATGATGCGTACAAGTTTTAGGAGGGATACCCTTCATGTCTTCATAGCCTCAAGAAAATGCACTAAGATGGTTTTGCAACAAATTCACAAGCTGCTCTTGCTAAGATGGGTCTAATTCTGAATTGATATGTAAAGAATTACCAGGACTGATCTCAACAAGAGTAGTATCAGGCTCTGGAGTACTCAAAGGAGTGGTCAAAGACAACGGTATAGAAGAATCAGAATTATGGTTTTCTTGGAAATCTAAGCTAAAATTTTGGCTCAAAGGCTCGAAGTTAGGCATGGTGTCTAGATTGTTCAGGAAATCTTGAATCTCATATTCTTGTGAAGACCCAGTATAATGATGAATAAGAGAAATAGACTGAGTCTCCTCATCACTGCTTTGGTCCAACCATAAAGTGTCTCGAAGGTCCTGAATGGATCTGGTAGGGGGGTATAAGGTAACTTTATTCCTAGAATCTCCATGTGAAATATGCATATCTCCAGAACGACATCCAATATATGCATCGGCTTTAGCAAGCCATGGTCGACCTAAGATCAAGGGATGTCCTCCTACTGGGTTCTTTGGCTGAAGCACAATGAAATCAACAAGATATTCCCAAGAATCTAATGAGATGATCATGTCATCCAATACTCCTTCAGGCTTAATTTTGGATCTATCTGCTAATTCAAGCATAGTGGGAGTAGGGCGAAGATGAGATAACCGAAGTTGATCCATGGTTTTCTTAGTAATTATATTAATGGCCACCCCTAGGTCTATAAGAACATTAGAGACAAGGACATTACCAATCTGAATTTTGACAACAGGGTTTCCGGGATCAGTATATTTTTCCACAGACACACATCCCATCATTAAATCTATTTCCCTACCAACAAATTGAATAGTTTGGGGTTCCAATCTCTTCCTCCTGAGTTTCTTGAGACATAGTTCCCTAATAATCTTGGTACAAATGGGGATCTCTTTAATGGCTTGGAGAAAAAGTATCTTAATGAAAATATTCCGTAGTTTCGATGCCAAATGAGTCTCAGAAACATGTTCTCTTCTTTCCGTTACTAGCTTCTCTGGAAAGGGAGGCTAGTTGGAAGAATATGGCAAGGACTTAGAGGGTAAGGGCTACTTAGTGACAATTTTTGGAGAATGGTTAAGATTTTCCTCTTCCCCTTTGTCTTCAATAATCACCATACGTTGTTTCTGATTTTTTGGTATTACAGTCCTTCCTGATCTTAATTGAATATCATGAACTCAAACTGGAATAGACTGGTATCTGAATGGCAACAGCGGGTTTGTTACATGGATCATTTGCACTGCTTTATTATTATTATTAGGATTGGGTGTAGGCTGAGCAGGCAACTGAGGAGGTCGGAAGGGTGAAGGTAAAGGTAATGGGGTAGTCTCACTCGAAAGTTGAGGCATTAGATAAGGTACATGTGTAGATGGATGTGGTTGCATAGGTGGCTGGTAGGAATATGGAGAATGAGTTGGGCCTTTCCAACCCTGTTGCCATGGTTGGGAAGGTTTCCCATGCTGATACTGATTTCCATACTGCCACTGCTAATGAGAGTTAGGATATGAATATGCATGTGGATTATAACCAAAATAGTGTGGAGGAAATTCAGGAGCCATACCTACACCTACCTGAGTCCAATGTCTTCTTGCTCCCATAGCATACAATTGTTCAACTTCAGGTTGCCCCCCTGTAAATATTGCTTTGAGTCCAGGTATAGAGGGATATTTTTCTGTGATATGGTCTTCTGCACAAATAACACACTTATTAGTTTTTTTAAAGTTAAGAGGGCATTCTTTAGGGAGATGCTTATCTCTGCATTTAGGACAGAAAATACATAATGACTATTGTTCCTTCATAAGTTTTTGTTGAAATTTTAAAGATTCTAACTATTTAGTAACAGTGTTCATTATATGAATTTTCATGTTTTCCATTTTATTTTCCAGTCCAATAATCATAGCATCAGTAGATTCAGTTTTTCTATTTTTATTTCGAGTTCCTCCACCGGATCTATACTGATTCCTTGAAAATTTCCACCATAATTCACAAATTTGATCAAAAGTTTGCTAAGAAATATCACCTTGTCCTAACAGATTCAAATTGTTTCTAGCATTATCAGTAAGTCCTCTTAAGAACAAGGTTCTAATAGTGTTGGGATCAAGCCTAATTTTTAACCTTTTTAAAATATACAGAAATATTTCCAAATAATCTTCAAGCATTTCATCATCATCTTGTATGATTGTAAAAATTTCATCCTGCATGTCCCAAGTTTTACAATATTCTTGATATTTAGACAAAAATACCCTCCTCGTCTGGTCCCAGGAAGTTATGGTGTTTCCTCCTAACCCCATAAACCAGCGTAAAGCTGAGTCCTTAAGGGTAAGAGGAAATAATCTTAACTTCTGAGCCTCATTTGCATAATCATAACTTCTACACAAAATGTCGAACTCAAATAGAAAAGAGTCAGGGTCTTCATAAACTTTACCATGGAAATGAGGGAGAGTTGGCGGTGGAATATTCTTCATTTGTGACACAGTATCAGGATCCACAATTGGAAACACAAAATTAGATTGTCCTTCACTTACCTGGTTGTCACCATTCCCTTCCAAATGATCTCCTTGGTCTGCCATTGTTTCGTTCTTGCTTGTACCACTTTCCACAGGCTGATCCACACCTGAGCTGTTAGTACCAGAATCCAGGTGGATTGTTCCTGCGTGATGGGTTTGGATTGAATTGGGCTTCCTGCTTGCAGAAGGAGACCCAATATGAGAAAAATTATTTTGTCCCTTAGTGGGCTTCAAACCCTTACCTTTCCTAGGAATTCATCTCAAAAAAGAAAGAAAAATATCAAAACAATATCTAGTAAAAAATGCTGTCAAAAATCAATCAACACCAGTAAAAAATCCTTCAAAAATACTTGCAAAAATAAAGGAAAATTACCTCTATTATACAATTAGAAAATTCTTACCAAATCAAATCGCCTCCTTGGTAATGGCGCCAAAATGTTGGGTGCAGGAATTACACTTAAGTAAAAATCCTCAACACTTAATTGTCAACCCAGTGGATTCGTAAACTTAGAGACGAAGCACGGGAAATTCCGGAGATGGTATGAATATTTCTAATATCAACTCCTAGTTTTGAAAAGAAGAATTGCAAAATCAAACTATAGAGAAGAAAGAGGAAACTCAAACCATCAAAACAATCTGAGGCTGGAACAAGAAGAAATGTATTTGCAAAAGAGATTCAAAACTAAAGAGGAGCAATCACTCTAGCTAAATATTGATTAGCTACTTGAGAATGTGTTTGTGTTTACTTCAGCAAAGACACCTTAGCAGTTTTCAACAAATGGGCCCCTTCAATCCTGCATATGTAAAGATATCCTTCTTGTGAAAATCGATCTTGCACTAGTGCAGGAACAACAATTTATGCAGAAAGTGTAAAGTAATATCTTTACTAAAAAATTATTTTCTTCATGCAAGGGATTTGAAATTTCTCAACTCCGCAACACTCAGATCCAATACCAAGAAACTGGTTCTTATACTTGATCCGAGATTCTTGCACTATAAATTTTGATCCTTGAAATCAATGATTCATTACTGCAGTGTGATAAAACCAAATCATATATCAGTAAAGACAAATATCTGTAGAAAATAAAAAAACAATCCTTTTTAATTAAGATATGACTGAAAGAAAGAAAGCTATTAGAAGTAAGCTAGAAAGGCTTGCTGCATCATATTATCTAATGCTGGTGCGAGAACATTTCTCCTGCTTGCACCAAGGAGAAACCAAACCAATGTGCAGAAAATAAATAGCACACCAACATGCATTGGTGCAGGAACGAACCAGGCAGAGGAAATAAACCAAATCATGCAGAAAATGAATAGCACACCAACGTGCACTAGTGTAGGAATGGACCAGGCAGAGAAAATAAACCAAATCGTGCATAAAGTGAATAGCACACCAACGTGCACTGGGGTAGGTAACTCCTCCATCTCAAACCAGGCAAGGAAAAGAAATCAACCGTGGAAAAAGTAACTTAACTACTTCACGCAGAAGATCTGCTGCCACTCAAAAAAAAATTCAAATACTGCAAATTAAATCACACTTGATAGTTTAAAACATAAATTAAAAGAACAACAAGGAGGGAGAATGTGCTAGATTGGCTGGGCCCTTTGCCAACCAGTGTGTTTCCCTTTCAAATGAAAATGCTACTCAGGATTAACTCATCAACTATTTAAGACAAAGGATAAAATGTACAAAATATGAGGCGGAGCTCTTCTTATTAGATTCTTAAATAAATTACATGTGTGATTACATATCCAGCCCAAATTTGGGTGATAACAGAAGACAGTCCTATTACCGCCTCCTGGCTCTATTCTATGATCTATTCAATTCTTAAAAAAAACATTGAACTGTTTGTCCTATTTACATTTCTGCTTATATAGATCCTCTTGGCCACTGGCCAAAAGGATCATTTACCATTACATAGCCAATTGCAAAAATCGTTATAAAAAATTACATAACCGATTGCAGAATAAGCTTTCGGCCTTCAAAATTAAATCACTTTTAACAAAATAGGTTGCGCCTATCTCCAGCTGTTCATCTCTCTTAAGTCCGATCTCAGCTACTCTCGATTTACTTGCTGTCATAGTTGGGACTCGGCTGCCTTCGGATATATCCTCATTGATCATATACAAAACAAGCAGTCAACCCAAGTGATCCAGATTCGCTGCCAAGATTCACGGCGCTGGTGCTGGTGCGGGATCTATTCTGCACTAAAAATTAGCGATCAAGATAAGTGATCATCTGTTAAATAACATAGGAGGTAACGATAAGTTACGAAAGTAATTCTAAGTAAGAAATCACGTAATAGGTAGTTAATAAATGCTAAGATGAGTTAAAAATGTAAAATATGAAGTTTATGCAAAATGTGTCATCGTTCTCACACTAGTGCAGGATGAGGGCGCATAAGATAGGTAAAACAGGGTAAATGATTACAATTTGGGAAGGGAAGAATGGTAAAAAAGAATGCAATTTAGGGGACTAACAGGATGGAGACTGCCTTATAGAACCATGTAGTGTGTAGTTTCAAGACATAGCATGGGCTTAAATATGACCTAGGACTCTGTAGTGCATAGTTCTAGGAGGGAGAAGTATTTCCTAAAAATTTAGCAAGTTACAATGATAATGAAGGCTCTGAAATGGCTAAGTGTGGGCTTAGTGGGGTGAGAGAGAATACGATATGCAATCAAGTACTGAAATGGTGATATCACATTCAGGTAACATCAACACATGCCACTTAACTCAAAATCCACATTCATACCTTGAAAGGACAACAAAGTGACACTTATTTCTAGGTGCGACAATTGAAACATCATTTTGCGACACTTAGAATATAGGCAACAACAATATTTTTGAATACAACCAAACAATGCACTAAGCTATCGAAGTGTGCCTAGAACATATTATTATGATATATGAGATCATACAATGCAAAAGAGTGTGCTAGGGAAACCTCTAGTAATGCACAAATATGTGAAACCTGCAAGAGTGAAATTCGTCCAAAGAAAAATAAGAAAATGTGAAAATGACACTTGCAAAAGCTAAAGAGAGTGAAAGTGGCACATGATACACAAATGCTCCAGTTGTGAATGTGAAAGAAAGAAAAAAATATAGTCACAAAAGTGAAAAAAAACTAATGAAAACCAAAGCTCACAAAAGTGATAGTTGAGAAAAATCACCCGAGTCATGGTACAATTGTGACTAGGAATGAGAGAATCTATCAACTAAATATTGTGCATTGACTTCCCAGGGATTGCACAACCTCTATATCCAAGAAATACACAATCAATGTACTTAAATATTTCACAAGAAATATCTCTTGAGACTGCATAGTTATCATCCAAAGAAAACTGTGCAATCACTTTCCTCAACATCTGTGCAACCAATGTCAACAAGGATTGAGCAAGGCTTGACTTTCTAAGGTACACATTGACTGCTAGTATTTCTTGAAAGAGGTGCACTTTTAAATGTATCAAAATATAAGCATCTGTAAGCAAGTGACTTCAACAAATCAAACTTCAGAGGAATAATTAAGCACTTAGAAAATCATTAACCAATCATGAAGTGTCTAAAAACAATCAAGGAACGATAGATCATAGGATCACAACTAGGCTCCAAAATTATAGTGTACGAAAATTCTTGGAGGGTGTTTGTCACAATGAAAACACTTGACTACACTGGAAGAACTCCAACTTATCTACTTAGGACTACCTTTAAGAATAGGGTATAGTCCTTTAGGACTTATTGATTCATCAAGTGGATTAAATTTGATTCCCCATTTGGCCTAGTTATAGATACAATATCCTCTATTCCCTTTCTGAGTCGAACACATTAATAAATCTTACCAAATCACAATTTATTTAGTCTAGGAGAAGGGTAATACATATTCACACATTGAATATTATCAGATTCTTCGTTTTCATATCTGGTGTTTCTCCATTGAAAATGAGCCTTTTTAGTACCCCGATAGAGTCACTACAGGAACACAAGAATTACTTCGATGCTAGAAATCATGGTTAGTACCCTAGTGAATTTGTTTGTTTCACCTCCTACACAAGAAGCCTTTCTCTTCTTTCACGTTTTATTTTATTTACTTATAACTTTCAATGCGCTTAAAAAATTGTTATTTTTTCTAAGGTGGAAAAGGATCCTGACTTATTGAGAGAAAGAGATATTTTTCCTTCAGAGATAGTTATATATACTTTTGATATTGATATGCCCACTATTGACTTCCCCCTCTCCCTTCTCTACTTGATTGGATTCGCAAGTGCAAAACACCATTCAATTACAATACCATGTTAGGAATTAGGATCCTATAAGAAATACAGGTTTCATGGTTCTACTCAAAGATTTATGTTCAAAAGAATCGTATTTTCCATTGAGATGTCATTGACCTTAGAGATATGTAGGCCAATAAAAATAAGAGGAAGATAGATTAGCCAAGAGCTTCTCATCATCATAATTTTCCTTTTAAATATTTTCCACATTGTTCTTTTGATAAATAAAAATACAGTTTTCATGAATGGTATTTCTAAAAAAAAAAAAAAAAAAATACATGACATGACAAGAGGGAAAAAAGAAAAATAATAAACAAATGCAAGACTCAAAAGAAAACTAACATGCTAGATGGGAAACAAGAGATGAAGCAAATGCATAAACTAGATGTATGGAAAAATGAAAGGTGAATGTAATGAAAAATAAAAATAAAATTCAAACAATCCTACTACTAAAATAATCCACTAAAAGTTTAGGACTAAGTGAAGTGAAATTTCTAATGTAGCCACAAAAGATGCTTCCTATTGAGAAATCTAGGGCATAGAAATTTGGTGGTTTCTCTTGAAATGATAACTGCATGTGAATGCTTTTAATTTCTTTGGATTAGGTTCTTTTATTTGCTAAGATTATTATATTTTTCTTCTTCATCAAACAAATACCAAAGTATAAAAATAAGGAGACAAGACAAGGTGCTTCCAGGAACTTCAAGAATTGGAGGAGTCAAGATTCCTTGCGAATTTCCATCAATTAGTCTAGAAACAGTGCCAGAAGGCTTGGAATGTGTAATATTCCAAAGAGGAAAAGACAGTAATACAAAACACAATACTACAACAACATGGAAATAAACGAAAAACACCATAAAAATAGATATAATAGTTGAGCCATTTTATTAATATGGAGGAGAAAACCATACAATAGTACTTCAAAATAGATAGCACTCAAGCTAGAAAAAGTGGGATAGAATGGCCTCAATCTCTCCCACTGAAAACACTGCTCTTTGTTGTGCCGCTGGAGCTCTCCCTCCATGCTGCCCTACTAGAAATGTTGTTGCTGGGTGAATAGGACCGTGTAGATGAGGATGCTCTGATGCTCGAAAAAATCTTGGATTTAGAATCTAGACTCTATGGGAAAAACCCATAATAAACTAGAAAGGATTCTGCATTGGCTGACCTCAAAAAATCACCCTCCTAGGGTTTACAATGAATAACTACTGGGTATGAAGAACTATGGGCTGAACTAAAAAATAGAAAAGTTGCAAGTACTCCCAAGCCAAACTATTGAAGAGTCGATCCCTTCAATCGATTCCAAGCATAAATCCTATGGAATTTCACCCTCTTCTAATGAACTCTGCTACTGGACTACGTAAGTCACTAAGTGACTGCACAACACTAGAGGGTCTACAACTATACTAAATTTTAGATGATGATATCAACTCACATGGATAACAAAAATACTCTCTTGATTAGGCACTCGAAGTCCCCTGAGGATGAGGTTGGGATATCCGCTCGCAGACACCTGTGTGCTAAATAGCGTTGTAGACTGGGCTAAACAGCTCAAGCGTGCTCAAGTCATAAACGAAAAGAAAATAATAATAATAATAATAAATTCTCTATATGACTGCCATCCCCTCCCTTATATGCTTGTGAGCCCTCACCCTCTTGGCTCCACACAATAATGATGCTACACACATGGCCACTAACCTCCATTATGACTGTGCTGTCCTTCATGGTCTCCACTACCTCCATGACTACGTTGTTGATTTGGTTAAATTGACCACATCCACATGCATGGACCACCATTCACACCAAGAAGTGGTTTATTCATATTGACCCCATCTAGATGCATTGATCCAAATTCACATTAAGAAGCAATTTTATTCCTACTAAAGGGATTTATGGGCCCCTCTACCCTCTTATTCATTTATTAATCAAGGAAGACAAAATTTAATATTCTAATTAGCTAAAAGCTAAATTAGGAATATTACAGTCCTCCCTGCCAAAACATTGCTTGTCCTCAAGAAACTACAAAGATGTGGGCCACCCTGTTGACCTGATGTAACTGAGAATAATGCCCAGATCCCATACAAACTGCTCAATGTCTCTATGCCCCTATGTCGGGCTAACTAGAATAGACCCCTCAATGTCGAGATCCCAAATGGATCTCTCACCATACCTATCATCAATCAATCCTCCCGGATCCCAACGCTACCATGGCCAATCATTGCCCAAGTCCCCTAGATTGGATTGCACACTACATATGGATATAGCTATTGCCTCATGATGTTAAGACCACCAACATGCATTAATGCTCCATGGCCCCTGCTGTGTCATAGATATGACTTTATAAGATGCCCCACCCACTATTTACTAACTCATCATCTCTCTCCCCTAAATCAATCTGATGCTAATCCTACTCTACCAAAGTCGAGATGGAATTCTAAAGAGCTGTCGACGTGTGACCCACTACCAACTGTAAACCATAGTACCTGTCACATCTATGGGTCCCTTCTCTTCTATGCACCTGAATAAGAAGATCATACCATCAATAGGATACCAACTCATGATCTCCTACCAATATATCCCAGTCGAAGAAACCAATGTGGTGATATCTTCATAACTCACACTCAACTCATGCTACTATGTCTCGCCTATCAACGGGAACTGCCTCAAAGGGAAGGCCCCTCTCTCTATAATAGGCTCAAGTGGGCAAGATGTATTGCAAGCCCCATCGATGTACTCCTGGAGATTTCTTCTCCTTGAAAATAATGCAGTCTTGCTAACCCTATATGCATCTACTGGCACCTCATCAATGAGTCGGCCCAAAGATGGACGCACCACCATCTCCAACAACTACTCCTCAATGGTTAACCCCAAGGTTAGCAGCATATCTAGCACTGGCTCACTTTGAGCCTCCATTTAGCTCTCCCCAAAAGGACTATCATGCATGATGGGCATAACCTCCCTCTTAGCTATCCCATGCTCCACCATATGCTACTCAGGATGAATCATCACAAGTGACTCATCATCCTAAATATCTATCATCGAGTCCTTTGACTGCTCACCCTACATGCTGGAAGACAAATTCAACCTACTATCGTCAACTCCACATGATGGCTCATGCTCCCCATAACTATCCTCATATGACCCCATGGACTCATGTGAAGAAGAGTCTGTGTCTTGGAATATAGAAGGAATGTCCCTCTGCTCTACCTCTGCCACCTCGTCTACATCACTCAAGCATGAGTGATCAAGCCTCCAAGGTTATTTTCATATGAAGAAAAGTCCATTCCTCCTTAACTCATTCTTGATGCCCAAATTCTCAAGAGTAATACTCTAGACGAAACTCCCTTTGCCTCAGATCTGCCGATAACACCCTTGTAGCCTTGTCTCTGTTAAACATTATGTCTCCAGATTCTCAACAATATCCTCATCAGTCCTAGGTGAGTTTCATCCCAGGGTACACGTAACGCCCCTGTCCATAGGTACCCTTGGAGGCAATGCACCAAGTGCCTGTTGCATCGTATCATGGGTAACCACATACCACCAAGTGTCTATGCACTCCTCATCATGCCACTGTGTGTTGCAACCTACCACTGTACACCACCGGATACTGCCTGTTATGGATATACCATCCTGTACTGTCATGTATCCTACATGGGCCAGAAGATCCATTGCTCTGCTAGTAAACCCCCTATGAGGTGGGCTACATCTCCTTATCTGCCCTAAAGGATCAGAGCGGCTCGAGTCCTCACATGAAAATGACATCACTGATCTTATACTCCATAGCTCAAATGTACCATATACCCATGAGAGAGCATCGTCTCTACGTAATGCCATGTATGGTGGCCTGTTGATGCCACCTTCTCTGACCATCTCCTGCCAAAGTAGGATAATCACCTTGTGACTCCATGCATGGTCGATATGCTAAGATAGCTCCTGAAAAGGGTGTACCCTCCTGTTGAACCATCCTGTCACTAGGGATGTCTAGGGCTCTGATATAGATTTGAATTTTTTTGTGTACCCAAACATCAAACCCATCGCGCAAAAACTACCATCACCTACCGACTCTATCATGTGATGGGAAATCCTAGCTGGATCCCAACAGTAATCTGACCCTCGTGTCCCTCTAGTAATCCATGGACTCTACTGCAATGTGGCCATGGATGTATCCAGCTGCCTAGCCTGCTCCATGGGGTGTCAGCTCAGTACCTCTTTCCATCCAACCTCAATAAAAGAATCAAATGCAAGAATCCCCACACGTAAAATAGTACCTCCATCATACGAGTGTTGCACCCTGTCGATGTATGCCTAAAGGGGGGTGCTCTAACACTCCAATGTTCCCTCTAACTGCACCATTATGGAATCCAAACGTTCCCCAATGTGGACCAAAATTGATGCTGACACGGCAGAAACCACTATCATGCCCTCCAGCTCCTCATTCCTTCATAGGATAGCCTCTTGTACTGATTTGGCCTTCACCTTCAAAGCTATAAGGTTGACCTAAAACTCATAGCACTGATGTGTGCGACCATCGTCCAATACCTCTGTATATCCTAGCACCTCCTCGAGGGATAGCCCAAAGGATGGTTGAACACCCTCCTCTATAGATACTCCAATATGCAAGGCATGCTCACTAGTCAGCTACATGTAAGCCTCTATACCTATAGGCTCCTCAACAATAGTGGAGTTGTCTCCCGACACCACATCAACCTGTGATGCACTGCTATCATTCGAGAACTTGGTCACAACCCAGATACCCCATAAATGGATATCTCAACAATGGGTGGTGTTTCATCAACCAATGTGTGCTCATCTATCTCCTCCCAAATATTTTTTGTGCTCTTTGATGACCCATCAAAAGTAGGTAGAAAAATTCTACCCACGGTATGTTGTAGGTCATTGCCCTACATGTACCCTCTTCTTTTGTTGTAGCTGTGAGGTCTTCGGTTTTCCTAAATTTGGAAAAATTTCTGGAAAGTCAGATGTTCTTTGAATATTTGAGATTGAGATTCATATTACAGAAAATAATCACTGAGAGCCTCCTGCTCTTGTGGTGCTCCAACCCCATTTCTTACTACTAGGGAGGTAGGCATAGTGGAGCGCTGTGAAGCTTGCTGCACTACTAGTTTCTCACACCAGTGATGTGAAGTACCAAAAATTTCTCCTTTTTGCAACCCTCTTGGGGTTTCCCTTTGTCTCTCCACTCTCATCTCCTTGATATCTGTTGCAATATCTTGCATAGTTCTGAGGAGGAGATTTCGAAACTCCTTCCCATAACCTTCTTTTTCCATTGGAGACTCCATTTATCCTCCTCCACTGGAACAAAAATTTATTTTCTGGATGTGAACACTGAAACAAGTCGAATCTGGTATTGTAATTGGAAGAATTTTAAAAACAGCCACGACAACAAATTTGAGAAAATTGTCTTAAGAGAACCTTTCATTTCTCTCAATCCAGACTAAATTTGGAGAAACTACTCATAGAGAAATAGATTTGGTTTGTTCTGCATAAAACCCATGTATCAGAGTTTCGATATTTGTCTTCATTTTCCCAAAACATCCAATGCAAAACCATCACATTTTACCCTAACGAATTTTTGTGTTTTCTGTTTTTTTTATATCTCAGAGAACCTTTTGTTTCTCTCAATCCATACCGAATTTGGAAAAATTTCTGGAATATTACAGCATGATTGACATAGAAAGAAAAAAAAATTACCATTGGTATCCATGTACTGCTTTATGATAAAAATCTCCAAAAGTTTTTGGGAAAACTGCAAATGCACTGGTTGGGGCCGTTCTATGTCATAGCTATCCGAGATTCAGGAGCTATTAAGCTCACACAACTAGATGGTATAGTATTTCCTAGTTGGTTCAATGGTGCATGCTTGAAACCCTTCCATGAATGATCAGTTTAAATTTAATTTAGAATAAATATCTTGCACTCGAGATAAGTCTGTAGGTTAGATAAATCAATTACGCAAAACCAATAAAGCATAACCCATCAAATATTACATTTTTCTCATGAATAATACCCTAGTACACAATTGTGCCATGGGCACCATACTGCAACCAATTGTGGTCGGGGGTAATACCGTACAACTTATGACCTCGACCATCATTTCACCATAATTATCCATCATATAGGTGTCAGTCTGTAGTGTCAGTAAAACAATTGGAAATGTTTTCTGTAATTAGAAACATCATTCCGTAATAAAGTTTCCACATCAGGACATAATAATTTCCCATCACGTCTGTTCAATTTCCGAGACTACCGTCAGCAATTTAAGTGTCCACCTCACCCAAGTTAACTACCCACATGATTGTAGTTGTGGAGGGAACCTGAAAAAAATTAATTAGTTATCCATTATTTCCGTAATTAGAAACATCATTCTGTAATAAAGTTTTCACATCTGGCCATAATAATTTCCCATAACATCCATTCAATTTCTGAGACCACCGTCAATAGAGTCAGAGTCCACCTCACCCAAGTTAACCACCCACACGATTGTAGCAGTAGAGGGAACTTGTAAAACTTTAATTAGTTATCCAATCTCATCAACTCCCATTGTATCAAAACTCCTACTTATTTTTTATGGAGAAAGAAAAAACTAGTGTGTCAAGAAGGAGAGCATTGGAGAAGAGTGTAGTTTCCATAATGGTTAGCAACAACACACCAGTAGACCTCCGAAATCACATACCAGCAATAACATTGGTATATCAGAGAAGAAGCAATATGACATAGACATCACTATAAGTGGTGGACCCAGAACTTAACCAAAGGATTCAGAAGTTAGAGTCTCTTACAGGAAAATATGATAATGCAACATTGATAGACACCGATTTTACTGATTCATTTTAGTTCCCGGCACTCAAGAGGCAGGTATACATAGAAAAGTATGTTAAGGAAAGAAGAAAAAAGTAGATCGAGCCCATCAAGACTTCTGAGGAATTCAATAATAAAAAATCCTCCATATATGGAGCCTAGAAGTTTTTGGTAAACAAGGAGCATCGATACAATGCACAAAATTGTTGATCAACAAGATCCATAACGACTCCCTATGGCTCGACAAAGAAATAAATATTTAAGAAGAGGACATCCACCATCTAACTAGGATTTCAGCGATGGGGAATGATGTGGCTATAGATTTCCAAACCACCTCTAAGAAGGAAAATAAGGTTGGAGAGCAGGACTACTACAAGAAGTATGAGACATAAAGAGGAGGGAAAGGGGCAAAGATAGACATGATAAACACACCCAACGTCAAATTTGCTTGTTAATTTATTGTAGGGAAAACAATGAGACACTATACAAAGGGAGAATGCACGTTGGATACTATCTCAGTTGCATAGCACTATGTGCAGGGAGCACAACTCAATTGGTGCATTTTCCTATTGCAAGAACTCTTTGAGTTCTGCAAGGAAAATTTCCAAAGAGCTATGAGATTCATCTATGGATACCTAATAACGGCACTAGCAACGTGGAAGTGGTGTTCGTCAGGAAATAGACTGCTTGCATAGGTAACTGAAGACCAATTTTTAGCACTTAAATACACGCTGTGGAGAGTCTAAGGAGATCCTAGTATCAAGAAAATTAATGAAGAAGAATTTGAAAAATGGTATAGAAATTTGATAGATGTTATTAATGCCCAGGAAATAATCCCAAGGATGCTATTGGATGAGTACTTGGAACATATATGGTTTGGAGCTTCCCACGACCAAACTTGGCTTAGAACCCACTGTGTCAGAGCAGATACGTTTTAGAAGAGACTGAAAAAGTTCCAACTGACAAAAGAGGCTTTCCATGCTGAGGTCATGTCATGGCTAGGAGTAGTAGGAGAATTTCAAGACAACGAACATATATACTCCTTCGATGATATGCTTCCTCAGTCACTCCGAGGTGAAACAAAGGCAGATTCAGCTCAAGGGATCTCACAGATACAACTCCAACCAATACTACAGAAACTGGAGAAAATAATGCAAGAATTCGATAGGGTAATGGTAAGTATTGGATCTGCAAGTACTTCCTTCCCTTCCTTTAATGAATTTCAAGGTTTTAATACTTTGTCATCGACGAATATGACCCCTGTCCTTCCTAATATTTCCATCACAATTATTCACTCCCAATCTCAACCAATGATCATTCCACATCGCAAAAAAAAACTGACTAAGACACGCATCCCAAGTCCCAAAGGAAAAAGGGCCAGAATCATAAAGCCAAACCAGGTTGTGGATTTAATGGAAGAATATCCTCTAACTGAAATAAATACCGGTATCCCTATCATATAAGAACTAGAGAAAAGTACCCAAACACCCTCCACTCTCCTACAAGATAATCCTCCACCATCCCAAAGCACCCAGACATCATACTAGAATACTTTGAATTCATCCCCACATACCTCCCATAACTCTAAAGAGCCTTCAATCCACACCGCATCCACTTCTGTAACTATTTCTGAAGTGATCTTGACAGGCACTATGAGTGCGACTGATACCAAGGTATTAGTTAACCCATGTACTATCGAAGTAACTGCAGTTAACCCAACCATGGTAGAGCCGAGAACAATCCTAAACATACTTATTCAAGCATACTTGATGATAGTTGAAGCTATGCCAAAAGAAACCCCATTCTTATAAGTCCAACAATTACTTATAACATTGCCTTCATTTATTTCCATTCCTCCATCAACCCATATTTTAAACCCAACCCCATCCCCATAAATGCCATTGAATCAAACCATTTCACCACAAAGACAATCTAACCGATCTATTTCTAGTGGCCAACCGATCATAGAAAGACATTCGAGTCCTAAAGAAATGAGAAGCAGGAACCTCCAAGGATGGAAACCAAATCAAATTTTCAATTTAATCCAATCAGCAACATAGCAAGAAAAATATTTGCACAATGATCTTATTCAGATGCACGAGAAATAGTAGCAATAGGTACTGGCCCTTACTGAAGAGCGCAACCAGCTATAGTAGGAAAGGCACAATCCAAGGCATTGAATCAACCAAATCACAGAAACATTCCAAGGATTATGGCCGACGTTAGAAAATATAGTGGAGGCCACTCCAAAAGATATGTGGGCATGTGATGTGGTAGAACGTTGTATCCACATTCAGACAACATGAAGAGACCTCAAAATTTAGAACAAAGAGCTTCGACAGACTTTGTCAACCAGACCAGCATTGCTAGATCTAGCAACGATTTACACAGTCAAGATAACTTAGAGAAAGGAGTAGATAAATCAATTGAATGAGGAACTAGGGAATACAGTCACTAAATCCAATACATTGTTCGAGCATATCCATGAATGTTCAAACTCCCTACCTATTAAATATCATCCCATATCTGAGCAGCTGCACTAACTATTTGAAGAGATCAAAGGAACTACCAACCCAGCTACTCGCAAGAAATTATACAACCAAGTCAATGCCTTACAGATACAAATTCAAACGATTGAGGAAGGCTCCACCAAGACCAAATAACTCTTGCGTGACCTTAGGCCTTTGGTCAAACAAAAGGCAAGTTTGATCTAGCAGCTACTCTCCGACTCAGAACCACAATGCAACTCAACATTCAAAAACTTGCCACAACCAGTCGATGATACTTATACGGAAAAAGTAGTAAACATCAAAGATGTGCTGATAAATACTTGGCAAGAGGCTATTATTGATTTACGTGAGTTCAAGATAGATTCAATAAAGAAAGTCTCGGATTTGGGGCCTTTGTTTGAAGAACGAGGGCTGAAATAGGTGCAACAACAAAAGGGAAAAGTAGAGCAGGTGCAACAGGAAAATGGAACAATAGAACCAGACCAACAGGAAAGTATGGAAGAAGACCACATAGAGACCACACTATCAGAAAAAATTGACTCATGACGAGTCAATAGCTTGTGGTCGGGGCTTGTTGGGGCCTTTTTTTCTGGAAAACATAAATAATTTCCGAAGTTATGGGCCAAAAATTGCGAACGTGACTTGTTGTGGAGAGCCGTTGTGGGTCGCGAAGAGCCGTTGTAAGTTGCAGATAGTCGTTGGGAAGGTGGCGGGTTGTGGGTGGACGTTTGCACAAGTGACAAGAACAGTTGATAGTAAACAAGAAGAAAGACTGCGAGAAGAAAAATGAAGGGTAGAACAGAATGAGGAATGGCAGAGTGCGACAAAGAAGCTAAGATGAAAAGAAGGAAGAATTGCTAGTGCAGAAGGAAGAGGGTAGATAAGGAAGAAAGAGAATGAAGGAAGTCGTTAGTATTTGGGTTTTGAATTTTGTGAATAGATATTTGTGGATACTTTGATAATTTATGTAATGTATTGCATTGAAAATTAATATAATATAGAGACGTAGATTGTGGTCATTGTGGCGTAAAGATGAATGTGTTTCTGTGTATGATGTTTTAGAGGAGTGATAAAAAATTTATGATAATACCTTTTGATGTATCTGATGTGGTTTGTATGTTGTTTGAATAATGGGTAATGAGAGTTGTTTATGCGTGATAATAGTTTAATGACAATAGATGATATAGGGTCAAAGTAACACTGATACTATGCTTCTAGTTCTCTTATCTTAGTAAGGTCACGATAGGCCTCGGGTGAGACTCCTTGCTCTCCTTTGAGCAAGGTGAAAATGTTGGTGTTGTACTAGACTATAGCAATACCTTGTTGGCCTTTGAGCCTAAGTTGGGTTTGCCCAGAAATCATTATTTTTCCAAAAATAGGTTGGCAATTAGTGTTGTAATTAAAATAAGCGATATTCAAATTGGTGCAAAGAGTTTGACAATAAGTTTTTGGAAGGATTGGCTAGTTGAAAAGAAGTGCTCAGGTGCACAAGGATTGAAGGGGTTTCCATAAACTATAAAGGGGGGGATTTTTGAATGTGTTTCCATTGATGTCAAGGTTAGGAAAAGTTCCCAGTGGATACATGACTATTAAAGTCACGACAGTCCTCAACAGAGGTGATAAATGAAATTTAGTGTTTCCCTCAAATGAAAATTTGGTGATTTTTCCTTGAATCAAATTTGGTGTTTTCATGATGCATCTACATGGGATGCTAAAAATTGTGCAGGGAAGGAAAAGTAGGGCGTTGGAATTTTTTTTTATGGTATGTATGTGTGATCAGGTGCTCAAAATTATGCTAAAAAATGAAAGTTGTCAAAATGGTGTGTAACCTTAATGATTGCATAGATATCATCGTTCTAAATCTGGTGCAACTCGTTTCACAGAAAAATGACAATGTATGCTCCTAGAAACATGTTTTGTTAATTTCCCCAAACAGGAAAAAATTTGGCAAAAATGTGAAGGTTGCCTAGTCAGTAGTCTGTATAGCTGATGAGGCATGGTTGACTGGGCATGGTGGACTAATATAATCATGCCACTTTTCCAGTTTTTGTTGGTTTCGGTTGGTGGATTTTGATTGGTTGGGAATGATGACCAAACACATGCTGCCACGTGGCCCAACTGGAGGCTGCCATGTGGTAGCACGGGAGGCCACCAAAAAATTTGTGTAAAGGGCGAGTGGACCAAGCAGGGGTCGAACACCAAACCTCCATCCAACTAACAACACCACTTACCACTATGTCACAACATTCCTTATTAAACTATGGTCATGAAAACATATTTAAATTTATGTTAGCGTGAGTTTGGGTAAGCGGTGAGGGCTTAGCCTCGACCCCCCATGTCTTACAGCATATGACGAGTGCTTGGACCAAGGGCGGGGAGGTAAATCATCACCCAAACCACCATCGAAAATTGTCATGTGACCACTACCACCCTGAACACTGACAATTAGGATAACTGCCTAGTATTTTTTAATTAATATTTTTTTAACGTGCCATATTAATATGGTTTAAATTTTTGGACTTAAGGCATTGGAGCGTGTATTAATAGTATGACAAATTTTCCCGAAAATCCACAATTTTTTTTCTCTGTTAGCACAATTCAAGGTGAAATTGTAGGACCGGTCTGGAATTTCAGGAAATTGTGGAGTGGTTAGAAACAAAAATAGGGAAGCTCGTAACTTCTTCCGTTTTTTACCAATTTCAGATAAGAAAGAGGCTAGACAGAAATTTTTGGGTACTCTGAAGCTGATGGGCCATTTAATCATTATAAATGTATTTAATCACCATTTTGAGCATAATGAAAGAGGGCCAAGCCATTGGAAGCAAGACCAAGGAGACGTAGCCCAGGAGGGGTGAACTCCTTCATCATTTGTTGTGTTGTGGTTATTTTTATGCTACGATTGTTTATTTTTCTTGTATATTTCAGAGTTTATATTCATGCTTTATCTGTTTAAAAATTAACATAAAAGATCTCAAAAACTCAATTTTAACACTTTTAATTTACAAACCCTCAAGCACATTTTCATTAAGATCTCATACAGATCAAGTTTGGTACTAGAGCTTTGGTTTTCTTTGCTACTATGAGGATTTAATTTCTTCCAAGTGTATGTGATTCTTACAAGGTTGAATCTCAATAGAGGAGAAGGAAAGCTTGTGGTTTCAAGTATTCAAGTTAGGTCAAGGACAAGGAGAGCAAGTTTTCCACAATCTCCACCACAAATTATTCCTCAAATTGCAGTTGAAGCTTCAATAAGCATGTCACATTAAGGAGGATATGATAATATGTCAGATGAAGAAAATACTTTCAAAAAATCTTTCTTTGACATGACTGAAATGGTGAAGGTTCTCTATGAAGAGAGGACTTCAAGATTGCAGGGTGAAGGCTCCAAGCCTTCAAAAGGAGAGAGTTATTCTAGAGGAAAAGGAGGAGATGATGACAAGCATTCAAAAGGAAATGGTGACAAATCACCCTCTTCTCCACCATCATATTCACCTTCATCCTCACCTTCATATTCTTCCTCTTCCAAAACCAATGTTACTAAAACACATCCACATACCCCAAGGTTGCATGCTAAAACTCCCTTATTAAAACTTAATATCAAATTGGAGCTGCCTATGTATAATGGTGAAGTGAATGCTGAAATAGTTGATAATTTGGTTCATCAACTTGAAGTTTATTGCAGGATAAATAACAAAGAATGTGATAAAGATTGATTGGCTTCACATTGAAGTTGAAGAATCTTATAGATACCTTAGGAAGACAAAACACAAAAACTATGAAAGAATACAAAATTGAGTCTCCACCTCTTAGATGGGTTTATTCTTGCAATTATGTTGGTGTCCCTTGGTTTGGAAAATTAGTAGGCAAATGACGAGCGTAAAATCAAACGTCTTTGGAGTCCTGGGACCTAGCCTTCTTGGACTTAGAGCTCTCTGTATTATATGAAGGATGTTAGCTTGTTCGCTTTAGATATTGAATTTAGGGCTGTTGTTAAGTGTAGGGTTGTTTGTTTGTTTTGGGTTGGGGTAAGATGATCAAGTAAGATAGGTGAGTAGAAGTTATCAAATCAATTCGTCGCCAGTCTATGAAGATTCTTAAATATCATGGTAGTGAATCGGGGAGTACATCACAGGGAAAATCTAGTGTAGTTAATGGATCTTTTAATTTTATGTGTGAGGTGAAATGGACAATAAGTTTGGGAACCAAGGTAGGGCAAAGGGCAGCTAAGAATCCTTTTCCAATACATATGAACAGGGAGGTATTAAATATTGATAAGAAAAATATACTAATCATGAGATAGGGCGCACTGTTTACTCAGTGACAATACTTTTAAACAAATAAGCATGAATATGATGAAAATGGAAGCAAGACAACTTATCTACTTCATGATTCAAATTTAAATTTGAAAACATATAAACAAATAAATAATGCAAAACGAAGAGAGCACAACATCAGTTGTGAAACACCAAAAGCAAGACTTAGAGCAAGCCGATAAGACTTTAACAGATGCAAAAGTCGAAACAAGACAACAACAATCAATACATCAAAGAGAGATTTCAAGACAGAGTTTAGATAGCCTTAAACAAGAAGGGCTTACCATGAATCATGTTTATAAACTAGCATACTAATACAATAATGAAATAGAAAAGCTTGGGTGGGCCTAAGGAGCAATGAAGAATTCTTTAAGCCAACCCAGCAGAAGAAAACATGAAAACAATAGCTAACAGGAGGACTGAGGTGCCTCAAACAACATTTCTCTTCCTATACTCTTCTGAGCTACTGCAAAATGGAAATATGGACATATGGAAAACAAGAAAAACATGAACATATGAGAGATACATCACCATTAACTAAACTAAGGGATCCTACAAGCAAGCCTTCATCACCATCAATCGAGGCAATCCATCCACAAGCTCCACAACACTAAATTGTTCTTTAACTTTCAAAAACCATGTATTTCTCTTAAACACATCAAGTTCCACTCTTTAAAATGAATCCTCATGCCTTATATAACAAACGAGGAAGAGGATATCCCACTAGAAAATCTAGAAGCCTATTGGCCAATCAGAAATATCCTAAGTTGTCCTTGAGGCCTTGCAAGGCCCAAGGCACAAAAATATCTAACAAAATATCTTTTCTGGCCCAAAATAGCAATTATATTGACTTTTAGGCCCTTAAAATCATAATAAACTTGCCAAATGCACATTCTGCCCAGTCATCTACAAGTGTGTAGCGCACTGTGTCAAACAGTAAAAAAATGTTAGGTGCGTAGCGCAGAAATAGGCCTTTTTGCAGCAGTCTTTTAAAGGTATTCCCGACACTGGATTTGGTTCCGTGATGGCTCGTTGGAAATAATGATGAGTCTAATTTCCAAAAATATTTCATTTGTGCCGATTGGATTCCATTTACCTGCTCAAAAATCAAATCTCCCAACACTGCTCTGTGTGTAGCACCTAGTCTAAAAAGGAGGCAGAAAGGTCAAAGTTTTGATGTTTTTTGACCTTTTAAGGGGGTAAAAATTCTCCAAATGATCTAAAAATTGGTGAGTAGACTGTTGGTGATGTGAAAAATCCAAAAATGTAAACTTTGAGAGCTGAGGATGCACCAATTTTGTGCGTAGCACCTAGGGTGTTGCACTCCTAGGGGTCAAAATTTGGAAGAAAAAAAAAATGTTGTCCAATTTGCCTCAAAATTTGTGGAGAGACCCCTCAAGAGGTTGTGGACACCTGTTGAGAAGCCTCAGCCAATATTCCATGTTTTTCATGCACTTTGGCTCTTTTTAGGTCTTCTAACTCAATGAGGGCCTTCTTTAGCTTGGCACTAGCAAGCATGCTTTTCCTTGCATAATGTTTGGCCATTTTCTTTTGTAGGGCAAGGACCCTCTTCACCTCCTTGAAATTATTATGTTCCTCTTTGTAATAGTGGATGACCCTTTGAGCCATATCAAATTCCCTTTCGCATTCCTGAAGTTGTGCATCTTTCTCCAAGAGAAGCAATTTAGTGTTCATCTCCTAGTCCTCATTGTCACTGTCTAGATCAATGAACTAAGGGCCTTGAGAAGTCATTTTTATCCTTTTACTTCTTATTACCTTCACCTTCTCACCTTTGTCCATATTTTCCTTTCCTTTGTCTTGATGCTTTATTTATGGAGGAGAGATGACCCTTTGCCTTTTTAAAGCAGCAAACACATTTATTCTGCCTCTATGATAGGTGCATGTGAGAGGATTGATGAGGGTGTTTTTACCTTTGGAGGTATCACAAACCTTTTCACATTTGTCATGGCTTTCATGAGTCACTTGATGCTCCATAGGGTTACTAATTTCTTGACCTTTAACCTCAACATCATCCTTGCTTCCCTCAGTGTTTTGGCCCTTTTGCACATCATGGGGCTCACTGATTTCAACTCTGTTTTCTTGCTCACTATTTCCTTCTTGGGAAGCTGCCTCTTCTTGGTCATCATCACTCTACTGTTCTTCTTCTTTAAACTCTATTTCTATCCCATAATCTTCATCATTTTTACCACTTTCATCATATTTATTAAGCTCTGCATTTGTAACACTGTTTTCTGCTTTATTCTCTTCACTTCCTTCCATGCTATCATCACCCTCTTGGTCTTCCTCAATATTTTTTTCCTCTTCCTCACTGTTGTTTGTTTGTTCTTCATGGTCACTGCCCTCATTATTTCCTTCAGTATTGTTGTCTTCTTCGTTGTTGTCTTCATCTACCTCAGTTTCTACCTCACTGTTCTCTTCCTCATCATTGTCATTTTTTTTCTCCTTATTGGAGCTACTATTAGCTTCTTCACTTGGTACATTAAGAGAAGAGATAGGAGGTGAATTTATTTGTGGAGAAGGCCTCTCAGGAAGTGGAGGTGGAGAATGGGTGGTCAATGAAGTGTGTTAGGTCTCTTTAATTGTGATGAGTATGAGCTAAATGCTGCAAAGACTACATCAAAAACCACTTTGAGATTCTAGGATCTAGCCCTCTTAAATCCAGAGAGGAATCTCTCTATAAGTGAAAATATTTATTTATCTTTAAGGTTTTAAGTATGATATTAGGCTAGTTATTAAGAACAAGGGTTTTTTGTTTGTTCGGTTGGTCAGGTATGATCTTTAATTGGATGGAATATCACAAAATGAAAGAATTCAAAAGAGGTGAAGATGCAAGTATATTGAGAAGTGTTCAACACATAGGATTAGTGTGAAAATAGCTTTAAACCATTGGGCAATGGAGTCACAAAAGGGTTTAATTGTACAACAATTTCAAGAGTGGTCCAAGGGGCAAGTCATCTATATCAAAATATCCTTTAGATTAAATGATGGAATGGAACATTAAAAGCGTTGACAAGGTGGAAAAAACCAATAATTTCAACAAGGATTTATCAACTTTCCATACAAGAAAAGCCTTTTAAGAAATTGTTTGAAACCAACCAAAGACAGGGCTAACCATAAACGTTTTTGGACAAGCTTGTATTAAAGCTAACTTATCAGACAAACAATCCAGTAATCCACATGACTACTTTTAGAAAGGATGAAAATAGATAAGAAAACAAAGTGCAGCTTAAGATCAAGCAATATGCATTAAAATCAAAGCCTGCTTTAGCATACTCTTAGGGAAACCTTCAAACAACCTTTGGAGAAAGAACTAGAAGACAGGGCCAACCATAAACTTTTCTAGTTTAACTCTACTTAGCATGTAATGAAAATATCATTCAATAACTTCCTTTCAAGTTTTTCACATCAAGACATGGACTAACCAAAATTCCTTAATAATGTTCACACTTAACTTAATTCATTCTTAAATACACAATTGGAGGAAAACATAAAGATAAAGCTTATCAGTGAGAGTAGGGTACTTTCATGATAAGCACGCTCTATATCGGAAAAGAAGTGAACAAAATGGCATACATGAAAGGAAAACAATAAAAGTAAGAAGTACTTCACCAATGATATAGACCAGGATCCCAAAAATCATCTTGTATATTGATTTTCAATCTAGTTACATACTTCAAGTCCAATGTTTCATCACAGCAACAACTTCTCTTCTCAGCCTAACTTCTTCAATAACTTAACAGAGCTTCAGAGCTTCAGAATTTATTTACATTCAACAATGATTCGAATACAACAATTATTACATCAGAAATCCAATAACCAACAACATCTCATCTTCTTTAGAAGTATTTATAGAAGGAAGAGAAGGTAGGATGAAAAATAAGATCTCTAGTTCAATTAATACAAGTTTTAATGCTTCTCTGCCTTTGAGAGGCTCAATGGAGAATTTTTCTGATATTTCTCTGTATTAATTGGTTTTTCATTAAGTATTAGCCTCTTGGCGAGTGTTGAGAATGCAGCAAGATGATGGAGCTTAGTGAAATGAAGTCGCCTTCACTAAGTGGGCCCGCAGGCAAATTCTGGCGCAAAGTCTATTTTTGGACTATGTCTATTTTTAGACATACGGAGCATAATTTGGGAATTCTACTTGGAGATTCTTGAAGTATGCGACATGTCGGTAAAAATAGATGAGACCCTAATTTTTAGGACCCAGGCTATTTTTAGACTGATCTCCTAAAAATATAGAAGTCAAATATTATTTACCCTTAATAATATTTTGACTATAAACAGCAGTTTACTCTCTTGGCGCACTTCAGTTTGAGTCATGGAGGTGACTCATGCAAATGACACAAGGAATCACGTGGTTCCTAGGGTTTTGATGGCATCATGCATGGTTGACTTGAGTTGGACTTCAGTGGCAGAAGTTTGGAGGAGTTAATGAGACAGATAGTGGAGTTGTGTTCTGTTTATTTTAGTTGAACTAGTTGAGATTAGTTTAACTAGCTAATCAATTAGTTATGAGTGGAGTGAATTAAATATTATTTAATTCATTAATTAGTAACTCATTATTCAACTCAAGTACACATCAGTTCACTACAGTGCATGATCAGTTCAGTGGAGACCAGTGAAAGAGGTAGATGAAAGGGTGGAGTTAGCTATCAGTGGCGACATCAGTTGTGCATGAGATTTGCACCACACTTGGAGGAATTGTCCATGACAATTGCGTAGTCAAGCCAAGGAGATTCGAACCTTGGATCTCTATATAGACAGGCCTAGATTGCGCAATAGAGGCAAGGCAATTGGCGGTGAGTTTTGAACCAGTAACCTGTTCAAAACTGAGCTAGTTTGTGTGTAACTTCATGAGAAATTACTGAGTACTTGTGAGGAGTATTGTACTGAGTTTGTTACATGATTTCTCCATTATAATATACACAATAGCTGCGGGGTTTTCAGCTATAAGCTTTCCCCATACATACTGTGTTAATGTGTATGATGATTTGATATGTTATCGCTTGATTTTATTTCCGCATGTTTGATGATCTGAGTGGAAGAGATTATGTGTTGCATATAAATTCGAATTGTATGTGATCAGGATAGTCTCGGTGAATAATTGATCATTATTCAGCAAATTTCTACGGGCGGAGGATTTTTTTGACTTTAAAACTCTTTTAAGAAGGTTAGCAATAACTATGGCTATATTTAAACAAAATGTGACTGATCAAGGCAATAACTATGCCTTATTTTGATTTATTAGGGCTGCAAGTGGCTCTTTGGTAGCTGAAGAGGATTCAATTAGCCTCTGATGTGGAAGTGGAGGCCTTTTAGACTGATATATTTCTTTGTTTTTCCTTAAAACATCTTTATTTTTCTTTGGTTTGTTTTTAGGCTTAATTAGGCCCTGATCTTCATCTTCGGGTCTTTATCCTTTAACATTGTCTTTATCTCCGTGGATTAGGCCTTTGATTCTTGAATTTATACCTTAATCCCTTTAAACTCTTCTTTAAAATCTTTATTCTTCACTTTATGCTCTGATTTTCACCTTTGGCACTGATACTCTTTGTTTATTTGATTTTTTACTGTGTTTTTGTTGTTTTGCAGGCACACAGAAGGTTTACATAGGTGGAGGGGTTTGTTTTAATGAAAGACCCCTTGGATCCCTTCCTGTACTGACGGTTAGGAATCATCATTCTTTGCCTTCATGCTATTTTTAAAAATCTGGGAAAACCCATAAATAACCTGAACAAAACAAACAAAATTATGAAAATCCTGCAAAAAATTGGTTTAAACTGCTTTGGAGGTTTTTGGGCACGAGGGCGAATCTGAGTCGTTGGATTAGAACAACCAACGGTCAAGATTAATCGGTGGGTTCATTCGGGAGGTTAGATGGTGTGCAAACACAATGGAGGAAAAATTAAATTGGGTCTGTTCGATCTCGGAGATCGATGGTGAAGAACTCACAATGGAGCGTTTGTGAGAATAGATAGGGGGCAAACGAATGGAGGTAAAATACAATGAGAGCCATTCGATCTCAGAGATCAACAAACAAGATTAAAAGTAAAAATAACATTGCGGAGGACAGTGGTTTGGCAGAAAACCATTAATGGTTTTTCGTGCGGGATCTGAGGGGGTAAATGGTTTTTCCAAATAAAACGCAATTCCATTCATCGCGCGACACGTGGATTTACAAAACCACCCATTTCACGTTTTTTTTCGGTGTTAATGTTTAGGCGTAAAAATTATGTGAAATGGATTTTCAACCGTCATATCAGAGGACCCAGATTCGACGGTGCGGATCGAACACAATAGTAAAAGTTGCAGGTTAAAGAGGTAAGCGGGGCCCATGATGACGTGTGGTCTTTTGTCATGGAGCGGGCGGGTTAATTGGCTATCGGGTTTAAACTCGATCGTTGGATTATTCTGATGGATGGTCAGGATTAAAAGAGGAGAGCAGATGGATGAATAGAGTAAAAGGCAAGGCAGAGGGTTAGGCAGAGATCGGGTAGCCCGAGGGCCGTTGATCTCCAAAGATCAACGGTCCATATTCATTTAAACCTTTTCATTAGGGAATGGAAAAAACAAAGGAAAGTAAGGTTATGACGGGGTTTCTAAGACCTTTTAGCACCCGATTGCGGGGCCCTAAGTCATATGAAGATCGGGTTTTAGAGGTAATAAGCCCTCAGGGGCTTAATATTTTCGGAAGTGCAAAAGGGTGTTTTTAGACCAAAAATAGGGATTTTTAAGGCCAAGCTGGGGGTTGTTAGGTAAATGGAGGCATTTTTTAAACCAAATAAAAGAGAAATATAAGGTTTAAAGGGGGTTTGATGACTTAGGAGTTAAATGAAGGGTAGAGAAGGGTTTTATGGAAGGAAATAAGGATGAAATGGGGTTTATTTATGAGTAAAGGAGGAGTGAAAATGATGAAAAATGGGGTTTTAAGTACTCTTTCGGTAAAATAGAAGGTTCTTTAGGATTATGAGGAAACAACAGTGAAGATTAACTCAAAGGGTAAAGATCTTCATAAGACTTTAAGAACTAACAATTTGGACATGAATTTTTTCTTAAAGGCTAAAAGAGATTTAGCCACCATTTGATATGACAAATTTTTATAGGTGGCTAACAATGGAAGGTAGATTATGTTGAATGAAGGCTTGGGGGTTTGTAAACACATCATGTGAGATGAATACTTCCCAAGGGATTCCTTGTTGCTCTAGCTGCTATAAGACAATCATTTTGATCAAGGAGTGGTGGAAAAGGCTCAGCATTTGCCGGTCATAGCTTCTTTTCATGACAACTGAGGCCATATTGCCAATGCTCCGCAAAAAGTAGTATGGTAGGTTCATCATTTTGACTTTAGTGAAGTGCATTAGTAACCTTATATGATATGAGTAAATCCTGGAGTATCTCCCCTTACAGGTGAAATACCTGATAATTTGCCTCATTAGTGAGGCATACCTCTCTAGCAGGTGGGAGAAAGGAAAAACAACCTTCCAGCCTTGTTTACAGCTAGGTTTTAAACCATATCTCACCGATGTCTGGTATACCTATTGCTTTTGAAATGGATTCAAATGAGAGTTCAAATTCCACTCCTGCTAGGTTAACTTGGTGATTTTGTAAGCCAAGGATGAACAATCTAGTCAATTATGAGTCGATTTTGACTTTCTTGACCTTTCACAAAACTGATAACACCCAACATCCTGAAAACATGAAAGGATCATGGGAGAGGAGGTAAATTGAATGGTGTCTAAGGGCTCAAACCTATTGGCCCTTCCCCCCTTGTGATTAGACTTGGTAGGCCTTTGGCTCTCATCACTGATGGTATGAATTTCTCCTTCAGACATGGTAACCAGTTCTAGCACAGCAAGATTTTCAGATTTTGTTTGGGAACCTTTAGGTCAAAGGATGACAATTAGTGAGGTGAGGGAAAATTTTGCAAATGGGGACCAAGATGAAGATTTCAAGGAGTGTACTCAGTGTTTAGAGGTTTTTTTGGTGTCACTCAATCTCCTCTTGCATATATAATAGTTTTTTCCTTTGAAAACCCTAACCCAAGAGATTTAAAACTGACTTTTTATGCATCCTAGGGTTTGGTCAAAATAGGCCTTTAAATGTCTCTTTTTCTTAGGAAAATGAAAGTTTGGAAGCAAGAAAATGAACCACCAACCTCGTTTCTTTGATTACAGGAGGTTTGGAGGTGAGTAGTCAAATTTTTTGGCCCCTTTCAGCAAATTGAGACACACCCCACCTGTGTGTAGCGCCTATGCGTAGCACCTGTGCGTCACGCCTTAGTCAACTCGGGTCAGAGATGGGCCAGTCGGGCCCGTCGAAGCGTAGCGCCAGGTGGTTGATAGGCAGCTCGGGCAGCTTAGGCGCTTTCCTGTGCTTGTGCGTAGCACCTGCCCAGGTGTGTAGCATCAGGCCCTAGGTGCACAGTGCAGTGTTAAATAACACTATGGCCACCTCTGCTGTGCAGAGCACCAAAGACCAGGTGCGTAGTGCCTGCGAAAATTTACCACTTTTGCACATAAACCCTCAAAATCTCTCCCAACGACTTTCTCTTTCTTGAAGATGAAAAACGATGCGGGGGAATACTCAAAAAGGTCTTTAGAACCTTTTGAAAAATAAATTTGAAGCCAAACCCACTTTTATAATGTTCATTTCTTTTCACTTTTTTTCAATGTGCCTTTGACTACTTTTGGTCCTATAGGTGGGCAATTTGATTAAAACATTGTTCTTTTTTCACTGCTGGAGGCCTCTTAAGGTTATTTTTAATTTGACAACCTTCCTGAAGACACCAAGCCTATGCCTCTCAACCTATTTTTGGAGAAAGAACTATTTTTTACTTTAAAACCTATACACAACAAACTCATTATTTTTTCCATTTCTCCCTTTGACTGATATTCTGCCATGTTTTTATCTTTAAGAAATGAAGAAAAGACTTATTGGTGGGAGAAATACCCTAGCAGTAAGTATCAACAGAAGCTTGGTTTTTTTAGATGTGCCACCTTTATGGGAAAGTAAACCAGGGATATATCTATTCCTTAGGCCACTTAGACAATGATATATGTCTGGTGAGGGAGGTGAGATCTTGAAACATTTTTATGTTTTGTTGGCCACTTCTGATCTTGTAGGTTCCTACACAGTCTTTGTCTTCCGATCACTGTTTCTTCTGAAGTTTGGACAGCTCCCATTATCAATGATGACCCATGTTTTCATAGTTTCTTTCTTTGGCAACTTCTACCCATATTTGTCTCTTTTGGCCACTGGAATATGTCTCTAGTTGTTCTTTAGAGAAAAGAGGCCTTTGAACTGACATTTCTTGCCTCTTCCTGCTAATACTCTTCATCATCTTTATGCCTTTGGTGTAGTGGAGTGTTTATCTTCATGTCCGCCAAAACTTAGAAGGTAGTTTGAAAACCCTTGAAACCATCTGCTGTGATGAAAGAGGTTTCTTTGTTACTATTTGGACCATCTTTGTCCATTTTCCCAAACCGATGATATCTTTGGAGGTCTTTGATGTTCTTTGGACAATGATAAGTTTCATCCTTGTGTTCTCTTGACTTAACCTTTGAATATCTGTGGAAATAGTGAATTTAGAACCATGATAGTGCATAACCTAGGTGACCCTATTTGACTCATTGTAATGTCCTTGGAATAGGTTTTTGACTGAAAAAGCTTGAATCATGGTTTGGATGAGGGGACAGGGTTTTGACACTCTATTATGCACTATCATATTAGACAACTAAAAAACCTTGTTTACTTTAGAGGGCTTTATAAAGGGAGTTCTGACATCACCATTGCTTGAGGCGCTTGGTGAGTAAGGGAAATCGTTTAGTTTACTTAGCGAAACAAGTTGTGAAATTAAAGGGATTAGGCAAACAGAGACATAGTGTTATATGCAGAGGTGGAAAACATAGTGAGAGTGAGGGACATTAGTCCAATATTTGGTCTTGTCTGGGTGATAGATTGGCCATGCTTCGACAGAGAAGCAGGATAGTGAAAAATTACTTTTTGAGGAGATTTCTAGAACTCACATGATTCTTGAATTTTGCTTCTAGAAATCCAGGAAAAAGCATTTTAGTCATCTAAACAAGAAAAAAATTATTGACGACTAACAGTGGCTCCACTTGGGGAGGGAAACTCCTTTTCAGGAGGTTTCCAGAATTTCAGATCTCCTGGTTTATGAAGACCAGTGCCTCATCCATTGGGCGGATTTTTTTCTTTCTTTTGTTGCTGCTTTCCATGAAGTTGTGATTTTGAAAATCTGAAAGCATGATTAGCTCAAATTCACCTTTACCTACCCAAGCGACTTTGCTACATTTTCTCTTCCTTGGGTGCACTTGAACTTGAAAACTCATTGAAATTTTTTCTTTTGAAAGAAAAAACAAGATATCTTGTTATGAATCTAATTCATAACTAATGTAATAAATATATTCATTAATAAATAAATAGGTATTATGTAAAATAGTCATTAGGTTAATGACGGGGAATGTCTAAAGACATGCCCATTCGTTAAAGCACTGCACATGGGTATAAAAGCGAGGCCTTATTGTAATCATTCAATCATCTTATTATATCTATCATATCTTTAATAAAATATTATTATTTAAATAACTCTCGTGTATTTTTCTAATTAAAGCTATTTTTGCTATTAAATCAACAAACCTACAAAGTTTTGTTGCTACATATCTACTTCTACACTTATTTCTTCCAAGAGTTCAGATTATGCTAGTGAACTCTTCTTATTCTCTACCTAGTCTATTTGACTGTAAAGATTAAGCAATATGAAAAACTTCATTCTCTAAGATAAAAACATGAAATTGGAAACATGACTAAATTAGGATTAGACAATCTGATTTATCATGGTTTTGTGGCATAAAAAAAGCTGCACACAAATGTTATTTTTGTACAAAATAAGACTAGAAAAATCAGGGCTAGGATACATAGTTTGCTATCCATCCCTATTTTTCTTCTTGGTTCTGTTTTGAGCATGTGGAGCTAGTATCTTTCTTTCCTAATCTATTTTCTTCGACAAGTCGAGCTTCAATGATTTGACCAGCATTATTTTCACTAACTTATCGACAATAAATTTAAAACATGTTCAACCATGATTAGGCTAGCTGACTAAACAAGACGTTATTTTTGCACCAGTAGTGGCATTTAGGCTTGCACACTTTTAGTATTACAATTTTTTTGGTATGGGGATGTACCTTGTTTTTTGAATCTGCCCTCATTTCCATTTTTTCCTATGTTTTTGTGTTTTTGTCTTTGTGACTCTTTCTTCACACAATGGTATGTACAATGAGTGAAAATTTTAAAGCTAAGGATCTTGACAAAAGTAGTGTTTGAGCATCCTGTCTTCAAAAGGATCTCCTAACATATTTTTTCCATTCAGCTCTTGTAAATAGAAAACATAGTTACGTCTATTTGACAACATGGTATAAGGATTATTCAAGAGTTTTCAGAAAATCCATGATCCCCTTGGTGCTTCTTCTTTGACCTTTGCTCCTCAAATATGTTTGTGTCAAAGATCCTCTTTAAGTAGGAAAGGTATTCTTTATCATATTTAAAACAAATGATGAAGTCATCCATGTATACCATAGTAGATAAATTTAAAACTGAAGGTATAGTTTTTCGAAAAGTATCTCCAGCAATTTCTAGCCCGGGAAGTATTTGTTTAAGCATGCAACTGTCCCAAGGAAATTTGAAAAAATCTTTGAGCTAATTGATCTGAAGTGGTATCATCTAATGGTAACCTGAAAAACTATCATGCAATGAGATTTGGTTAGAAAACCCTACCCTTTGTAAAGTATGATATTTTTTAGTAAAAAATTACTTGTTCTTTTGGAAGGGTTGCTCCTGGTACCTAAAGTCTATACAAAGACTATGTCCCTTTTCCTTCTTTCTAAGTGAACTCAACTGCTCAAAATTTTCATGATTCTTTTTTAAAGGAAGGCTTTTTAGAACAATGGTGGTGTTACAAGGTTTTAGACTAGCCTGCCTACACACATAAGCATTCTTAATTTTTTTTCACAGTCTTGTATTTCTTTGTTTTGTGTGTAGTGATAAAATTTTAGACAACTTAATTATTTCAGGCTTATTAAGTTTACCGATGCTATCGTCCCCTATATCAGCTTTAGCAAAGATTTCTTTGGGATTTATAGCAATATTTGTGAAAATTGACAATTTTTTTGAAAGGGAAAAATTCTTGGATGACGAAGTATCTAGATAAGGTAA